>JARVGV010000578.1:18015982-18026570 GCA_031762435.1 Hypsolebias longignatus | reverse complement strand
CTCCGAGTTACGGCAGAATCGACCTATGAACGGTTCTTAGGTCCGGAACCCGTTCGTAACTCGGGGACTACCTGTATCTGCATATTGGTGGAACTCACTAAGTTATCACATGCCATAAAAAACTCTATGTTTCACAGGTTTATTGTTTGCAGTTAGAAACCCATTCTGTTTCCAAGAAGCAAGGCGGCAGGCGAAACTGAATTGTGTGTAGTTGGAATCTGTACAGATGACCAATGTATGAATGTTACGTTCCGCAGCAAGTTGTAGAGTAATGAGGACACCTGAAATGTCCGCATACTGTGATGTTTGTGGTCCCAACCTGAACCTGTGAGAATCTTGGGGGTTTGCCCCCAGCCCTACAATACCAACTCCTGCACTTAGCATGGTATTGTGGTGAAATGAACACCCAGCAACGTAAGCAGTGATCATACCTTCACAAATATTCGGATCAAAGTAACGGTGATGGGAGTCATCTGGAAATGGAGGTGGGTCACTCTGCATGATGGTGGGAGAGATATCCTCTGTGCACTGCTGACAGGCGGCCAGATCCGTGCCAAGAGGGTTCTTTTTGTTTTGGGCATAGCGAATCTCAATGTTGAAGCTTTGGAGTGCCATCAACTATGACGTCACACGGGCATTGGTTACTACACCATCTCTGATGCGCTGGCTGTTCAGAAAATTGACCAGCTGGTGTTGTGTTTCAATGATGATCTTCTGACCACCAATGTAATTCGAGAAATGTTTTGCTGCCCAAACTGTAGCTAGCAAGGCCTTTTCACAGTCTGAGTACTTTAGCTCGGGGCCTGCTAGCGTCTTACTAGCATAGGTCACCATACGTTTGTCTTGGTCATACATTTGGTACAGACCTGCACTGAGACAATGTTTCGAAAAGCCATCCTCCAGGTGGAACTTCTTTCCAATGTTTGGGAAGGCTAGACATGGAGCTGAACACAGTTTGGCCTTTAGGGCTTCCATCACCTGTTGTTGTGTTTCAGTCCAATTGAAAGGCACCTCTTTCTTGAGTAATTCAGTCAGAGGTTTTGCCAATAATTGATCATATTTACCAAGCTAAATCCTTACTTATGTTCCTTGCTCTTTTGATGCTATGATAGCCGGCCTTTTCAACAAAATAAGATACTTCTTCCAACAGAGGGAGTGGTAGAAGAGTAGACAGCTTCTGGAGGGTCTGATCCATTTTGAGTGAGAGAGCTTCAATGGTGAATTGGATCTGTCTTATTCTCTCACTAAGCAGCTTGTTCTATTTCGTGTAAGCTTTGCCCTTTAAAAGATGTCGCTTGTTGGGTTTACCCGTGCGTAGCGCACCAAAACACTGAAAACTTCTAGTCCATGCCCACCTGTTGTGGGCCCCACCCTGCCCTACTATAAAACTGCATCAGGACCGGTGGTCGGCTCCTGTGTTTCTTCAGCCAACGCTAAGAACACAAGTACAGGTACTTCTAAAATTATGCCTTCGACCAAGAAGACCATCAGGCTTTGCCCCGTGTGCGAGACGGGCTACATCCTTTTTTTGGACCCGCACGCCATCTGTGAGGGCTGTCTGGGAGCGGTCCACGCTTGACAAGCCCTGGACCCACGTTTCTCCTGCCCAGCCTGCACTTTTTTAACAGCTGAGGAGAAACAGCGCCGGTTCAAGCTCTTTCCCTCTGCGGAGGCAAAGTTTCAACTGAGGGGGGACATTTCGTTCAATGACCTGTTGGATGAGCTGCTTGTGAAAACGTCCCCCTCCGACATGGAGACAGCTAGCAGCCGTAGACAGGCCTCTCTTTTTGGAGGTTCGGAACCGGCATCGCCTTTTTGCGCTAGAAATGAAACAGCTAGCAGTCGCGCAATGACCTTTCCTTTTGGGGGTACGGAGCCAACAATGTCTCCCAACGATAGAGCCGAAACAATTAGCGGCCACGGTCCAGCCTACCTGTCAGGAGGTCTGGACCCGGTACTGCCTGCATGCTCAGAAGCCGAACTGATAAGCAGCCCAGCGTCAGCTCCAGGAGTCTTGGAGCCGACACCGCCTTCACTGGTCGCTCCCCCGAGCGCCCAGGGGTTTCACACCACTCTGCTCCACGTCCTCTCTGAAATAATTGGCAGGTCAGCGAGAGCCTGCTGTCTGGAGGTCCCTGAAGGTACGACCCAGGCCATGCCGACCCTTTTGGTGGGAAGATTTGCCGCCAAACACAGCGGTCAACCGGACCCAGTCTGGCCTTGTTTCCCGGCCGTGTCCGCCCTACTGCAAGGTGCGTCCAACGACCCCCTGAAAATGAGGGCTCCTGTTTCCTCATATGTGCCCATCACCAAGGTGCAGGGGCTCACAGGCCAGGCTTTCCCCACCGTCCCTCCACTAGAGCCCAGCCTGTCGGCGGTCTTCGGAGTGAGGGCAGCGAAGCACGTCGGCAGACGGATCACTCCAACAGCCGTCAGCAACCAGCTTACCGCAAAGCTGACGGACAAGATCCATCAGTGCTCATCCCAGGTGGGTGCTGCGACGAACAATATCGTGCTGCTAGCCCTCAGCATTGCGAAGGAGACAGATGAGGACAAAATGTGTACAGCAGCGGACATAAGAACATTTGTGCGGCGCTCGCGACGTGCTCTGCCCACATCTCGTCGTGGGCAATGCTGATGCAGAGACAGATGTGGCTGAAATTGTCCCCATCAATCCCAGAGGACGTTAAAAAAGAACTCCTTGAGGGTCCTGTATCTCCAGGGGACTTTTTGGCCCCCATTTCCAGTCGGTTCCAGTCAGCCTTTAAAACCTCACTCCCAAACTCTGCTTCTTTGAATTGAGAAAGCTTCTCAGATGAAGAGCGAAACGTCTTCTGTTACAAATAAAGTCCAGTTGTTTTTGTATTGAAAGTTTTTTGATTCGGTCAGTGTCTAATGCTCACTACTACATACCGAGGACCTTTCCACTTAACAGATTTTCTTCAGAAAAATCAACATGTCTGCTTTCTCTGGACACAAACAAGCCTGCTCCTGGTTGATGGTGTCTCCAGCAGTAGAAAATATTCTCTCTGAGGGTGTGGATGATGCTTGTTGCACACACAGATACCTGGTTGTCAAGTTTGATAGCATTGGCATAGTGTCCCTCACATTCCACCACCAGGTCACTGGATTCACTAAGGTTAGGGTTGATGGCAGACTTCTGTACCTCTGTGTCTCTTCTTGAATCTTCTTTGTGGCTCTCTGGGGTTTAGGGCACTTATCTCCCTAACTGACATTAGAACACAAAACATTAACAATAACATGGTTGTGTTATTATTGCTCACAAACCAATATCTAGGCTAAGAGATAAAAGCTTAACTGGTCAACAGAATCCTTTACAGCTCACTTACCTCCACCATGCAGCCTCCACTGTAGAAAAGGGCAGTGACCCCCGCATCTCGCTTTTATTCTGGCTGTCTCTGTTAGGGTCAGAGGCTCCTGTGAGGAGAACATAAACAAACGGTGAACATTAGGTGAACTGTTTAACCAGCAAATCTGATGGATGAGAAAAATCTTTACAAGTTTTATCTGTTACTGTCAATCTTTAGTTAGCTTTTGATTTTTAGCTAGCTACATAGATAAAACAAAGCTACAGACTAATACCTTAAAGTTAGCATTAGATGGATCATAGTTTAACTCACCGCAGTGCACATATTAAGCTGCAGTAACGTTAACAAACGTAAACTTACCAGCTGAAATCACAGACACAGCTCCGTCCTCCAAGTTCTTTGATAAAGAGGAGTCTGTTCATAGAGATAATGAATCAGGCTGTTCAACACCCACAGGCTGACTTTATAACTGAGAAGAGGAGGGGAGGCTGCAGTTCTCCTCTCTCTCCTTGCAGGCAAACACGGAGCAACTTTCCGCTCATAAATCGAAGCTGTTCGACGACACACGCTGCTCACGTGAACCTTGTCTGTGGGCGTAACCAGCAGCATAAGCAATAAGGCAGCTCTGTACAGTTCTGGGTGTGAACACGTAGTCTGTTTATCATATGTCTGTGTTTTTCCTGCCTGCATGCTGAAACCACGTGTCACGTTACAGCCAATACCGAAACTTGACACCGAAAGAAGAGTGACATTTCAATCCATACACAGACCGATGCAGTTTGGTTGGTGCCATAAAAGAACCTTGGTTCGGTATACAGCCCTAAGTGTAACCTACTACGTAGGTTCCTTCAAGTACCCCCTTTTTAGTTAATAATTATGGCAAGGTAAATTATTACAACCACTAACACCTTGTAACTAACACCTTGTAACTGCGACTTTCCTTCCCTCCATTGACTACAGTGACATTATTTACATGAACGCTCCTACAAACACCCTGCCGATGTTGGACGCTGCCTATCATGGTGCACTAAGATTCATAACTGGCTGTAACTACTGTACCCACCACTGCACCCTGTATTCACTGGTTAACTGGTCATCATTAACTTCACGCAGACTCTTCCACTGGTACATTTTCATCTTTAAATCCCTCCTGGGTCTGCTGCCTTCATACATCTCCTCCTACGTCACTACGTGAGTGCAGCTACAGCGTGCGCTCTCAGGACATTATTACCTGCAGTGTTCCCTCAGTAAGGATTGAACTTTGCAAAGGGCCTTCTCCTACTCTGCTCCCGTTTCCTGGAATAGCTTGCAAAAAGATCTGAAGCTCTCAACCAAGTGGCTTTAAACATCTGTTAAGTTCATGGGAAAAACCAATGCAGACATGTTCCTGTTTTTAGTATTTTACACCGCCTTACAACCTACTGTTTTTTTGGTTACATTTCCTTTTAGATACATTTTATTTTCACTTGTAAAAAAAAAAAATCTCAATTTGAATGCATCCTTTATGATTGTTCACTGTTGTCATTACTCTTAAAATCACATCGCTCTTGTAAATGAGTCCCCAAGGCCCAATGGGATTAACCTGTACTGTATAAATAAAGGTTGAATGAATGAATGAATGAATGAACCTGTATAAATAAAGGTTGAATGAATGAATGAACGCATGATGCTTGGACGCTAACTGATCCCACAAGATCTTGGTTTAAAACTTTGGTATGCAATGGGGCGGGCGACGTGTATTCTTTTACTGGTTTTACTGAACACTAGTTTAATTTAATGCATTTATTTGATAAATGGGAGTTAAATAAATAGGTAGTTTTCATTGCTTGCTATATTTTACCTCCATATAACTCAAAGCCTCTCAAGATGGTCTTTCCTGTGGCTCTGCTGCGTTCAAAGGCGGCTCAACCTGCAGACAAGAATTAAAGGAGCATTCCTTACATTCCATCCAAGGCCTGAAAGGAATGCTGGCTAAAGGCCTTGGACGTTAAAAGTTATAGACAACGATCTCAAGCGGTTAGCCTTCATCAGAGCATGTGTTAGAAAAACATCTCAGCTACTAACACACCAAATTTCAGCTCTATAGCTCTAAAACTAACTGATTTGCACCCTTTTTTTATTTATTTGGCGAATGCTAAAGTCGATTAGCTGGCGGCCATCTTGAATCGCGTTGACTCCTAAAGTTAATTAGCGAATAATCAGATTTCTTTCTCACACTTATTACAGTCCGTCGAGTGGTTCACCGCGATGTATTTTGCTAACAGACTGAGAGACAAGCACCACATGCACGCACTCAAGCACTCACAGAAATGACAAAGGCCATTAAACGACCGTTTGCATTTAATGGCGGCGGGCGATAACGATCAGCCATGATGAAGAGAATAATTAAAAAGAAGAGTCGAGAGTGAAGCTGCGTGTTTTGTGCAGACAGGAGGAGAACATACCTCCACAGTCTGCGGCCTCTGGACTCTTTTGTGCAAACAGCAGCCGCTTCAGGCCCTCGTTTTCGGACTGAATCCTCTGCATTGCGCCCTGGTACTCGGACAGTGTCCGCTCCACCGAGTCCAGGATTTCGTTCACGGTCGCTTTGAAAATCGAGTTCAGGGAAGACTCCAGGAACAGTTTCAGCTCACTCGACTTGTCCATGTTTTTTCCGTGCAGCTGTAAACTGCAAGCGCCTCTCCACCGGGTCGGAAGAAAGTTGCACGTCCCTGGAGAATTAAAATGGCCTTTTTTCCCCTCCTCGCCCCTGTGAAACAGTGCCGCCGTGTGCGGAACCACAAAGAGCGAGGAAAAGGCCTGTTGTTATTTTTCCGTTCAGACCTGAAGCGCGCCCCCTGCTGGTGGGCAGATGAACCGCAGGACTTTGAGGAAAGTGAAAGACTCATATAATGATAATCCAAGCAGATTTCCATGATCCATGAGGTGTGGTCTAAATATATGTCAGAACGGACTGCCGTACACTTTAACACAAAACTGTTGCGGTTGTTTTGTTTGTTTTCAGCTAGGACAGTACATGTAGTGTGAAAATTGACGTAAAATAATTAAGGCATTTAACAATAAAACTGCTTTCATGGCTACATTAAAATATGATACAGCAGCAAGAAAATACAACCGTAAGGATTTATGTTAAAAAATGGTGAGTATATACAGTACAGAAAAAACTGGTATTAATCATGAGACTTGTAATATGCTTTCTAGTCATTTGCACAAAAACCCATCTTTAGCTAAGCTTCAGCTAATGCTAGCTCCAATATGCCACAAACTAAATGAGCTTGGATGTTAAGTTTTAATAAAATATTCAATTATTTTTAAATACAGTACTGTAATTAAGTTCGAGTTGCAGTAAGAAAACATTTCCAATTGATTAGTTACTTTTTTATATTTCTAGTGCAAATGTGTTCCTCATAAAATTACTTTTGTTTAAATATAAAGAGTAATAAAAAAACTAATTTTAATAATAAGTTGTGCAACATTGCTCTGGGTGCATTAGGTGTTGTAACATTTTGCAGGTGTCAATGTGCTTGGGCTTTTGTCTATGTATGCATAGTGCATATACAGTATTTAATTGTATTTTGTATCATGCTGCAGCTTGATTGCTTCATCACATTTTATTACAAGAACATTAAAGATTTACAGTTTTTGTTTTAATTATTTAAAGGCTTCCTATTTATAGTGTCAGGAATGGTTGGCGTTGGAGTTAAACTGGCTTTTCCACCTGCAGTTTGGTCCCTGTGGCCCAATAGAAGCAGACTAAGGGATGAATTGTGCAAATTTGAATCTACTGTCTGGTTTTGCCACTTGGTGTGTGTACACTGTCTGCAGGAATGAAGCTGAACCACTCCCCTTACCTGGCCTGTGTGTGTGTGCTTCAGTGCTTGCATGCCTCTAGGGTTGTGGGCGTGAGCCGAGGCCTCTCAGGTGTCTTCTGGGCTCAAGAATCGTCTGCCAATCAGAATCTAGCTTTTCTTCCTTGTTACAACTCAGAACAGTTCCCCCATCCTTCCTGTAACTTGCCATCGAGAGGCTAACACGAGAGAGGGAGACACAGGTACAGATATGGACGGGAAGCTCGACAAAAGGACGAGGACGTCCACACACCTTCGTGTGACGTAAAGGTCACTCAGCCTGAAGACAGCGTGGTTTGTTTGTTGAGCAAAGCTGCTTCAAACACCGTCGGGTTGGTGTTGCTTCAGTGCGAGTGCCTGCGAACGCACAGCGGTAAAGGCTCGGTCCTGACACCACGGTGCTTTTCCCTCCCAGACGTCTCGACTTTAAAACCTCACACACTGGTTGATCATAAGATGTTGCTTTTAAGGGCCTGGATGGGGTAAGTCATGCTTTACTAGATTATTCCCAAAGACATTTCTTTGTAGCTTCTTGCTCGGCTCACTCAGAACTTTACGTTCTCATTCAGAAATTTTTTTAACGACTCTTTCAGTTTGTGCTTTCTAAACATGCTTAGTTGCTTCTCCTCTCCTGCAGTGGTAAATGAGGTTGACACTTTTTGCTTTCTGTTTTTGACAAGTATTCATTTTGTTTAAGTTGAGAAATTCTTCCCTAAACACCTTCAGTGATTTATTCTAGTTTTAAATAAACAGTGCTGGTGAAGATACCATCTCACCCTGCGGAACACCTTTGTTTCTACTTGAAACGCTTTAGTTTATACCACAGATTAGAGTTTTAAGGTTCTAATTTTATAGAAAGGTAATTCATTAATTTAATTCTTTAAAAAAAAAAAACAATCCCTAAACATAACTTTTTTTGGAAAAATAGTGTGGAGTAAGATTTATTTTCCTCATGTCAGACAGTATAAATGAATTGCATATGATCTGTGCAGCACTTATTTGCACCCTGACAGGAAGTGAGAAACGAGCACCCACACAGGAAATGTGGTCAAGGTTTGTGCCGGATGCTGGGTTGCATGACATGAACAGAATAATTGATATGCAGAAAGTTTGAGAAAACAAAAAGTGTGTTATAGAAGGATAAGATAGTAAAGCAAGTAAAAACGTACACCAGCAGATAAAGTGTTGGGTTTCAGAAAGATGCTGTTTGTTTGTGGTGACAACGTGGAGCTTCAAATGGTTTTATCCCTCTGCCAATGCCACTATGTGCTGTACGATAAACAGAACACAAATGGCTGAGCTCACCCAAAACAGACCCTAAACCCCACCCTCCACCTCCATTCTCACTCCATCTTACTACACACCTTCGTTTCCTTCTCTTTCTCTCATTCGTTCAATGATCTATTCACAGTCGGGACGTAGAAACATCTTTTTTGGGACTTTTTTACTTTAAGCTCTGTTGCACCGCACACCTGCAGTGACATGGCTTTTAAAACGGTTGACAAAGATGATGGGAAGAAAACTAAAAGGTGAGGTTGTGTTGCTTTCAGGTGGTGAGTGTAGTTTGTTTCATCGTCAGATAATCCTGTTTAGATTCAGGCAACAGTTATTACACATTGTTTTGGTGGAAACTTAATCTTTAAATAATAATCTGTCTTGTTTTGTTCTCCTCAAGGGCTCGCAACGATGGCACTGCACAAACTAATCACCCCCTAATCCAGCAGTAGATTTACAGCGTCACTGTCTTTAACGAAAAGTCACCGTGGCTGGAAAACCAAACGGCCCGAGTGGAGCTAATGGAGGAGGAAAACGTGTGCTCCTCCATGCCAGATTGTGTGGAAACGGTTCTTCCTCAGCCTGAACAAGAGTCCGGGACCTCGGCAGACCAGCGGAGCATCAATGGCGAAAAGGACGTCGTAGTGTGGGGTGAGACAGAGGTGCAGATAAGCTTAACAGAGAAGCCAAATGACTTCAGTTTCTCTCCAGTGGTGGACGGAAAGGCTGAAGTGGGAGAACTGTGTGAGGAAACATGGTCTCCTCACCCCATCACCTGCAGCAGCCCTCCAATTTCTGTTGCTACAGTGCAATGGGACATGCCCGACTCGTGCACAGAGACTCCTTCACTCATGACTGACAGCAGCTTGGCCAGTGAGCTGGACTTTATGAGTCTAATCAGCACTTCCCCCTCACTTCAGCAGCGTCAAGCGGTTGATATTGAGCTTTTCGAGCAGGGAGACAAAGAGGAACAGGATGATACTCAGTTTCTGGACTCGACTGTTGCATGTTCAGGAAATGACAATCAGGTATGTGAAGATTACACCAAGAGGAAGGTGTGATGTGTCCTCATTCTTCTGTTGAAACTTTATCTATTTATACCAAGACTATTCAGTGAAATTGCACCGGGGGCCACAGTTACTGAAAGCCAAGAGCTCAGTGGCCACATATCCAGTAGTTATTATTAGGGGTGCACAATATTATCGGCATGGTATCGGTATCCGCCGATATTAGCGATAAAGTTAAATATCGGACATCGGCCATTCCATCAAAATAACACTGATATAAAAGGCATCTGTTTTAAGTTATTTTTAATTTAAGAAACTAAGTATATCTATTAATGCACTACTACTAAAACATTTTTCACTTGTCGCTTGTGAACAGGTTGAGTTTAGATTTGTGAAAATTTACAAATTTGCATTGTTCGAATGATGTCGTTGTGTTAGAGAGAGTAAAGGTCATGAATAAATTTCACATTAAACATAATCCAAGTTGAAGTGTTACAGCATTTTCAGCCTCCTTTTTGGCATCTGCATTTGGTAGCAGCCAGCAAGGCCACACTGACAAAGACCATGCAGAATTAGGCCCGTTGCAATAAACAATAAATCAATTAATCGCACGATAAATGAAAATTATCAACCTCATTTTCATTTATCGGCTTTATCATTTCTTTGTGTCTCTTTCTACTGAAGACACTGGATGACAAAAAGCTCAACTCTGGTGCTTTTCACTGACCCCTCCCTTTATCTTTAAAATCTGTATTAATTGTTCAAAATCGTGTTTATGGATCGTTAAAAGCAGCTAAGCTGAGAAGCTAAGCTACGAGCTAAGCTAACAAGCTGACCTTGGGGGAAAAAAAATCTCCCGTCTTGTTGAAGCTCCAAAATTCACAGTTGAAACCAGTGACTTTGTGTAAAAAGTTGTTTTTCTTTGCAAAAACAAGCTGAGAACTTGTTTACTGATTTTTTTTTTAATTTTTATTAAAAGCTTTGTGTGAAAAACGCCACACCGAGCATCCGCCATTTTGAGACCTGAAAAACAGGAAGGAGAGACAGCACAGACTCACTGGTTAACTGGACATCATTAACTTCACGCAGACTCTTCCACTGGTACATTTTCATCTTTAAATCACTTCTT
>JARVGV010000578.1:17997233-18011089 GCA_031762435.1 Hypsolebias longignatus | reverse complement strand
GTTTTAGTTTCGGTTTCGTTTTCAGTCTAAAATCCGCGTTTACGGCCGCCACGTGTGTGCAGTTCCGGTTTAAGTCTGAATCGGTATACGGCCGGGCCGTTAGAACAGAACTCCGCCGTAAACCGGGGACTACCTGTATAAGCCGCTACTGTTTTCACAGGCTATGAACCCTGCAGCTAATACAATGCTGCGGCTAATTTATGGATTTTTTGATTTTTGACGGGCTAACGAGTCACCAAAACATTTAGCCTCATCACACCCCAGCGCTCACATAACTGCCCAGTACACATCTCTCCTGTGTGGTGGGTCTTCATGACTCAATGAGACTACCTATATAAATAAAGGTAAAAAAAAAAAATCTGACCAATGAAATTACCAAACAGGTCACAGTGGATCAATGAAATGAGGAATGGAGTAGAGAACGGGGAGGGGGAACTTGTGCCCCAAAGTATTCACAGCCACTCGATATCAGTGTGAATCGTGTATTAACGTGACACACAAAGCTCGCTAAACTGAAACTAAACTTCTGCTCCAGTCTGCCAGTGGATCTTGACAGAGGAGCAGTTTTTAAAAAAAAATCCTCTGCAGGAGGAAGATGAATATATCAATCAATTACTTCCTGGTAGGCTACTATATTTATTTTTTAAACCAGCCGTGTTACTGGCGCTAAAATAATGTTACCGGTACGTATTTAATCAAAAGTTTAAAAAAAAAATATTGCTGTGTAGATGTCTCACGTTACAACATGGACACCTGTGGCTTATATACAAGTGCAGCCTATGTATGAATAAAATTATTATTATTGTTTAAATTTTGTGGGTGTGGCTTATATTTGGGTGAGCTCAATAGTCCAGAAATTACAGTAAATGCTGCCATTTTGTGGACGTTATACTGTAACTTTAGCTCTTACCTTAAGATTATTAATCTTTTGCTGTCGTTTTGTTCTGATGAAATTTTAAAACAATTTGTTTTACATAACGTTTTTAGATGTTGAGGAAAAAATCTTGCAGTTTACTATGACTCCAACAAAATATCCTCAAATCATATTGATCACATAAAATCTATTTTTCTGTTTAGCAATGACTTCAGTCGCACTGTTGGAGAGGAGTACCTTAAGTTTTTTGACTTCACTCAACAAACTCTGGATCAAGCCCTCAGGTAAGAATTATAGCAGAGTAAACAGCATTTCTCTTTACAAAACAATTTGTAAAATTTTATTTCCCTTCCTTCTTTCATCCTCAGGTCTTTTCTAAAAGTTGTGGTCCTGATTGGAGAGTCTCAGGAGAGAGAACGTGTTCTGCAGCATTTCTCCAACCGCTTCCATCAGTGCAACCCCGACTCCTACTCCTCTTCAGGTGAGTCAGATCATACGATGTGTCAAAGATGCAGCTGTGAGGATTTAAATACAACAGATGGTGCATGTGTCACTGCTGCTCTGTTTTTGTATCCTCAGGTGCCGTGTTGGCTCTAACATGCGCCGTGATGCTTCTCAACACGGACTTGCACGGACAGGTAAGGTGAAGAACACGGTGCATTTTGTTTTTGACTGTGTTTTTACAGCTAAGCTCTTGTGTGTTATCTTGCGTTAACAGCTTGTAGGAAAAGCAATGTCATCCGCAAAGTTTGTGTCCAACCTGGATGGGATGAATGAAGGGGAAAACTTCAACAAGGACCTGTTAAAAGTAAAACTGGCACACGTTCTGTTGTGAAATAATTTAGGAAAAACCTTATGGCACGAAACGATTAAACCCTTTTTCTCTCCATGTCTATTGCAGAGTCTTTACAACTCCATAAAGAGTGAACCTCTGGAGTGGGCTGTGTGAGTAAATTGTCATAAAACATTACACAAGCCACCAGAAAAATGAGCGTTTTGGTGAAAAAAAATAGAGCAAGACCATTTAAAACCCTGAAAACAAGGCTTGGATCACTAAATGTTTGATCATCTTCAAAGTCCTAGGTGTTATACTTATTGATGATATTACACTAGTGAACATAAGGGTTGTCTGTCTAAAACTGTCTTTTTGAAGGAGACTTTATGGCATATTTGCAGTTGTATGTGACCAGGTCATAAGACAAGACATGAGAAAAAGAAAAAATACATTGTTGTAAGTTTCAGTCACCTGTGAAGTAAGAAAAGGTCTTATATGACAAAAATGTGCAAAGTTAAATTTGATTGCACTTGAAGTCTTAATCAGTTGCCTAAAAGTAAGACTTGAGTCAAAAGAACACCAAGATACTTGAACTGATCCTCCACATCATCTCTGTTAACACGAACACTTGGTCTTTGGCACTCTGCTTGAAAATAGTTTTTTTTTTTTTAGTATTGTGAAATAAGCAAGAATTTTGAAACCATAGGCACCATAGCTACATATAAAAAAAATCAGCTGTCAGAATGCGTATAAAATATGGCATCATCTGCATATAAATTAACTTTTAACACTTCAACATACATTTGGTAAGTCAACATAAAGACTAAAAAGAACAGGCTCTAATACAGAGCCTTGCGGGACACCAGCCCAGTAGTTAAAATATGATTAAATTAAATCAACCAGTCTGTACAGCCTGTATTCCATTAGAAAGTTATGTTTTCATCCAGCAGAGGGAACCGTTTGAGAAATTAAAACAGCTTTCATCATGAGCACATTTTTAATTATAAAAAAACAAAAAAACAACCTTGCTTGTCCACTAAGTTTTTTAAGCTGAATTGGAATTACCAAACTAAAATGAGCTCAACAGTAGCTGAATCTAAAACCAGCACAAAAAAAATTGAAAATGTAAAACTAGATAAACTGCAGCTTTAAGCTAAGATGGACTAATCCATAGTGAAAAGCTAAACATAGCAAAATAGGAGGTCAATGCTAAAATTGGTAAATTGTAGCTAAAATCTAAAATCAGGAAAATATAGCCAAATTGTACGTCGTCAAGGCTAAAATTAGCAAACAAAAACTAAAATAAGAGCATTGGTAGCCAAAAGCTAAAATTTGCAAAATTGTAGCTAAAGCTATAATTAAAGATTGCCAATAAACTCTAATACGTCACACACACACATGACCTGTCCAGTGTGCACTCTGCCTCTTGCACAGTGACTGCTAGATATGAGCATCAGTGACGCCCATGACCCAAAAGGGAAGAAGCGGGTCAAGATGACTGACGGACGGACATATAGCCAAAAATCAGCATAAACATTTGATCACAAAGGAAAAAAATCTACAGAAGAAACTAAAACAGAAGAATGATAGAGTCAGTGCTGACGCAGCCTCCACACATGAGACATTTGACGTCACTCATCTTACGCCTTGGTTGTGTTTTAAAGTGATGAGGAGGAGCTGAAGAACTTAGTGGATGAGAATGCAGGTGACAACGTGTCTCTGCGTTCAAAAGCAAACCCCTTCCAGGATGTTCCTCATGACAAAAAGGCCACAGTGATCAAAGAGGGAATCCTCCAGAGGAAGCTTCATGCCGACATCAACGGCAAACGCAGTGAGTACGACGCAAACGCATCATAGCAACACGAGCGACTACACCAAAGGTTATTTGTTGATGCGTGTTGCTCAGGACTATAATAATGGAGGAAGCTGAGAGTTATTTATAGAAACCTTTACACTTAAAGTCACTGAGGTGTTTTATAAGTGGGGCTGCTACGACTTGCTTCTTGTGTCTCGGAAAAATAACTCCAAACATGTTCCATCTTATGAACAGCAAAATTATTACTCACCAGCAGGTTTCTGCTTGTATTTCTAGTCCATAAAGTCCAGAATAATGTCCTCAAACAAAATACAGCAGGCTTTAGCAAAAGCCAAAACTCTTTGGTCCGTCCAGCAACTCACCTGTCAGCTGAACCAGACTTACAGAAAAGAACAAACCTTGAAATAGTGACACCTACTGGCCTAACTATGGTATTACACACAATCTTAATTAAGGCTTCCAAGTAGCTTTATCATCTGAAATTCAGGATATGTACTGCCATGTTAATTATAAAAGTTATTGACAGAAACTACCAAGGTTGTATTACTCACCAAAAAAATAAAACACTTGTAAATGCACCTCATACTTGTAAAAATGGTTCCTTTTGTTGGTTTTGACAGGTACAAATAGTCAATAGCTGCATTCAAGAGCACACTTTTAACATCTAAACAACTTTAATCTGAAAATATCATCTCTATCAGTCGCGACTTTCAATTCTGCTGGTCTAATCTTAAAACAGCAGCTACAGATTAAAAACATGAGTATTTTGAAAATAAATACAGTCAGTCGAGATCAAATGATATCTGTATGAGTCAGATTAGACAGAACGATGCTGGTATTTTTTAAAAGCAACAGCGCACACAGCATAGCAACACAAACACTGTTTAATTTATCAGATAGTAACCACGTAAACAGTTGATTCATGTGAAAGTGACGAGGTAAAAAAACACCATATATAGCGTTTGAAATGCTTAGGAAGCTTTAGGTTTGAGCTGTTTATAAATGATATGATCATCTGTCGGCATCACTCCTCCATGAAACTGAAATTTCTCTGAAAACAAGTAAAGTTACTGTTTTAAAACTATTACAAATGTGGAAATAAATGACGGGTTAGATAAAACTGACAGAATGAGCAACTCATACAGGCGTCTACAGTCACTCGTTTAATTTGCTCAAATTTGCACACTGTTGAAGAAAACAATATTTATTAAAAATTATATGTAACTGAGATTATATTAATGCAGCATGTATCTGCAGAGGAAACATGTATTTAATAATTATTATAAGGATTTTAATGTCAGAGCTGAAACCAAGCGGTGGTTTTATTACCTGCTGAATGTTTGTGTGTGCAGCTCCTTGGGGGAAGAGAGGCTGGAAGATGTTTTCTGGAGTGCTGAAGGGAATGGTGCTTTACTTACAGAAGGTCAGTAATAAAACTCATTTACTGTATTCATTTCACGTTTTCAAAAATGTGCGTGTTTAGGCTGCCCTGGACTCCCTTGATGAAAAGATCTGTGATCGCTGTGGGGTTTGCCCCATTAAATAAATGTAATTAATAAAACTTCCTTTCTGTTTTCCTGTCCATGTGTCAGGTCAATTATCACAGGGATCAGATGATTAGTGAGGAAGTGGTGAGCGTGCATCACTCTCTGGCTGAGCGTGCCTCTGACTACACCAAGAAGCCGCACGTGTTTCGCTTGCAGACGGCCGATTGGCGGGTTTTCCTCTTTCAGGCCTCGTAAGTTGGATTAAATCAGAGGTGTGTTCGCGCTGATGGCTCTGTGGTCCTGTAAGACCATCTGCTTGTTGTTTCTCTCAGGTCCAAAATGGAGATGTATTCCTGGATCAACCGTATCAACTTTGTTTCAGCTCTTCGCTCATCGCCTCCGTTTGCCGCCGCGGTCGGCTCTCAGAGGAGGTTTTGCAGGCCGATCCTCCCCTGCTCACAGTCTGCCTTCAGCCTGGTACACACTTCTCTTCTTTGGGGACTGTTTTATAATAAACTTTTTTTTTTATTCATTTTTTAGTGGTGTTTCTACTAGTTCTTGCTCAGTGTGGCAAAAGGTTCATTGTATCGACAACAACAACAAAAAAATTAAATTAGGAGCTTTTAGCTTTTGTAGCAGATGCATGAAACAGGAATAAAGTTTAATTTAGGCGTGTCAAGCATCCTCCTAAAACATCTGTATATAAACAATTTGACTAAAAGACAAATGTTTAACTCGTGAAATTGTATTTCATGCAAAAATGCAGTGTGGATGATAATTGTTGAAGAACATGCTGAAAAACAGCTGAAATGAGCTAAAAACGTGCTGAAATGTCGTTAAAATAGGAGAACAAGCCTAAGTTAGCAGGAGAACGCAGAAAAACACATATTTGCTGAATTTGGTTTAAATAAGCAAAAATGAGCACAAAAATCATTAAATTAGCTAAAATAAGGCTGAAATTAGTAATAAACACCTGAGAAGTAGCTGGAATGGCTGAAAGAATCTTAAATGACCAGAAGGAAGTGGAGAGAGCACAATTGTGCCCAGTAAGGCTGAAAGAAGCAGAAATGAACACAAAAAGTGAAAATAGTTTGAAAAAAAGCAGAAATTGAATAAATAAATAAATAAAAATCAGCTGAATAGTAGCTAAAAAGGCGGAAAGAAGCTTAAATTACCAAAAGGAAGTGGAGAGAGTATATTTTTTGCCCAGTGAGGCTGAAAGAAGCCAAAATTAACACAAAAAGTGGAAATGATCAGAAATGAGCTTAAATTAGACAAACACAAAAAAAAACACAGTTGAAAGGTAGCTAAAATAGCTGAGAAGCTGAAATAACCATAAGGAAGGTGAGAGAGCACATTTTCGCTGAATTAGGCTGAAAAACAGTTGAAACAAGTGCAACATCTGTGGGATTAGCTGAAAAAGCTCAAATCTGCATGGAAACTACTAAATAGTAGCTGAAATAGCAGAAATAAGCTGAAAGGAGCATAACAATCTGAAATTTACTGGAAAAAAGTTAGAATGAACACAAAAATGTTGTAGTTAACAGAAAGAATCTGAAAAGAGCACAAAAATTAGTAAATTAGCTTAAACAAGGCTGAAATTAGTAATAAATAGCTGGAAAGTAGCTGGAACAGCTGAAAGAATCGTGAATTACCAGAAGAAAGTAGAGAGAGCACAAATGTGCCCAATAAGGCTGAAAGAAGCAGAAATTAACACATCCATCCATTATCTTTTACCTGCTTCTTCCATTTTGAATCACAGGGGTCGCCGGTGCCCATGTCCAGCAATCACTGTGCGAGGGGCGGGGTACACCCTGGACAGGTCTCCAGTCCATCACAGGCCACATAGAGACAAACAACCATTCACTCTCTCACTCACACCTACGGACAATTTACAGTTACCAATCAGACTAACATGTATGTTTTTGGTCTGTGGGAGGAAACTGCAGTACCTGGAGAAAACCCACGCATGCACAGAGAGAACATGCAAACTCCACCCAGAAAGATCCCTGGACTGGGATTTGAACCAGGAACCTGCTCGCTGAGAGGCAGCAGCTCTAGCAGTTGCGCCACTGTGCTGCCCAGAAATTAACACAAAAAGTGAAAATTATTTGAAAAAAGCAGAAATTGGAGAAAACAAACAAATCGCTGAATTGTAGCTAAAAAGGCAGAAAGGAGCATAAATTACCAAAAGGAAGTGGAGTGAATACAGTTTTTCCCAGTTAGGCTGAAATAAGCAGAAATTAACACAAAAAAGAGGAAATGATCCAAAATTAGCTTAAATTAGCAACAAACAAACAAAAAGGTAAACGGTTGTAAACAGATCTAAAGAATTGAAAGATGTAAAATGAGCTCAATTCATTTTCTGAGACAAAAATGGCAGAAAAGGCTAAATATAAAAAAAAAAAGCTAAAGTTGCACATCTTCCTGAAAGAGCTGAATGTCTTGAAATTGTGGGATGAGACAGTCACCAAAACAAAATGTAAGGAACGGGGATAGTCACTATAAGAACTATTAACAGGATCACAATAGTATGAATTCTTAATAAGCATGGAATTTCATATTTTGTATCAGTTTCTGTGTCATATTCTGCGTGCAGGAATGTCAGCTGCAGTTTCACCGAGGAATGCTGGAATCCTTCACAACCGACCTGTCGGACCAGCAGCAGAACGTTTTGGACGCCAAGAAGGCCAAAGCCAAGGATCTGGAGGAGCATCGGGTCAGAACTGAGTACCTACAGCACGAGGTACTGAAGCTGCTGTGAGCTGTTTGAATGTGTGTGTGAAGGTCAGCAGGTGATGCAGTGTTTGTTCCATCACAGGTGTGTCGCTATGGGATCTACATCCAGATGCTGGAAACATGGAAGGGTGTGAAGAAGACGGACAACGGTACATTGAGCAGCTCTAACCTGACTCTGTTCGACAAGGCTATATGTGCTGACTCTGCCTGGGTGGAGGAAGACAAGGGAGGAGGACTGAAGAAGTCTCACTCCAGCCCCTCTCTGGAAATGGAAGTAGCTGCTTCGGTAGTAAAAGTCAAGCGCAACATATCTGAGCGACGGACTTATCGCAGGAAGATCGTTCCTCGATGGAACACAGAAGTCTGTGATTAGAGGAGCAGTTCCTGGACACTGACGTCGTATATTTATACAATTCTTCAAGAATTTTTGTTTAATGGAAGGACAAAAAAAAAACTGAATATATAGAGTGAAAACCTCCAAAGAAAATTTTATAAATTGTCATTTTGTGCACTTTTACAAAAACAAACCAGATTTTCTCAGGCGGGCGGTGAGATCACATTTTATTTGTTAAGTGGTTTAAAATGTCTGGATCTAATTTATTTAGTTTTGTTGAAACATGTCATTTGTTTTCATTACAGTACTTAATTATACTATTACAAACATTTGCAACGTTTTCTATTAGACCAGATGTGCCTTAAAAATATTACCCACAAGAGGGCGCTGTAGAACAGCACTTCTCGGAACGGAAGTAGGCGGAAGTTAGTTTATTTTCAAGTTGCACTTTTTTTAATTTAATTTAATTTTTTTTACTATTGTGTACAAAAAGTTAATTGGCTTCCTTTGGACGTTTATGATGTTAATATACCTGGGAGATGTTTTATTCAAATGGAGGATTTCTAAAATAAACAAATTTCTGTTCAGCTTCTACAACCTTTTTAACCAATAATAATTACAGGTACTTGAACGCAACACACCTAATTTTTCCAGTGTTTTATGTTAGACTTTTGCCAAAGAAAGCTCAGATTGTGAAATGTGGAATTTTTTTCAACGAATTAAATACATTTAGGCTTAATTTTTCTACAAAATGTCCTTAAATTCCTTAATGTATACATTTTAACCTGTTATCAAAACTAGTTTAGATTGTTTACTTTCCCCTTTGTCTTAATTTAAATGCATTTTTTAAAGAAAACTAAAATCTAATATTAGAGTTGTACATATATGCTTTAATGTGTTGATTAAGCTGTTAAAATGTGCAACATTTTATATTTATGTAACTGTATGACAGTTATTTTACGCCAGATGCTCTTCCTGACACAAACCTGCAGCTTCAGGATTACAAGCCCCATGGTGCATGCAGAATATTTTAATATTTTTAAATTGTGTTGGAATAGAAAAATGCTCCGGGTAAATAGTTCTGCTTGTTAGTTCATCAGTGGAATTGAAACATTGGATTCAGGTGCATTTTTAGGAGCTAAATTTGAGATGTAACTTGACTTTATGCAACTCAAGATGTTTTTTTTTATTCTCAAATGTAACGTGTGTAAGATATTCTTCACAGAATTTAGCTGAAATAATAACTTAGTGTTCAAATTATACTCACCCACTTTTAAAATTTATATTTAGACTAAAACAACAACAAAAAAAAAAAAAGGTTTGTGATCACCCCTCTGGGATTGTTTCTATATGGTCATATTAAACCAACACACACAATTCAAGCCAGAAAGACTCATCTTGGTTTGATGTTGGGACAGGCAGACCAGAATAATCTCTCTGCTTATCTGCTAAATGTCATCAGTCCCTCTTGGACATCAGGAGGAACTCAGTAATGAAATATCCTGCATTCATTCACAGGAAGAACAACAGCTTGTTAAGATAAACTCTACAGATGAGGAGTCGCGTGAGTGACAGGGGGCCCGGGGCCATCGCAGCACCTTTAAGTTAAGAGGTGGGGTGACACCGTTTTTACTAACCTACATAAAGTTAGAGGCAACACTTCCTTTAGATTTTTTTTTCTTTTTTAATTGTTAAAATCTAATAATGATCCAGCGCTGAATTGGCTGACGTCACAGAGGAGCTCTCGAGAAAAACTCTTCTCGCATGGCCTGTGGAGCATGACTTGAGCAGCAGTGGTGGTCTCATTTCTTTGGAGTGCCATCGCTTTCCTCCTCTTCACCGAGCAGTAATGACCAGGGCTGCATGAGCTGCTGGGTTCAGAGGGCGTCCTTCCCAAAGAGCCCGGCCTGTTTTTGTTCCACCTGCGTTGGTCCATTCTGGAGCACGGTGCGACTCAGTCAGGCCTGGCTGGGTAATTAAAAAGGCAAGAGTTGTGAGAGGCTCCAAAACAGATCCCAGTCACTTCTTCATCGGTTTTTCTTTTTGACCTTTTTGCTCAGCTTGCAGCATTCCTCTAAAAATGTCACTGTTATAACCAAAAACACCTGAAAATACAGAAAAACTCTCGTGTTGCTCTGTCGGGCCACTCAGTGCTCCTCTCGATGCTCATGCTCAATCTGCCTCAGACGTCTGTCCACGCTCTATTTAATACTTTTCTTTTTTTTTTTTAAATCCTCATTAACAATTGATTTCTCACAAAGCCCTGTCCTTGGTGTCACCCCATGCTGCTCCAGCAGACTGCTGGCTGCTGTTGTGAAGTGTCTTTCACTATCCAGGGTGCTTGAAATCTCTCCACGAACCTTTCAGAAGTTTTGTTTTCCACCACTCAAACCCAGCTTGACTCTTCAGACGATATAAACACCAGTTTGATCCTCTCCTGCTCTCATTCCTCCTGTTTTCCACATTTAAATTAGTTAAAACTGTCCTGTAGATTTCTATAGCTTTGAAATAAAACATGCATACTAGACAATAAAATGTGCCGCTCAATCAGCGATAGTGCATTTTGATTTTTTTTGTTCATATTGCATACTAAATAGGTAAAAGAGAAAGAAAAATTATAATACTGTGTAGGTGAATGGGGTTTTGGCAAATGCAAACTAACACTAAACCCTGTTTGGAACTTTGTAACCCAGACATCCTGCACAGCAGAAACATCATTTTTATTTAAAATTAGTCACAGAAAGGTTGATTATACATGCTTGAACTGGCAATTTGATACATTTTATGGCTTTATACAATCGTTGAAGTTTTAGGATTTCTATTGATTTTTTCTTGATAATGTTGAACAGTTTATTTCACGCACTAACTTCGAAATGTCTAAAATATTCAAACTTTTCTTATTCCCACAACTCGTTTTTGCACACATACAAATAATACATTAAACGTTTTTGTCCTCTTTCGCCCACCGAGAGGATTTACAGTCACATTCTCCCAGAATGCAAAGGGAGTATGGCCACAGACTTTGATTATATTTCAGCTGACAATATTCTCTTTGTAAGTGGAAGTGAAATATCCATTTAATTTGTCATACCTGTTGTGTTTCTACTGTAGAAATAGAAAAATTCACACGAGAACGGAGCCTTTGATGTTCACAATTCTGAACAGTTGAAGAACTGACGTAGCAGAAGAACTTGCAAAAAAACAGCTGAAATTAGCTAAAGCAGTTTAAATTAGCTAAAAAAAAAAAGGGGTTGAAACATAGCTGGAAATGTAGAACAAGTGTAAACCAGCAGGAGAAGCAGAAAGAACTCAAAAGTTGAAATGAGTGCAAACAAATATGGAATTAGCGGAAAAAAGCTAATAGCAGCATAAAAAAGTAGCTGAAAGCATAACAAGCATAACAAGTTGAAAGTAAAAGAAATTTCCATAAAAAAAACTTGAACTTATCTGAAAACAGCTGAAAGGAGCTAAAATTTACTGAAAAGTAGCTGAAAAGGTTGAACAATCTTAAATCAGCAGAAGAAAGCAGAAAGAACATGTTTGCCCTATTAGGCTGAAATAATCAGAAATGGGCACAAGTGAAATTTTCTTAAAAGGCTGAAAATTTTGCATGAAAACAGCTGAAAAGTAGCTAAAATTTGCAAAAAGAAGCTGAAATTACCAGAAGGAAGTAGAGAACACATTTTTTGCTGACATAAGCTGAAAAAGGTTGAAATGGGTGCAACAGAAGTGGAATTAGCTGAAAAAGCTAAAATTCGCATAAACAGCTGATTAGTCGCTGAAATAGCAGAAAAAGTTGAAACTTGCAGAAATATGCTGAAAGGAGCATAACAAGCTGAAATTATCAGAAAGAAGTTAGAAGAAGCACAAAAATGATGTAGAATAAAGCAGAAAGGAGCACAAAACTGAAAAAAATGGTGGAAATTAGCTAAAAGTAGCTGGAAAAAAGTTTAAATTTGCACAAGGGAGCTGAAAGAAGCTGAAGCAGAATGAAATGTGAAAGGAGCAGTGAAAGATTGTAAACATATCTGAAGCTCGGAAGGATGTAAAATGAGCTCAGTTCATTTTCAATGATGAAAAAAAAAATACAGCAGAAAAGGCTAAATGTTTCCAAAAGCTAAAGTTGCACCAAAAACAAAAGCCATAGAAGGATTGTCCTGAAAGAGCTGAACATATTGATACATGCACTGTTGAAATTATGGAACGAGAAAGATGCACAAGCACTTTTCTTGATTTAAAATGCACCCAATGCTGTATAAAGACGCACATTTCCTGCACTCTTCAGTGTAGCTTCACTTATAGCTCATCCTGAGAGAACCAACTGAAACGAGAGCAGCTCCTTAAAAATGTTTGTTTTTTTGCATAAAGGAGGCTTTTGAGAGGAGCTCAGCTAACTGCTTTGCTCCAGGGCATCTGGACGCATGACCTCTCCTTGCCCTTTTCTCCCTCCACGCGCTCACACACACATCTCGGACTACTCAGACTCTTCGGGCGCAGACTTCGAGGCGTTTTGGACGCAACACAAACATGCCGGACGAGACCTCAAAGTCAGAGCTTCATGGGTTAATGTTTGAGCTTTAATCTTTATCTCATCTCTCAGATCTGTTTTAACTCCCAGATTTCATTCAGAGATTTAGATATTTTGACGATCTTCACTCTGCAGTGTGCGTCTGATAAATCAGTCAAATCAGTGTCTATCTGAAGCTGAATGAGGTGTTTGTGAGTTGTACGTTTGACTCCCTGAAGGCCGACTCTTTCCTTCGGGGCGGTACCTGATACCTGGAAGATTTTATCCACCTGTGTGTGTGTGTGTGTGTGTGCTTTACTTGATGTCTTCCAGTCAACAGTAGCTTCCTGCCTTCAGGCTCTGTGTGTTGTTTAATAGGGGCACCTGCCTGTGCACAGAAACACCCTCTGTTTGACCACTTTGCTCTGTTTGACTGGCTCATTTGTTTCCCGCTGCCTTTGTGGCAGATTAGATGGCTTGTTGAAATGTGAGGAAGGTGCCGTCATTTGATGTTTCGCTCTGAGGTTCTTGGGCCTTTTTACTGGAGCACGATGGGCGTGTTTTATGTTCACGTTGTTTTACACTGCTATGTCCCAAGAAAATTAAAAAAAAAAAAAGGGGTTGCCTTTGAGAGAAATGCTCGAAAAGAAAATAATTTTGATCATTTTGCAACACAAAGAGAGCTGCAACAGTCCTCTACAATAAATACGACATGAAAAGTTGCCCCATTATGGAAAAACACTGCAAATTAACCACCATAATGCTGTTTATTTTCAATAAAGTGAAAATATCCTGCAGAGTTCAGTCAGTAGATCCTGGTTTGGATTAAACAAAATTCTTATTATTCCCCCCACTGTAAAGCACAAATTTCATTATATTGTATTCACAGAAAAAATGGATGTCTAGATCATAAATAAAATGTCTAAACCAAACCAGCTGGTCTCTTCAGTTGCTGCTTCTTAGAGTTGAATGCACTTAAACTGTATGCAAAAATACAAATCAACACGAACATATCCATAGAAAAGTGCATGAACAGCATCAAAGCTAAATTTAATGGATCTTATAATTTAAAGTTGATTCATTCCATGTTGCTCCATGTGGTTGACCTTAAAGTTGGTGAATGTTTATGAACATTTTAGTGTTTTTGTATCAATAATTGGATGCTAATTAGTAAAGAGCTCCTGTAATGTATCTGGTCTTTAGTTGTACTGAACAGAATTAAACAGAAATGTACTCAGTTTCTTTTTACGTTTCTTTTTAACCAAAAAACCAAGTCCAGATGACATGATTCAACCTTTTTTGTTGTTATATACCTGGATGACTG
>JARVGV010000578.1:17933781-17948654 GCA_031762435.1 Hypsolebias longignatus | reverse complement strand
AAAACTATTGCGTGGGAACGCAAAAGGTTTTGCGAGGGAACGCAAAACTTTTGCGTCCGAACGCAAAACTATTGCGTGGGAACACAAAGAAAAAAAAAATCCTCCATGTCCCCTCGGCGGCTCCGTACCGTACTAATGTAGTCCTTAAAAATCAAAATAAAATTAAAAAAAATTGTCAAAATTGTCAATGTTCCTTTTTTTTTTGTATTTGAGAACTGGTATTTTTTCTTTATGTTATTGTTGTTGTTTTTTGTTTGTTTGTTTGTTTGTTTTTTGTTTCTTAAACACTGATATTTTCTACAGTAAACTCATTGTAAAATCTTATTCAGATGTGTTTTTATGTCGATGGTTTTGACGCTCACGCGCCCACAGCGCCCCCCACAGTTCAATCACCGCCTCTGCTTTATGTCTTGGCCCTGGTGGAGGAGGAGTGTTTCTCGGTCAAACAACGAAAACATGTCTGAGTGACAGACGGAATCGTCAGTCTCGGCCGTCTGGCGTCACCGCAACAAGTCGTTTGTTCGACCAGTTACTATATGATTCCTGTCGGATTTACGGCCGACAACCCAGAAAGATGCCGCAGAAAGCACTGGGATCCATTGTAGGTCTTCTTTGTACCGGGGCCTGTTTCGTGCAGGTAAGCCCGCATTTGAGCTCAACCAGTCAGCGCGAGCTTCCAGGCGAGGCCGCTGCTTTAGGGCTTTGCGAAGGCCTTCCTTACCATTCTTTTTGTCTCCTCCACAAAGGAAACGGGGGACGGTCCGCTGCTGTTTACTGTAGATGACGACAGTTTGCAAAAGTTTTCGCTTGTGTCTTTACAACTACATCAGTGGCAATTTTTTCGTGCTGACTGAAATAACTTCACGGTTGTGTTTTGGTCATCCAGACAATTTTCATCGAAGGCGTTAGGAAGAGTTAGCCGCTGCTAACCCGGCGTATCGACACATTATTTATTCATAGCTGTTGATGTTAGCCAACCTCAGTTTATCCACGGAACTTTTTAGCTTGAAATAATATTTTAAATGTCGTCTCAACAATAATAATAATTTAAAAAAAAGTTACCCCCCTTTTAATCACACTTTGTTGGTATTTTTGTTGTCAAAAACAAAGAGAAGGATGGTGTGGATGAATTCTAGTCATTACAGTAACATTGTCATTGACATAAATAAATGCATTTGTGACATCCACATCGTAATGATCTGTGCTAGTTAGATAGGTTAAACTACCCTCATCATTTGAAAACATTGTTTCGTTAAACATACTGTGTGTATTGTTTTTTATATGTTATTTAACTACACTACACTAAGCTGCTTCCCCCCAGGCATCTAATGGAAACTATATTTACATGTAAAATAAATGTTTTCCTAGTGAGTGTCACAAAAATGTGCCAACACGAGTGACATTGAAGTGACCATGAAAAAAGGGCGAGCTTGAAGGCCTTTTCTATTTACTTGTGTGATTGAATATTGACTGTGTGCACCTCTTGTTTGTGTTAAGGGTAAGGAGTTCTGTTTTGGGGTAAACAATGAGCAGTACCGCTGTGAGATGGGCTACTGCTGCGGAGAAACAGAGTGCTGCACTTACTACTATGAACTCTGGTGTAAGTATAGTTGTACGGTTTTTCTTCCTTCAGATGTGTTTGTACATCTGTCTATCTAAATCCTTTTTAATTATTGTTTTTAGACTTGTTTCTTATGACGTGATATTCCTTGTGTTTAAAAAAAAATCAACATGCACATACTGAGAAATCAAACAGTAGTAACATGAACTCCGTTTAAGGGTCTACAAATAATTAAACCTGCTGAACTTTAGATCTAATTATCTTATTGAGCATGCATCGGGATATTAGCTCTAACTCCTCATCAGGGACTTGTTGAGTTAGATAAAGCTTTGGTAACTTAGATCACCTTCTTTCAGTACTGATGATAAGATTACACTGAGCCTGCCTCCCTCCCACAGGGTTCTGGTTGGTATGGACTCTCATCATAATGCTCAGTTGCTGCTGTGCGTATCGACACCGGAGAGTTAAAATGCGTCTGCAACAGGAGCAGCGACAACGTGAGATCAGCCTCATGGCCTATCAAGGAGCCTCAAGCTCCTTCATTACACCCCCACCTCTCAATTTAAGTGAGTACCGGTATATATTTTTTAATTTTTTTCCTGGTTTCTTTCAGACTTTCACTGAAATTTCACCAAAAAGTCTGTATTTTGGATCTCTCTTCCCTTGCAGAACATTTTTTTTAATCGTGCATCTCTATCTCAAAGCCTCTGAGAGTTGCTTAGTGCACATTTGATTACTGGTAGATAGAAGGACTGATCTTTGTATCTTAAACATGTTCCAAACAGGCTGTGTAAAGCTGAAGGCTAATAAAATTATTTACATCAAGCTTTGCTCAAAGCTCATATACATTTATGAGCGTCATGACACCTAAATTTGCATCAGCATTAAGATCATAATCAATGTCTGCACAGTCTGTATTACTCAACCAACACAATACTTGTAAGTTAAATAAAACATCAGCCATTTTTGACTCGAGTTACAACCTTAGAACTCAAGATAGCGGTCATTATCTTGATCTTTTTATACTCGGCTGCAAATTGTCTGTGTTGTTGAAGGTTGTGGTTGATCTCAAATTGCAGCTGGGACGGTTGAGGTGCAACTCTAATGTTAGTGGTCACACTGACTGGATCTCGGCTGGAATGGGATAGTGTCCAAAAATATTACAAACGAGAGCTGGATGAGCTGCACGTTTGGCAGAGTCTGGAGCCCACATTCAACATGCTTGACTTCAAGTCAAGAATGAGAACACAACTATGACTGCACGCTTAGACAATGATTCATACAGATAGACTTGACTTCAAGTCTTGAAGGTCTTCCATGCAGATTTAATGGGAAATACAAACAATCTCCCTAGTAATTAATCATTGTATCACAACAGGTTCTGCCAAGTTGTCTTGGTCATATTTTGCCTTTTGTTTTTATTTTTTTATTTAAGTTAATGACTTGTCAAGCTTATGCTTTTATCTTCTGATCCATCAGGGTTTTGGAATGACTGCAAGCTTCCTGATTATGAAGAAGTCGTAGGCCACCCCCCAACCCCACCTCCTCCGTATTCTGAAAACCCTCCTGAGTCAACTCAAGCACTCGTTCCACAATTAAGCCCTCCAGACTCTGCTTCTGTGCCTGAAATCCTGCCAGAGCCGTTGCCAAGGGTGGACTGCCAGGGGTCAGGCTCTCAGTCAGACCACGAGATGGCATCCGTCCCGGTCCAGGGAGGACCGTGTCAAGCAGAGGAGAACGTGGAGGCTTTGTTGTTGGCGTCTGCAGCAGAGGAGGAGGAGGAGGAAGATGAGGAGCTCATCACTCGACGCCGGCATGTGACCGGCGACTCGGGGATAGAGGTGTGCGTTTGCCAGCTGGATGTGGACGAGTGCTCGGGGCTCGAGGAGGAAGGGGATGAGGATGGCCAGATGTGCAACGCCACCAACAGGGACTGCTGCTCCGGACACCAGCAGGAGACGTTCAGCCAGAAGGAGTGCAACTCTAATGAGTTGCCCAGCCAGAACACCAGCACTGGAGACAACATGGTGTGATGCATCAACCAGCAAACCAGTGCAGCTTCCTGCTTCATACAGGGTGATAATGTTGCTATCATCAGCATCACCATAGGGACTGTCTGTGCTTTAAATCTAAACTAATACATGGACACGACTTTAGGGTGATGATAACTAATCTGTTGTGGCTTCTGTTTAGGACAGGTTAAATAATGCGTGGCCTAACTTCTGGCTTTTTTCTTATACTATTGTAAGTGGGAGAGTCAGCAAACATGTTGCTCCATGTGGTGTTTTTACGGAGTATGAAGTGTGAAAAGACAGCAGTTTGAGACTGAAACTAGAATTGACAGATTGATTTGCCTTCTCCTACATTGCTGCTGTCTTGTTCCCTCTTCTGTCCCGCTGCTCTCACAGGTCAGGACATTTCCCGCTGTCCTTCCGACTGACATTTCACCTCCAGTAGGACTGTCGTTTAGAAGCATGCCAACACGGTCGGCAACATTTCTTCTGTCACCCGCTACATCTAAGCGGATGAGTCAAGAACAAACTTCTTGGAAACTCGGCTTGATCTTGGATGAATTAAATACAGATTATGTTCATTTTTATTTTATTTTTCAAAGCTTGGTGCGCGCTGTGAAGCGTAGGTCACAGCTGCGTGGTGATGTCATCTCTGAGGTCATGGCCAATGGGTTTTGGCGCGCTTTCACGTGAAGGCTGGAAGACTCGAGTGGGGTAGACTAAACACTCAGGCAGAGAGACGTCAGTCTTTTGTTGAAATGTCACTGTAACCTCTTTTTTTTTAATTTGATAACCATACTGTTGTCACCAGAGCTGCGCGACTGCTGATTACAAAGACAAGAGGTGCTCAGCAATTTAGATATTTGACTTATTGACGGTATCCCACCAAACATGGAGTGGAGATGGCTCTAGATTTTATTTAAATTGTATTTTTGTCCAATTTATTGCTCATAATATACTTTTTTTTTTTCATTGTTAATCCTGAAGGATGTGGTTACTTTTTCATTTCATAACCAGCTCTGCTTTGTTAAATGCTACAGGCCACTGCCATTAACTGCAGCATATTTTATGATGGGGGCTGTTTGCGTCAGCACCAGTGATAGAATCCTACAATGCAGTCAGGAAAACTTGTATATTTCTTTATTTTTTATATTAAAGTGCTGCAGCATTTGGTTGAAATCATAAGTTAAAGCACTGATGTTTAGCACAAGGCTTGATTTAATATTATTAATTGAGTTAATTAGATTTATTTTGCTAATCGGTAACAGCAGTGGTTGTTAAACTGCTTTTTTTTGTTGTTTTTTTGTCGTGGTTTAAAAAAATGGACTAAAGTTGAATTGTTTGGATGTCGTTGTTAGGACCGTGCAAGACTCTGCTGTTGTGCAAAGCTGGTAACCAAGTAGCAGACGATGCCTCGGGTCTCTGTAGCTCTCGGCAGTGTGAGGGATTTGCAGTGGTATTTTCCACTGGCAGCTGTGGGCCAGTTCATTAAGAGGTGAGACGGTTGCAAACTTTTCTCTGCAGTTCTTTCAGTGCTCGCACAGACACAAAAAACTATTGTGATTACCGTAAATGCATGTTTGCTTCTTTTTATAAATATATTTATGTGCTCAACACCACTTTGCAGTCACGACAGATGGGAAATCCACAGCTACCGGTAAATGAAATTCTTGCACAGATAAAACATCTGTTCAAGATGAGCGGTAACTGATTTGTCAGTGGATATACTTTGTAGGGATTTGCTTTGATAACGGCTTATTAATCTAATTGGTGTGAAGCACACAAACACATGGAAATCTTAGTGTTCGAATTATGTACAATTTCTGTGCGAAATTTGTTACAGTACGCAATTTCAGGGGATTGCGCGCTACATAAAGAACACACTTTCTCTTAGCTCCGCTTCACAGCAGTTTTTCTTAGTTGAGGTTGTACGCGGGATAGAAAGCGTACTGCTGCGGCTCGACAAACCACAACAGGGCCACAGAAGTGCGTCAAAACAGAAAGATCAAATATTAACACCACTATCTGAGGGTAAGCAAACAAGCTGTGTTTAAAAGGTATGCAGTTTGAACATGAAGCCATGCTGACATGACCATAACCGCACACCTATTAGCAGAATTATTTCATTTTATTTATTTATTTTTTTGACAGTACACCTCAAGCTGCCTTTCTCTGGAGCGTATATCTTGACTATGGAGCTGCACAGTAAGAGCATAACCTCTGTGTGTGGAAACAAATGTAATACTGCCTTATTAGGATCGTTTTATTTTTAATTGTAACATTTGTGTAGTTTTATAGAGCAACGGACCGACGTTTTAGTAGAAGGTAACATTTGATCTCGTTGCGGGGAAGCCCGATCGCGCCGTGATTAAACAATGTGGTATATTAACAATTAGAAGCCTCTGAATGAAAGCTGTCCCAGCTGAACTTAGTGGTTTTGTAACTGAGAAATGGTCGTGTTGCATTTTAAAGTAAATACAGTGTGATTAGTTAGTTGTAGCACTGATGGAGTTTTGTGTAGCGCAGGCGGCTGAGTTCGTGCTCAGCTCTGGTTTTGTTCGTGTACATGGTTGCAGTTAGTGAAGAGAAAAAAGCATGAAGAAAATTATATATATTAAAAAAAAAAGGCTTTGTCGTTTGTGTCTTGTGTTTGGAGGACAAAATTGGCCTCCAACTAGAGATGGCTCTGTTATTTTTTGCATACTTGCTTATTTATATGCATATAAAAGTAAAATAAACCCCCCGGGAAGGTAGGACTGTGAAAAGAGGATTTTTTTTTTTTTTTTGGATACACGAGTGAACTGGAGGTTAATAGTTTTCCTGTTGCCAAACTGCTATGCCTCCTTGATTTTCAGATTTACTGAGAGTAAGGGCTATCTATCATTAATGAATTGTTTGAATCATTGACGACATCCACTGACGCGTTCATTCATCTGCTGTTGGTCATTCGAAGCCACCGTTGCTGAGATCCGTTATATGAACACAGATGTGTAATGCGAACATGTCGATGTTGGATGTTTGGCGCATATTTATCTTCTAGCTGATTGTATATGACCACGTGTATTTGTTGTGTAGGCTTGACTTTGCCTTCTTTCTTGTCAACCTCAACAGAGGTGCGTGATGCCACGTAACTCCCCTCCTGTTTGGATGCGACAGGTGTTTTTTTTTTTTTTTTGTTGCTTTGCCTCGTTTGCTCCTCGAGGACCGTGACTCTGCTCCACTTTCGTCCTGGTAACAAACTGTAGCCGACACGTTGCTGTTTTCATTTTCCTTCAGCTGCGACGCTCCACACACTAATGTCGTTGCAACAAAAAGGGCAAGTTCACCCAATCTACCAAAGTCTTTGCCGCTTCATTGCTTCACCGATTGTCAGGAGCCATACATGTGCTTTTGTTTGGTTGTCACGATGATGGTCAGTTTGGTTTCTCACTCTCAGGGTTATTGTTAACAAGCAGTGCTACAACACCCCTCCTGTCTTTTAAAAGCCAAAGCAGTTGTCTGTCACCTCCATTGTTTGAAATGAAACCAGCATCACGCATCTCTGTAAACTTTACTCATCTAGGCTATGCAAAGACATAAACATACTGTTAAATGCTGCAAACCCCTTTTCTGTCATTTGTGGGCACCTGTACAAGCAATATAACTCTCAGTACTCGTGGCACTGCACTGTACTGTAATCTACTTTGACTGGTCTGTGTAAATCTATTTGTTATTAAAAAAAAAACTTGTAAAATGTACTTGTGACTGTATGCTTGGTTCTGTTGAGGGGCTTCAGTTAAAAAGCCATTCTAGCTTGTAGATAGTCCCCTTCTCTTTGACTTTTTCCTGTCTGACTCCCTCAACCACTAAAAGACTCTTGGATTAACCACATTTTTAAGGTGTGCATGCCGAAGTGGGTGAAGTAGATATTCTAGGTAATGATAGACCATCTCTCGTTTATTAGTTTGTTTTGTATGTGTTCAACTTCTCTACGCCTCATCCTTATCAAATTTAATGGAAGTTTCTCTTTTTTTTTTTTTAAATTTCAGACAGAATATCTAACTGTTGCCTTTAATATCATGTCAGTTTAATATATATCATACACATGAAAGATCAATGTGGAACGCAGCCTGCTAAACCAACACAAAGCAGCCAAGTGTCACTACTTTTGTGAGTCTGACATTGAGCTGAAAGAGTATCCCCCCCACCCTACTCAGCCACATATTGGCATTATATTGGTCGCTTAGACTTGCAATGGTTGAGTTTTTGTTTTTCAAAATAAGAATATTTTGTAGTTTGAAAGGGAAGCAGCTTCAGCAGCTACAAACACTTCACTTACTACATTGTTCTAATAAAGTTTAAGTCAAAATTAGTAAAGTGGTCTGGGGTGTGGGGGGGGAGCACTGACTGACAAAAATGCTTTGGTTTCGGTTAAATGTCTACTGTGCACTGTCTGGGTCATCATTTGTATTTTATTTTTTATAATAAAAACTTTGGTGCTCTACTGAAAGACTTTGTTTTCTTGACTTGAATACTACCAAGCATTTAATGATTTACTTAAACATTTTTAGTTACCAGCTGCCTTGAATGAAAGATAAAAACGGAGTTTGAGCTTCAATGTGGAAACACTGGTCCTACAAGACGTGTGACTGTCCAGATGTTGATCTGGAGGATAACTGCATGGCTGTTAGAGGCAGCTGGCTCAAGTTATGGATATCATTCAAAGATAAGACCAACACAAGTTCTTAGTACTTTGGGTTTTTTAAAACTTATCACCCTTCATAGCAGTGGTGCAGTCTACATTTGTACACTATGCTTGGAAACCAAAATACACTGGTTAGTACAATGTAATCAGCAATTCATTTTGATTTTTAAGCATATTGAACATTTCTAGATTGAGTGGATGGAGAAAAGTTTCAGGAGTGATTTGTGACAAAAGGGTGTCGGCAAAGGTCAAAGGAATAGTTGCAAGACAGTGGTGAGACCAGAGGTACAACACAGGCTGAACAACTGGGAGATAAAGTTAGGGAGCCCAGACTGAGATGGTTTGGACATGTCCAGAGGAGGGACAGTGGGTATATTGGTAGAAGGATGTTAGAAATGCAGCTGCCAGGAAAAAGACAAAGAGAAATGTCAAAGAGGAGACATATGGATGCAGTTAGAGAGGACATGGAGGTAGTTGGATTAAGGACATGGGGATGCTGAGGACAGAGTGAGCAGGAGGATGACTCGCTGTGGCGACCCCCTGAAGAGGGAAAAGCCTAAAGAAGAGAAAGGCAACTCTGGCGATATGCATTCTTTCAGGTAATGGCAGGCCTTCAATTATTATTTAACAGTGTTTTTGTAACAAATTTCCCACAAAAGGAAGCAGCTGCTTGGTACTCTGAAACTTTATTAAAATAATATCCACAAAATGACTGAATGCAGAAACAAAAGTACAGTAGTTATTTTTAGTTTGTAATAAAATCTAGATTAACAGTGACAGTGGAGGTCTGGCTCATCAATAAAACTCTAAAGACTAGATAGATTTGTGGAAAAGTAAATTAAAAATCCTGTTTACTGCAAATCCTCAAACGATTCGGTTTTACTGTGAAATGGTGGTGCTTTTTCTTTCCCACCATTCAATCCCTCCCACACAAATATGTCCTTCATGGTTGAGAGTGGAGTCTTGGTTCCATTCTGATAGATCTAATGAATGTCACATTGTGTGACTTGTGTGCCATCATGACACATGCAGCACTTTTAACTCCCAAATTTCATGATTTAAGCAGTGAGTGAGAAAAGCTAAGGACAAAAACAAGAAACCATTGCATTCAAAACTTGTAATTCGTGGTCACTGAATAAAAGCACGACACACAGGTTTCATACAAAATACAAATAAAGTGAAACATCATAGTGGCTATTGGAATATCTTATAAACTGCAAAAACATAATGTAAATTTGAGATATGATGTTTACATGAACTTTGCAAAGATTTACAAAACATGTAACAATGGGTACGAGGCGCCACACCTGTCTCTGCGTTAGGTTCACTTCAAGGACGTATGACACATTCAACAAAGAGCCAGAGGATCTGTTTTGACATACAACAAAAAAGTCAGTTTGGTCATCAGAGTTTGGGAATTTCTTTTTAATCAAAATTATTTTTGATGACTAAGCTAATTTATCCTTGATTATTGCTCACCATTTCATAGTAACAAATGATAAAATAGCTTTATCTCAGGCAATCTTACAAATGTTGAGTTGAAATTTGGTGTGGCAGTAGCTGAGAGTCGCCCCCATCACAAACATTGAAAGATAAAGGATCATGAGATGTTTTTGTTTGCAACTTTACCATGTAAGTTGGTGAGTCCTATGCATTCATTCGAGGAATGCTAGTTTTAGTGTTATACATGTGATCCTTGCGAATAGTCTTGATGGTGACACAAATATTGTTTTAGCAATGGTTACCTCCAAAGTAAAGTGTGCAGCCATCTTTGCTTTGCATCAAAATTACTTCATATGTAAGGACTTGGCTAAGAATATTGCATCTTAAAGAAGTTTTCTAGATGAGAAAATTCAAAGTGAAAGGTTTGGTTGTAGTGAAAAGGCTGCAGGAAGTGTTCAGCAAGCTTCATGGCAATTTCCTTCAGAGGAAACCACTAGAGAAACATATTGTCACTAGAACAGAGCTCATTGGCAGCAAACATAATTTGAGCAACCTTGTGATAAAAACTGCACCAAAGGAGCCACTTCTGTCCAAAAACAAAAAAAAAAAACATTGAGAAGATAACACTTCTGCAGGCTGAACAGCAAGAGATTGATTCAAAGTCATCTTATCTGATGAATCCTCTTTAGATTGTTTAGGAAACTGGAAAAAAAATCATCTGTCCAGAGAAGAAAGTGAAAGTACTACTGGGTTACTGTTAGGCCAACAGTGAGGCATCCTGACATGATCCATGTGTCGGGTTGCTTAGTGGAAGCAAAACATCTCCCAACAATCCAGGCACAAACAGGTGAAGATATGGGTATTTTATAATATAGTGGAGCAATGCCACAAGGAAAAAAAGATACCAAGTGGTTTTAAGATACTGCCAATTATAACCTTGAAGTTTTGGAGCAATGGCAAGAAAATAAACAACTAAATGAACCACATTAAGAACCTCTGGTTAGTTCTCAATAGGTAGATTACCAGAAGCCAACAAACTGATCAACTCCAAACGCTGATGGGACAAACATGATCCACCATAGGCCAGGATTTGGACCAGATGTTGCGATCCATTTTGCCAGAGTAAACTGATAAAATTAAGGAAAAGGAAAGTGTGAGATGTATTTGCTAATGAAAGCTTTTGAAACTGTATTTGTTCTTAAGTACACTGTAAAAAATGCAAAAAAATAAAACTACTGTATCTAAAAGCATTGACGCCATAAAACACAACTGTGTAACTGCCCCAAACTTTTGGCCATGACCGTACTGTATATAAAAAATTACATTTTTGAAGAAAACTGTTGAGTTTGCCCTACTTTTATATATATACATAAACAATCTTCACTCAGCAAAACATTTAAAATTAGCCACAACAATATCACATTGGGCCTCATCTGCTTGTCTAGTGTTGTAGTTTGGTCAGTACCGTTGTTCTGAAGCAGTTTTCTTGAGAAAGTTTGAAACTGCTTCACAGGAATGAAAAAGGGGAGTTTAGCCAGTGCAACAAAAAACTTCTGAAAATATCAGACCAATCAAAAACATTGAACCTGAAATGATTACTTTAATCAATGTTTGTGCATTTACCAATGTAACAAACAACCTTAAATAAATATAGCTGCTCGTCAGAATCATAAAGGACGCTGCATGATCAATACAGAGGTGGAGATGGTAAGGCTGAGTAGATATGAGTCAGGCTGGCGTTAAGGACAAGGTGTAAAGTCTTCCAGCTGATTCACCTATGGCACAGCTGGAGAATGGCTTTTTGCAGCAGGGGAAACATAAACTCTAACTCCTGACAAAACAAGGTTTTCTTCAGGGTAAAAACATCCACTGCTCCACCTGTTGATGGAAGAGTCTCACTTTTATCGCAGTTGGGTCTTTGGACCTCAGTAGTAATCACATTCATGGTGGAGCTCCTCAGTAGAAGCGCTTGCGACGGCTCTCATTCCACTGGCTGTAGATCACAATGCCGATGATGATGAGGAAGATACAACCAAGCATGGAGAAGAGCGCGGTGAAGAAAATGGATATTCCACTCATCCCTTCCTCACTCTGACCCACTGAAAAACCAAAGGGCAATGAAATTGATCAATACAGGCGAAAAGCATGGTTAACAAATTGACTGTAAAAGGTTAATTTAAATACATTTTAATGTTTGTCTTACATCTGAGGAGGTCCATATTGTCCACGCTGGGGATGGTTATTTCATCCTGCTCCTCTTCTTCCTCCTCTTTTTTACTCCGCAACACCGTCAGTTGGTAAAGTTTCAGAGATATTATATCATGGTTATCTACAAATAAAAAAAAACAATATAAATACAGAAACAAGTTACAACAAGAGCAATGCATATGGCACATTACACACCCATCAACAAACTATTACACAGCAATCTATAACAATGGAGCGAACAAGCGTGACCTTGCATGAACTTGAAGCTGGGGTAGTGGTGGTACAAATTTGAATCAAGTTTCAGTAAATGATGTTGAATGGATCAGAAGGTATGGGTGGGACAAGAGAAACTGATGGAGACCATAATATGTCCCTCAATCAAAGGACATATAAGAAAAACAAAACCAACATTCTGTATTTGACAAATGATCATATACAATTCTGGACCCAAACTACAAATATCTTGGCAAGATGTGAAGTACAGCAGTGACTATTAACCAGATGCCGTTTAGAGAACTACAAGGTGTTTACCTGAGAGATCTCCTGTGATCGCCGAAGCTCCAAAATAATAGCCTAGTGGGAGCCTCACCCCGGGTATGTCCAGGCAGTCTCTCCATTCATGTTGACCATCAATGTCTATCATCACCTGCTCAGCAATCAAGAAACTAGTCAATTTAACTGGGGCAACCTAAAAAGACAGACCCTAAAGCTAAAGATTACAAAGTTATTTCATTATCTTAAATCCAATCAAGGACTCAGCCAGACTTTTAGAGTTAAACCATGGATTATCTACAAAAATCCTTAAAAACGTTAGCTGATTCAGCTAAACAGACCCTTCTAATAGTGGGTTTGACAGTGGGAGACATGAGGAAGTGTCTGCACGTCCTAATCACCGTAATCTCGGCTGAAAACTGGAGCAGAAAGAGGGCGTTTCTCACCGTGAGCCTGCGGCGGACGTATCGAATGAAGAGAAAGGTGTCGTGCTTGAGGTTGCGCACCATGGCATTGCAGCCGCCCAGCTCCGTGGGGCGGCCATCACGTTCGTGGTCGTAGCTGATGCTGCCGTTCCCCACCATGGAGATAACGTAAGGGAAGATCCTCTTGGAGAAGCAGAGATGGGGGGAGGGGGGAGATTTAAAGATGATTTAAAGATACCCTGATGCATGCTCAATAATCCAGGTAGAAAAATCTAAAAAAAAAGCTAAGTCTGGTCCTCTGGACATTCAAAAAACAAAACAAAAAAATTGTAGAAACGTTTCGTTTTTCGTCCGAAAGACTTGTTTTTTGAATGTCCAGAGGACCAGACTTAGCTTTTTTAGATGATTTAAAGATGTTTGAGAAGGAAAATGTTTATAATTTTGTGAACATATTTTTAATTCTATTATTGCAGAGAGCCATGCAAACCAAGCAAGCAGCTAAACTGTGTGCAGCTTTTCTCTCATTCTTGGCAAATATTGTTATTAATGATGCCACAATAGTCACATTCAAAAAAAAAAAAAGTCTTGCTGTCTACAGATTAGTTGGTCATTTATTTATTTAAGTTTTTAATTTATATATATATTTTTTAAGCTTTGTACAAAACATTATTACATAACAGAAATACAAAAACAATAAAGTACGGGGTGGGGGGGGGGTCCCTCTTAGGTTAGGTCCTTTCCTTCTTGTGCAATCAAGCCATTTTTTTCCCGTTCCAACAATATAATAAACATTTCAATGTCCAAATGTTTTAGTGCGGTTAAAATAAAAAAAAATGAGTTGAAAATAGCTCATGACAGGTAACCAAACTATTACAGGGTCAACACAAATCAAGTCCAGCACTGTATTCCCGCCTGCCTTTGTTGTTTTCTTTGTGGGGTTTAAATGATTTGCATTTCAATGCATTTTGTTTTCATGTATATTTTACACAGCCTTCAAACCTGCAGGTAGAAACTAGACTTTCTATAATGCAGCCAATTAAATTGATTTTAGTTAACATTAGGACTCTTTAAAACGTATTAACTGTATTTTATAATGTTTGTATTTAACATGTACAGTGCATGATGTACAAAAACGTATTCAACATATTTATATGAGAACGATGTAATAAGCAGTATGTCAATCTGAAAACAAATCACACATAAAAGCATGCAGGGCACAAAAATGTCATGTTTTGGAGGTGTTAAACGTTTTGGGGAAACATGCTGAAAAGGTCAAAGTTCGGTTCAACGGAGGGCCCGATTACCTGTGTGCGAGGTGTATATCTCTTCTTTTGCGCCTGTCTCCACACGATTGCACAAAAGAACACAAACTTTAACACAAATGTGCAAGAACAACTGCCAGGATTGGCGGCACCCATTCTTTGACCTGACTTTATGTTCACAAGTGCGTTAAGGTCACACCAGAGCAACTGCATACCTCGATGTGTTTCTCCTCGTTGGGGTACGTGTCCACAAAAACACCCAGGCCAGTGAAGTTGTCCATATTTCCAAATACAGGACCTGAAAGCACCAGATGTTCTAATCACACAAACATGTACTCAACACTAAGCACAACAATTATTGACATTTATCAAAGTTTAACCTTTCTGCATGCGCTCCTTGGTGTACCAAATGGCCAGCCCATCACCATTCAAGTTCTTCTTTCCTTGTCCGTGAATCTTAAAGTGCACCTGCATCTCCCAGTCCTTCAGATGGCATGGCTAAAGACAGAGTTCACTGAAGTCAATAAAATAGCTACATCTTTACAAAAAGAAGCATATTCAATTCACAATTAGGCTTTCTATAGGACATTGTTTTTTTTTGTTTGTTTGTTTGTTTTTCTTTAGAGCTGAGTTTAGGTGAACTGACAAACAAGCCAAGAGACTGACCAGAACAGACACATGGACTCATCTTTATTTTTATTCCCTGGTGATTTAAGATTTCTTCTTCTTTCTGCTCCTTTCATTTTATCCTATTTTTGTATTCTTGTATCTAATGAAACTGTTTTG
>JARVGV010000578.1:17913601-17932903 GCA_031762435.1 Hypsolebias longignatus | reverse complement strand
GCAGTGTTTAAATGTGATTTATAAATAAATCTAACACAAAGATGGTGACAATTTAATGATTTTACTTCAACTTTTAACTTGCTGGCAAAGTCTGAAGACTTTTTTTTTTTTTTTTGGCCGATTCATCGATTAATCGATAAAAATATCGGCCGATTCTTCGATTGTTGAATTAATCGTTAGTTGCAGCCCTAGTAAGCAGTATTAAAACAAAAATGACACACTATGCCTCCTATTTAACACCAAAATTATTCCAACATCTCTGACTTGCCAAATCTTCACTCTTTTCAAAATTAAAAAATGTCGCTGACCGTTTTTATGTTCCCTGATTGACCGACATGTTGCTGCTCCAGGTGGGCCCGTTAAGAACCAGTTCTCATTTATAATGAAATGTCTGCACAGACCAGTTCTTCCTCAAACTATGCATAAATCACAGGTGAAGGGTCCACGCTCCGCTCAGGTGTGAGCTTTGAGCAGAACCAAAAGAGGCGGAGCACAACTCAGCTGGACTGAAAGAGAGCATGTGTGCATGTCGAACATGTCCTTCGTGGCTTAGTTTATTTAATTTACTTAATAAATTAACTCATTAATCAATTCTATTTGTGGTTTACCGCCTACCAGAGGATAGTGATTTGAAAACACTACTCTTTGGAATGATCCTTGTCTTAAACTGGCAAGAAAGGCAGTGGGCATATGTAAAGTAATTGTAGGCCTACAATTTCACATAAATCTAAACAGATTAATATGTGCCCCTCATTATAAGACACTGACTGACTATACTTGCAAATTTTGTGTATGCAAAAGTATTTTTAATCAGTGAAAAAAAACAAAAACCTTTACATGTGCAGCCTTAAAGACAAGGTACCAGTTTATTTTCAGTGTACAGTGCTGCATACTCACAATGCGGCTCCATACTGCCCCCTGCCTGCTCTGCATATCAGGTGTGAGTCGCACCTGGTCTGTGGTTACCATGGCATCCCCCATCAGTTCCCAGTGGGAGGAGCCTAAAGATCCCACACCTGAAACAACAAACACCGCGAATGTAAAAGCTGACACAGCACGTTCAACAGCAGTCATTTAACAACAAAAAAGCTGACTTGAAAAAAAAAAATAAGAGAGACGTGACAAGGTGAAGGTGAAAAAATTACAGACATCATGGATTTTGATTGGTGTCATAACTAAAACCACATTAAACAGCCAAATACGAGTTTTCAGTCATCCAGCCTTTATTTATACAGGTTAATCCCAATATAGAGGCATAACTTAATGAAAATAAAGATAAATTTGAAAGCCAAAGTAAACATTTTCATGACAGACATGTGCAAAGATGCAGTTTGATCGCTATAATTGTTCTGGAAACATCTGCCCCCCCCCCAGCCTGCCGGACAGTGCACAAATGAAATACCTTGGTAAGGCTTGGAAAGGGAATATTCCCGCTTCAAAAACTCTTCCATTTCGTGGTCATCGTCGGAAAAACACTCGTTTATAGTTACAAGAAGAAAAAATAACGTGAGAAACGGTTTTAAATGCATTATATTTCCTCTGACAAATAAGCTGAACGGTGCTTTAGAGTCGCAGCACTTGCTAGTATCGACGGTGGCCATCGGGGGTCAAAACACATCCTAATACAGTACAAAAGCATTGACTCTACTGCTATTGGTCAAATACGCTGTATGCCTCAATACCATTGGTCAATTTGTACGTCAGTCAAAATACGCGCATGTTATTGGTGGGTTAGGGTACCGCACTGACGAGGTAAGTTACAAAACATCTTTGCGAATTTTTACCCTTTGACAGACAGTGTTTATAATTCAGTACGGAGCACGGGGGATATTTTTTCAGCGGCTTCTTACTTTATAAAATGTATAATCCAGCTCAAAATACAGTACTTTACAACAGTTACAAAAAACTGACTCTACAGTATCACAACTGTATTTTCCAAAATAATTACTAGATTGCGAAGCCATGTAGTGTTTGTTGACTAAAATATTTTGTAATTTCAAATGTTTTACATGTTGAAAACCTTCTGCACTTTCTTGTTCAGACAGAAATTATATACAGTACTGTATTTGATTAAAAAATAAAATAAAATCTTCCCTGCAGCCAGTCGGATGCTGTTGTGATGAGCACGCCCCCTTCACTGTCCTCGCTCTCTGTCGGATATCTGATCGCTCATGTGCGTGAATGTCACATGGATAAAGTCACGTTAAATATGGATCACAGTGAAGAAACAACTGGAAAATCGGTCGACATTTATCGTGACACATGGGTCCGCTTTCTAGGTACGTGTTGTTAGTTTTGGTTGTGGTGGGTAAGAGTTTTTTTTTTTTTTTTGTCCCTGTATCAACACGAGCAGAAGACCCAACGGTTGAGATGTGCGTTAGCTAGCAGTTAGCATTGTTGGCTAACGTCTCATTAAACCGTGTACTGTACATATACTGTATATAGAAAAGTTTGCGGTTGAAGGATATTTTGTTGCCAGGGGGCATAACAACAGAGTCATGGGCAGGGTAGACGCTTGATTTCACTACGTTCTTCAACAAAAATAAACTACTAGCTTGTCCTTTTTAGTAAAGGCAGTACAAGCTCACTTAATGATTAAGTGAGCTTGTCAATGTGGTTAAGTTAATCAGTTAATTATCAAACTGAAACTCGGCTGTGACTTGCTGATGCAATGCAATGTTTAATTTCCTTTAGTTTGGTCATTTGTAATATTAAAAATTAGAGGAAAGAGTTTGTGTGGTATCTGAAGGACATTCATTCTGCAGCAGTTGCTCTTTGAGTTTATGCCTCTAGTTTCTACAGCCTACATGTACTATGAAACCATCCTCAAGTCACCCTCATGTCTATTTGCTTCCAGCTTTAATCCTGTCTTTACAAGATAATATTAATCTTTATTAAGGCTTTGATTCATCTGTGGTTCCGCTTAATTTACTATATTTCCCTTGGTTTAAAAATAGACACCACATTGATCTTATGTTTTAGAACAGATCATGTTTTTTGTTGTTATTTTTAAGCAGGTATTTAGTCACTTTCCATCCCCAAAAAAAGCAATACCTTATATATTTCAATACTTTTTAGTGTTTCATTCAGTGTCAGATTTCTCACGTCTTAGATATTTGTTTCAATAATAGCATGTAAGAGTTTTTTTGCATGACAAAACATACTTCTGTTTTTGTAAGTTTTTTTTAATGTGAGATAATCCACATAATTAGTTTAACAGGTTCTTATTCTACACATACATTTCCATTGCAATGAAATGACCTACATAACCAAATTGACTTTTACAGCTTAAAATTGGGTCAGCTGAACCAGTCCCTCCAACCCCCCACCCCCCCTTTTTATTTTTTATTTTTTGTTCTAATGGTCAAATCATATTTTCTGCTGCACCTGTCACCCCACCTGTCATTCAAACAAGCAGAAGAGTAACATGGATCCTTACCATTCTTCCATTAAACCCATCAGCACCGCTATCCTTGAATGCTCCATCATAAATCTGTGTATGCATTGATGTTGTTCTAGTTGGTCTGTGTAAGGTATGCAGAAATCATAAATTGGCTTTAAAAGCTGTTTGATAATTAATACATAAATCTATTGTAAATGATCCCTTGTGTGTCTTGATTTTGCTTTATTACTCCTGTCTCAGATCACTGTTGGTAAATTATACTGCTGTAGAGCACTGACATGTTTCTTGTTTTGTCTGGTCATTGGTTATTGTTCTGAGAAAACTGCAAAACATCTCCTTTTTATTGCTTGTGTCTTATTTCTGTCATTTCTATTTCATTTAGCCCTTTACGCGCACAATTTTTTCCTCTACCTTCATGCTTTGCGAGGCTAAGACAAGATAGTTGTGGGGTGTTATAGCAGTATGTCTCATTTTCTCAGTAGTTAAATGCATCACTGGAAGAAAATCTTTTCTTACCGTTCCTTGTAATCAGATCACCTCATGAACTCCAAAGCAATTATTTTACAATGATTTTATTTATTTTTTCAGTAATATATTTAGCTTGGTTGAGGAAGTGTTGAGAGTACGGTACATCTAATCTTAGAGGGTTGCTTGCATTTTGTAGACTTTCTACATACCAGCACAGTGAGACATGAAAACCAGCCCCTACTGTCAGTTTTCTTGTATATATTGTGTGAAAGGATGGAAATATGCATGTAAATAAATGTTATTTCTTTATTATTACCGGTACGTATGTGTTTATTTAGGTTTGAAAATGTTAAAATTACATGCATTTCACAAAACAATAGGTAATTTTCCATTATGGCACAGGTTAATGTTTGCCACTGTTTAAATGTGTTGTTTACTCTGCAACAACAGACTGACCGACTACTGATAAGTAGTGTCGCACCAGTAAACATGTTGTTGTCCTGTGGTTCACCACAAACAGAGGAATAAAATAAAATTTGTATTAGGTGATGTTTAATGCTCAATAAATATATATTTTTTGGTCAGAGTATGATTTATAGATGTGAGACTTTGCATCTGAATGCAGGCTGCCTTACAAAAACCTTAAAATTATATTTAGTGGAAACAAAGAAGATTTTGGACCTAACTAGATCTATGCGTGTGACCCCACAGGCTATGCTAATGAAGTCGGGGAGTCCTTTCGGGCTCTGGTTCCAGTGAGTTTGGTGTGGGCCACCTATGGTGTGTCCACTGCATATGTTACAGCTGATGCAGTGGACAAAGGGAGGAAAGCTGCTGTGGTGAGATACTTCTATTTGTTTGTGTTGTTCGTATTGTTAGTCGTGTAAATCCAATACTGTATTATTATTTAACAAATGGGGTCAGGTGAGGACAATCATGGTTAAAGTACACCCCAGTACATGTAATTTACTAGTGTTTTACATACCATATTTTTTGCTGTATAAGTTTTTTTTGCATAATTTGTATGCTCTGCGACTTATACGCTGAAGTGACACATTTATGGATTTTCCCCCATATTTTTAAACCAATTTTTGTCTGAGAAATGACCGTTTTCATTCATTCTGACTGAAAATATTGAACACTACCATTTTCAGCCTCTAGATGGCACTCAAGTGTCATGTAGTAGGTAAAAGTGGCTATTAATGACAATCGGCTTGCCATAGCCTGCCACTTTCGTCCAGCTCGCTTGGAGCAACTGTCAAATCAGCTTCATTTCTTTGTGCTGCCCCAGTGAAATGCATCTAATTTGACCATTAAAGTGCATTTATTAAGTAAAAGTTCAACTGACACACACCTTTGCTATAATTTTGAGCGAACAAACAATTGTTTTAGGTGTTTATCTGGTTAAATTTTGAAGAAATGAGCAGCGACACGGCCCTCTGCATGTGCACGCTTCTGCGAATCGGCTTTTGAAATGCAGCTGATTTGACCGTCAAAGTGCATTTATAAAGCAAAAGTTAGACTGAGACACACCTTTATTATAATTTCAAGCAAACAATTGTTTTTGAGTGTTAATCTTTAGGGGTGCACCAATTGCAGTTTTCTGGCCAATCGCCTATCACCGACTTCTAAAAAGTCTGACCTGCCAATTCCGATTTTGGCCAATACCTATTTTGTTTTATAAGCGACACTGTCAGGTGTTATAAGGTCACAATGCACCTTGAGTTTTCCAGGAAAAACATACCCTTGAACAATAGCCTAGAAACAATACAAACTTGTTTTAACTGGCCATGAGGTAATGTTCTGAAATTTAAATGAAGTTCAGACAATTGTTAAAATAAAAAAAATAATAAAAAAATCAGTAAAATCAGTTTCTTATGCAAGTATCGGCCGATTTCCCAAAATTAAGGAAATTGGTACACTCCTATTAATCTTGTTAAAGTCCTCCTGTACACGCTCCCGTGGCTGACATTTAGTAGCCGATTTATTTTTGGCACGTCACCAGCCCACATTTCCGGTTTCAGCCCACATTTCTGGGTTGTCAGCGGTGATGCGTAACAAATGCGACGCATCAGCGGTGAAGCATAATAGATTTGACTTATACATGGAAGTGACATATTTATGGATTTTTCACTTTATTAGACATATTTGAACTGATGTGATTTATAGGGCGGTGTGACATGTACAGCGGAAACTATGGTACTCAGACATAAAAAATCATAATCTTTTCCTTTACTAGTTTTTAAAATTTGGCAAATAAAACCTCAAGTAATGTGTATGATTAAATTAAACACCGAAGTACAGTATAAAAAAAAAAACAGAAATACAGATCCCATCACAAGACTATTGTTCAATTTTTCTGAGTTTGTAAATGTTCTCTGTCTGTTCCCCCAAGGCGCATGGGGACAACCCAGGGAGGACAACACGGGTAGCCGTTGCAGTGGTGGACACGTTTGTGTGGCAAGCCCTGGCCTCTGTGATCATCCCGGGCTTCACCATCAACCGTGTGTGTGCTGCGTCACTCTACCTGCTGGGCAGGACCACCAAGTTGCCTCTCCCTGTTCGCAAGTGGACCACAACAGCAATAGGCCTCTCTGCCATCCCCTTCATTATCACTCCCATAGACAGGTTGGCTCAGTTTGTGCTGTTCTCTTGCTTAAATCCAAGATTTGGCCTAGAAAGTTGTTCTCTATAAAGACAAAGTATTACAAACTTAAACTTTGTATATAGAACAAATTAAACTAGTTTTATAACAATTTGCCCTGTTCGAGGCATCTTATGTTAAAGTCTTTCATTTAGTTGCTTTGTTTGAAAGTTTCATCTAAAGCTTAAGTCCATGACAACTTTTGTTTGATCAAATTGATTTGAAAGTCACATTTTCTTTGTTTAACCCTCCTACTGTCTGTATTCCACAGGTCAGTGGATTTCCTGCTCGACTCGAGCCTCCGGAAGCTGTACGAAGCTGGAGAGAAACACAAATAAGGACAGAAGGTCTCTGCTGGGGACTGCCTGGACTCATTATCAGTGCCAATGTGTAAACGCGGCGTTCATGGAGCACAATTTGTCAGTTATCTATAATAAAATAGTTTTAGTACAGAGAATTAATGTTTATATATGAGGTTAAGTTGTAAAGTGACATTCTGCTCCATGAGAGAAAGGTCCAACAGGTCTCGCTTGAAAATGAGTCCTCATGTCTCAGTGAGACTACCTGTAAAAAACACAACGTTAAATAAATAAATAAATAAAGAATGCAGGATTTTAGACCTCAGGGCGATCTGGGTTGCATCACCAACAAATCAAACTGGCTGTGTGTGTAAAGTATATATATAAACCTGTGATTTTGGAGGCAGAGGAAGCCTACTTTGCTTAGGAAGCTACTTTGGCTCACAGAGCAACTTTTTAGACATTAAGGTACGGTAGTTGTGTGTAAATAAATGCACATTTGGGTGTTTTTTTTTTTTTTTTTTTTTTTTTTAAGCCAAATTCAGTGGTACTGTACTGCAATGCCAAAAAAAGCCAGTCTGCCATGATTTCTAACAAAGTTATAAATTGATTTTGAATGTTTTTGAAGTTGCAGTAGTTGAGGAGTTGCACTTTTTCATTGTTCCGTTCAGATTCAACCAGAGATTTTCACCGATAGCCTCTTTTACATCACAGTTTCAACTTATTTTACTATGCAGTGTAGAAAAAAAGTACAATACGGTTATTATATTAACAGTTGTGGACAGTGAAATATGCATGAATGATTTCTAACGATCTTACAGCAACGTCAAGGAAATTTAGCATTTAACATTCCTGAGAATATGCAATATACTCCATGCAGTATGTGTATTTTATCTGTAATCTATCAAACCTCTATGACTATTCTTAAAAAAAAAAAAAAAAAAACAGTATCCAATGGGTGTACCGGTACAAGCTAAATGGTTATGTCTGGTCATAAAATATTATATTTCTCAAACTCTTGAGAAGTCCAGTATGTAAAAGTTTGAGATACTGTATACCAATAATTCAATTACCGTACAGTATTTTCTTGGATGAGTGTGGTGCTATGCAAGAAAGGGGATATTTTTAAATAGTTTTTCTTTAAAAAAAAATAATAATAAAATAAAAAAAGTTTGTAGTTATAGGTTTAGAACATTTCACCAATACTGATTTGTCACTTCTAGACAGCAAGGTTTGGTCAACATTTTATACTAATTTACTTATTTAAAATGTTTCTGTCAGTCTTTGACTTTAAAAGCAGTTAGCTCATTAAAAGGTCCTTAGCACTTTGGGGTTCACCATCACTTTTGGTAGCACTTGTTTAGGTGTTCAAATAGTGTTTTATGTTTTCACTGTAGTGTTTTCTTATATATTTTGCATGAGTTAGAGTTGTTTTTATTTGTTAGAAAGGCTGCGTATGCAGGAAAAGCACACGCATCAGAGTCCAAATGCTAAATGTAATGTAGCTGCATAAATGATTTGTTCCACGACTTTTCCTTTTATGATGCACACACGTTTGCCTTTGAAACAAAGATGGTGCTTGTGAATTTTTTTTTCTTCCCCATTTTGGATTTCATAAGAATTTCAGCAGTCATATGGTGCAAAAAATAAGGAACAGTTTGCTTTTTTAACGTGATGCTGCTGAGTCACATTACTGTGTGTTACTATAATTCACATGATTAAAAAATACAACCTAAATGTTGAGCCTTCGCTGAGTCATTGGCATTTCTGTAAGTTTTACTTTAAAAGCTGGTATAAATAAACTCGAAGCCTAAAATGTCTTGATTCTTTATTTGTATAAATATGACCAGAGTACTCTTGTTTTCATTCCAGATAGAAATTTAGTGTCAGATAAGAATGATAGTCAGTGAGCATCAGTGCCTTTCAACAAGAACATCTTTCCATGATGAGTTCAAGTGGCAACATAAAACCTGGTTTTAAAGAATAGGTATCAGCTGAACCAATGAAAAAGCTCTCAGAAATGGAAGACCAAAGATATCTTGATTGGGTCAACACAGCTGATGCCACTTCTGCTGAAGAGGCCTCCAATAAAAAGCAGAGACGCAGCAGCAGACTGAGTGATACAGAGATGTCTGTGCTTCAGTTACTGCTTGTGGCTTTTTTGGCTGTACCACATGTGTTTGCAGGTAAAGCATAAAAACAATTGTGGCCAGTTTATTTGCTTTGTTACCTAACTTTCTTAATTCTTCAGACACTCCTACCTACGACAACGGCCTTTGGACAACAGAAGTTAAAAATCCTGATGATAACCCAGATGATGGTTATGACGCAAATGAGAATGACTCTCCATTGCTGCAGGAAAACATGTTTCCTGTCAATTCTACAGGAACTGCTGGACCACAGACTGTAGTGGTCCAGGTTCTGCAGACCACTCCAGAGTCTCATCTTCTTCTGGGTGAAGGTGAGTTATTAGGGTTTCTATCAGCTGAGCACTATTGCAACAAGCTATAAAAAAATTTAAATTTACGTTGTTCCTAGATCGCAGTGAAGTGCATGACTCCAAAGTTTGGAAAATCGTCCTGGTGACAGTCATCCTGTTGATGTCTTTGGTTGGATGTCTTGGTACTGCCTACTACCTGTGCATCTGGAGGGGAGGCAGAATTCACTATCAGCCTCAGAGGGTTTATGCTTGAATAAAGAATTGCTAAAAATTTCACATCTGTTCTGCAAACGACACTAACTTGATATTTATTCTGCAACTGTTTAAAGATTATAAATGGAAACTGTTTAAATTTTTAAATTAAATGCCAGCTTGTGTAATTGTGGTGATTGTCATCTTTGAGAGGCCTGTGTTGACTGCACGCAAGGTAACTAAAACTTTGCTCCATTTAACATGAAGCATTCCTAATGAAGGTGTAACTTTCAAAGGAGGTCCAGTCAGGACTAAAATAAGAATTCCTAAGCATTCAAGGATTGGGTGATGCAAAACTGTTTATGCTTTATCTTAACGATGCCCGATGCAAAATTTAACTTTTAATGCAAGTTTAAGCACTTTGTTTCTACAGGTGCTGGTCATAAAGTATCAAGTTTATTTCAATAATTTTTAAAAACGTGAAACATATTACACACTTGAGATATTTCAATTTTTTTTTTTCTTTTGATTACAACTGACTTGAACCCCAAATTCAGTAAATCAGAAAATTGTAAAACATTTTTATGTCCAGCACTCAATACTTGGGGCTTCTTTCTTGCCTGGATTACTGCAGCAATGCGATGTGGCATGGAGTTGATCACTTTGTGGCACTGCTCGGGTGTTATGAGAACCCAGGTTGCTCTGATAGTCCTTTCCTCTTTACAATACCTCCATGGGGGGTGCTTGGTTCTTAAACCAGGTACTGGTAGCTTTGTCACTGTGTGCAGGTGCCAAGTCCTCTTGGAAAATGAAATCTCCATCTCCATAAAGTTGGTCAGCAGCAGGAAGCATGAAGTGCTCTTCTGGTGGATGTTGTTGACCTTGGACCTCAGACCAACACCAGTATATGACATGGCACTCCAAAACATCACTGATGTGGAAACTTGACACTGGACCTCAAGCAACGTGGATTATGTGCCTCTATTTCTCCAGACTATGGGACCACTTGTCAAGAGAACATGGCCCACTTGGCAGCAGTCCAGTCCTTTTTGTCTTTAGCTCAGGCAAGACTCTTCTGATGCCATCTCTTATTCAAGAGTGGCTTGACACAAGGAATGCGACACCTGAAACCCATGTCTTGCATACGTCTGTGCATGGTGGTTCTTGAAGCACTGACTTCAGCTGCAGTCTACTCAGTGTGAATCTCTCACATTTTGGAATGGGTTTTGTTTCACAATCTTCTCCAGGGTGTTATCCCTGTTGCTTGTACACTTTTTTTTTTTTCCTCCCTACCTCATCTTTTCCTTCCCCTCAACTCTATTAATGTGTTTGGACACAGAGCTCTGTGAACAGCAGCTTCTTTACCAACAAACTTTTGTCTTGCCTTCCTTATGCAAAGTGTCAATCGTCTTTTGGACAACTGTTAAGTCAGCAGTCTTCCCCATGATTGTGTATAGCCTACAGAACTAGACAGACCATTAAAGGCCTTTTCAAGTGTTTTAGATTAGTGTGGCACCATGTCTCCAATATTGAACCTTTTCATAATATTGTAATTTTCTGAGATACTGAAGTTGGGGTTTTCTTTGTCAGTAACATTAAAATAAACATTTGAAATATATCAGTCTGTGTGTAATGAATTAATATAATATACAAGTTTAACTTTTTGAATGGAATTACTGAAATCAACATTTTCATATTAAAATTTTAGGACCAGGACCTTTACATTTTGGGCCTTTTCTGTTGGTTCTCGATTCCATTTCATCTTTCATTTAGTCTACAGGCCACTAGATGTCAATACTGCCATATCTAAACCCTTGGAAAAATGGTCCATACAGCAACTTTTACTGTGAGCTGCAAAATTTTTATTCCTGCCAATTTAATGGCCCACACCCGTCAGGTTTTATTCCCTGTAAATGTTCACGCTGACACTGAAGCCTTCAAAATGATGTAAGCTTTATTTAATCAAGGAGTGGATATTTGGCAAAATGCCACAAAACTGTTTGTGGAGCTTTTTGCCATTTATTGCCCGGCAGATATAAAACTGCCCAAACAAAATAAAAATGACCTCATTGTATCTAAATGGCTCAAACACAACAAAGGGTTCTAAATCTTTTTAATTATTTAAATTATTCAGCTTTTTCCTAAAATTATTTTCCATAAACCTGCATTTATTATGACCTGTTATCAAATCTGCCTTCCAAAGCTTTATTTCAGGGTCTAGTTGGAAGCCTTTAGCAAATGTTTTTGATTTTGCACAAATTCATCTTGGTCTGAATTATGGCAGAAGTGGCTGTCAGCCTGCTGGCACAAACCCAGTGTTCCGCCAAGAGAAGCAACGTTTTAATTCAGTGTCAGGCAAGCGAGCACCGATCAAATTCACAAACATTTAGAAGTCCTCTTTGAGCAATATCAGGTGGCATTAGGGGGGCCAAGGAGACAAAAAGCTGATGAATTGAATTAATCTCCCCCACCGTGATGGATGGGCCTGTTCACAGGGGGCTGGAAAATGGAAGCATTGTTCATCTGTCACTCCAATTGTCACGTCCCTCTATGATTTGTGCATGTGTTGTGAAGGCCACAAGTGTTCATAAGACCCCTCCTTTCTTCAGCTTGTCTTGTGTTTTTTTTTTTTTTTTTTTTGTTTTTTTTTTTTGTTACTCCAAGAACTCCCAGGATTTGGAGTGAACTTGTGCACCCCCCATAATATCCATACAGCCAGATGCAGAACAAAATTTGGAATGAGCAAATATGTCACTCATCAGATTTTACAGGTGCATCTAATACAATTAAAATACAATTATGTTGAAAAAGTTTTAAAAAATTGTTAAGCTCATTTTGCATATACTGTTCTGTATTCATTGCACATAGTGACATATTTTATGCCTTCCTTTCTTGTAATTTTGATGATTATGATTTACAGATAGTGAAATACAAAACTTGGTGTCTTCTACAATTTTTATTTTATTTTTTAGATTAGCCTGTATAAAGAGCATGAAGTTTTGAACAAGTTATTGTTATTTATATAAAAGGCCTAATAATCCTTGAAGGAATGCCAGTGTCTAAGATATTATGAGAAATATATATAGAAGTTTTAGCTGTTTCACTTTAATCTGGAAAATAATGTTAGCGCTCTGCTACCATATCATATCATAGCTGAAGCTGAGTTTAATCCACTAACCCCCGCCCCCCACACACATCCATTTTTTAAAATCATTTTATTATGAAGTTTCTTTTTTCAAAACAAAACAATTAAATATAAAATAAGAAATACAATCAAAAATAAAATGAAAGGCAGCAGAAAGAAGGAAAAAAAAATCTTGTCTGTCCCTTTACCAAAAAATTAATTCAAACAATAATAATCTTCAAATAACTAAAACAAAATAACTCCTTCTCGAGCAACAATTCATACAAATACACATTAAGCTATTTCATATTTTTTAACAAACCAACTTTGATCATTATCTTAAACAAACATATTTGATCTGGCATTTTTAACATCACTCTCCAGATTATTCCACAATCTAATTCCTTAGTTCTGAATTTAGGTTTCACAAATACAGTATCTCTATCCCCTTAAGATTATAACAACTCTCTCTTTTAACAAAATTTAATTGGATATTTAAAGGTAATGTATAATTATGAGCCCTAACTGATAAAAAAAACAAAAAAAAAAAAAAAAAAAAAAAAAAAAAAAAAAATAAAAAAAAGAATCAAAAAAACTATAATCTACCAAATCATGGAACTTCAAAAACTTCAGTTGATAAAATAATGTGCTTGATAAAATAATGTACTTGATGAGTGACTGAAATGCTTTCTAATTCTTACAGCTCTTTTCTGTAAAACAAAAATAGGATTTGTAATTGTTTTACATGCTTTCCATCAAATATTAATACAAAAGATTAACAATTATCATTATACAACATATACAGAGTTTTATAATTTAATAACTCACTTACTTTGTACAGTACTGCAATAGATTTAGCTTTTTTTATTCTTACAGAATTTGTGATATTTCCATGTTAGCTTTTCATCTATAACACCCAAAGACTTTACCTCACCCACTCTACAAATCTCAACACCCTCAACTCAGAATGAAACATCAACCGTTCTCTTTGCATTACTGAATATACAGTAGTTAGTTTTATCGAAGTTAAATGATAATTTATTAAGTTTAATCCAAGTTTGCATTTTTATAAATTCTGTCTGCATCAACTCATCATCTGTTCTATATCTTTACCCAAACAAGAAAGGTGGTATCATCTGCAAATAGAACACATTTAAGGAGTCCTGACACATTTACCAAGTCATTCACATATAAAATAAATAACTCTGGTCCAAGGACAGAACCTTGAGGAACTCCACATGTGATATTACAGAGGTCCGATCTTACATTGTTTATTTGTTCTGTTTCTCAAATAGCCACTGTAGCGCTAGTCCTCTAATGCCCATATTTATTCAAATTTACAAAGTGAATAATGTGGTCAATAGCATCAAATGCTTTCTTTAAATGAACAAAAATACTAACACAATATTGTTTTAGATCAACAGCAGTTGTTATTTGTTCTATCAATTCCACGAGAGCCAATTTATAGGTAATATAAAAAGAAAGATGCATTAAACAAAGAGCACAAATGCAAAGAAAAAAACTCAAGTAGTTCCTCAAAATGTGTGTAATCAGCTGTCTGTTAAATATGACTTTTCTTATAAAGTTATGTTCAAACTGGACTTGCTGTCAGTGCTCATGTGCATTATTTCAATCTGTTAACCATGAAATAAACACAGAAATGCCATTTAATATCTCTTGTCCCTTAGCTTTAGTAAGTTCGGGGATCCTGGCTTTTACCTGAAATAGTTTTTTTTTAATTTATTAATTTTTTTCTTAATCGTAGCCTATTTACTCAAAAAAAAAAAAAAAATAACAATTTATTAATGAGTTAATTAGATTCTGACATGTAGATTTGCTTTGCTGCTAAATATGGCAACAGCAAAAAAAAATTCTATCAGCATTAAATGAAAATGCTGGAGATTTTTGAACATGAAAAATTAAATAAATATTCAGTCAAAGGGGGTCTTCTTGATCAGTGCATGTTTGTATAGCAGTTAAAAAAAGTGCACAAGAAGTTAAAAGCAGATAATAGTAACTTTATGCTAACTGGTGAAATTAAAATGTTTAGTGTTTTTTTTTTTTTTTCAGAATCAATCAACTGCAAAGATAAGGAAAACGATAAAATATCTAAAACAACAAATAACAGAAATAAATGACAAATACTGAAAAAGTCAGAAAAACATACAAAGAGATGCACCACTGGCAAAACAAACCTCTAAAGACAATAAAATAACCTAATTAAAATTTTATATCGGTAAACAACAAGATACCAAACAATGAAAAAAGGCAAGCAGAAAACACACACACGCACACACACACATGCATGCAAATCCCAGAATCCCACTAATCTCAAAATACAAAACTAGAAGAAGAGAAACTGCATGCAAACAGATGCAAAAAACACAATTCAGAGCAAACAACGTCCGTGGAGCATGGATGATAACTAAATGCTGCAAAACTACTAAGAAATGCAAAACATCACCCAAACAACCATAAAGAGCATCCTTTGCAGCTGTTTTGTCTTTTTGTGCCTCTTTGCAGGAGGTTTTTAACACCTCTGCATCTTGGTCTGAGTCCATGTTGATGGGAGGGGATGGTATTTCACAGCGTGTACATTTCTATGTGTGTCTTTGCTAAGATTTGGCAAAACTTTAAATATTTCATTCAGCAAAATAAACATGAACTCTTTGCTGTCTGCGTAAAATCTGGTGCTAATCCATCAAGAAGATGTTAGTAGAAAGGAAACAGAGTTATTTAATTAGCTCTTCTAAAAGCTCCTGCACCCGCAACATGCTGACTTCAGGCTTCTGTTTGTGGACATAAATCCAGTATTTGTGTAAATGCTGATTTAGCACTCACATTTTGTTTTCTTCTTTTTCATTTATTTTTCTGTAGTTCACAATCTAAATACTTCTGCACACTTTGTGCTATTTAAGAATATTAAATATTTAGCTCATGGGTGCAACTTCTGTTCTGTATAACTTCCATACTTTTCAAAACATTAAACTTTATTGGCACAATACCCTGATGCATGCTCAACAATTCTAGCTAGCACTGATATTTTGAGCTTTTAGCTATAGCGTTTTGCTACTTTGGCTTCTAAATGGTGTTTTGCTTCTTATATTTTTTGTGTGTTTTGTTCCATAGCTTTTAGATGCTGTCTACTTATTTTAACTTTAAAAATTCAGTTACAGCTTCAGCAACAAGTTACAGCAGCCTCAGCAAGCACTGCACTTTTGCAGAAAATGCAATTCCTCTCCATGTTTTTCTTGTGTTTGACTTTTAAATAAAAACATAACCAGAAGAGGATTGCTTTCCCTAAAATACTATAAAATGAAAACAACACACAATCATTAGTTACGGGGTGATGGGCCACAATTCTATTAAGCTACATTAGTGGATAGTAAACCTCTCTGCTTCTACACAGACACACAGGAAGCTTTAAGTACCCCCTCCCGTTTATAGTGAAGGGGCATGTTTGTGGAAAGGCCACTTTAAGGGCACTAACTGAAATGGTTAACATTCACTGGTGAATTTATTGAGGTCAGCGGAAGGCTACGTTTTGAAGCGCAGAAGATGGGGAGGGTGGGCTATGTTGGGATTGATTTTCATGAATGATTTTTCTGCTGTGAGCAAAAAGAGAAACAAAAGACGATCACAGCACGTCTAATCTGCCCACAAAAGAAATGAGCAAAGAGGAAGTTGAAAAAGATGAAGGCCAAGACTATATGCGGTGTCACTGAGCATCACACTAATAAATATTAGTATCTCAGAAATGAAAAGACGCATTGTTCACTGATAAGTTGTTACGCTGATCTGATCAAAGCCTTTACTGATCTCATTATTTACTGGCATTGTGTTGTGATTTATTCTCCGACAGTAAAACTGGGGCGACAAAAAGCTAAAATCACTCCTTAAGATAGAACTTCGGATCAACTCGTCTTACATCAATATAAATAAACAAACTGACAAATTAAAGGCCTAGCATTAGAGTTAGATAAGACAATTTTATGAAATGTAGCCATTGTGGTCATATACAACACATTAAGTTCATACACCTTTAAAGAGAGGGAAAAAATAATGAAAAAAGGGAGATAATAGCACTAATTTGAAAATCAAACCAAAAAAACAAAGAGATGTTGCCTGATTTGACAATAGATCCAAAACCGTGTGCTGCCAGAATGCTCCTTGTGAAATGAATTAGGAGGACATGAAAACCGAGCAGACCTTCTGTGATACATTATGTATGAGGACCTTGAAGGCTCCTGCTGAATTCTGTTCAGGTGGCATCAGAGGGAGCAGCCAAGTGGAAACACTGCTTGGTCACTTAAAGCACACTATCTGTGGTAATCTTTCAACTGGAAGGTGCTCCACTGTATTCGCCTGGCTGAAATATGCATTACAACCAAGGTTTTAGTAGCAACCACAGAGCAGGTTTACTGGATTAAAGGTCTTACCTTAAGGCTATCTGCGTCAGGCAACTGATTTTTGCTTTTTAAAATAAAATCCATATTTGTTTACACTCTCACACTGGCTTTGCTAATCATTATTTATGTGATAATTACCTTCGTCAGCAGTATCAGAGACTACTAATGAGTTTGACATACAGTATTTCTAAACAGTGTAATATGTGTTTCCAGATCTTTAGTCTCTTTTGTGTAACATCTCATTTCCCATCTCTTGAATTGTTTGCTCATTTTGAGATCAATAGGCTGCAGCGCAAAATAAAAATGCAGTCAGACAAAAAGACATGAGTGCACTGTTAGAGACGCAGACGTGCACAACGTGCTCAGACATTCGAGTGAAAAGGTGTTTCAGGTCATTATATTTCAAAGCTCTAATCTGGAGATTAAGACAACAGCAAGAAACAGAATATGACCACCAGGTCTGAAAAATGAGGCCAATTTTATTATTTTGTCATTGTATTTTTATTTATTGGCCACTAGTTGGTGTGAGGAGAAAAAAAATCATGTGGTTGCAAAAAAAAAAACAAACAAAAAAAAAACAATATTGATAAGTAGCTGTCATGCATTTTAAGACTTTTTTTCTTTTTTACACAGTTCATTCAGAAAACTAGAGTTCTTTAAGGAAAGAACTCAGCAGCCCTGAACTACTTTTTAAATGTGTGTGCATAAAATGTTGAGCCAGTTTGACAAAAAAAAGTGAAAATCCAACAAAACAATTGAATATGATAGTGTAATAATTTGGTCAGCTGTAGCTGAGTGGTTAGATCAGTTGTCCTCCAATGGGAGAGTTGGGGGTTCGATTCCACCGCTATGCAGTCACATGTTGAAGTGTCCCTGGGCAAGGCACTGAAGCTCTCACCTCAGATGTGTGTCCCATGGGTTTACGAATGTGGTCTAAAGCAGTGTTTTTCAAAGTGTGGGCCACAGGGGAGGTGGGGTGCAGTGTGGCCCCAGAAAGCTGGAGAGAAGATAAAAAAGCTAAAAAAAAAAAATAAAAAAAAAATAAAAAAAAATAATAATAATAATAATTGTCCACTAGGGCAATCTGTATCTGTAATTTCCTGATAAACACATTTGAGAGTCAGATTAGATTTATTTTGTTTTGTTCTGGTCAACCGTTTGTTGAAAAGTAGTTTTTTTCCCCAGTGGAAATACTGTATAAAAACATGATTAAAACATGTTAGTTAATAACTTTTTTATGCTCAACAGCTGTAATAATTAATTGTATATAGTGAATAAAAGTTAAAACTTTCTAAAAGTTGTTTCTTTACATATTTCGTAGCGTTGTTTTTGGGTTTGTGAGGGACGACTCGGACAGAAGCTCATGCTGTTTTTGGGGCCATGGCATGAAAAAGTTTGGGAACCCCTGGTCTAAAGCACGGATTAGTCTCCACAGAAGGATTTGTTCGATTATCTTTGTAGAGATGTAGGATGATGTACAAGTGTGTGTGGATATAAATGAGGACACAGATTGTGTTGTAAAATGCTTTGAGTATCTTGATTAGGCGCTAAGTGCAATCCACTTACAATTGACTTTTATTAAAATATAAAGATTCTACTTCTGGGGGAAATGAAAGTATTTACACAAATTGCTAGATAATAAGAGGCTAAGTAACTTGGTTTATGTTATAAAGATCTTTTTAGTTTTGGAGCTACAGTACATACATATTACGTCCAGACTGGTGAAGAATACTTTACTAAAGTGACAAATGTACTGATGGCAACAAACTGCACATGCAATTTGTGAGGGCATTTTTAAAATGTTGAATTGTTTGCAAGGGTATTCAGTTATCTTGCAGGGGTTGCTGGTTTTTACTCTCATGACCTTTTAATATCAAAACATTTGCTAAACAAATTTATTCTCAAGTGCTCATTTCAGCAAGTCATAAAGTGCAAAAATTGCAAGTCAACTTTGGGTGAATTTGACATCTTCTGAATCTAAAGTGTGACTGATTGGAGACAAAAAAATGTGATCAAACAATTCATCAAAGTGATGGAAACACAGCGATGAAATTACATCAAACTATCTACAGTACATACGATTGTCAGGAATGCAATGAATTGTGATATTCAATGCACAGTATTATATAATGTAACTGTAATAATGTAATTGTGATATTTAGAAGAAGACAATGCGTAGCACTTTCTTCTTCTTCTAAATACAGGTAGTCCTCGACTTACGAACGGGTTCCGGACCAGAACCGTTTGTAACTCGATTTTGCCGTAAGTCGGAGCCGAACGCACATGGCGCCGTAAGTCCGGATTTAGAGCCGTAAATCGAAAC
>JARVGV010000578.1:17902811-17913086 GCA_031762435.1 Hypsolebias longignatus | reverse complement strand
AATGCTGCATAAAAAAGGCAACGAACGGCGCAATGACATCACTAGGGGGCGGTTCGTAAGTCCGGAGCGCCGTAAGTAGAGACCGCCGTAAGTCGAGGACTACCTCTATTACGATTTGCAGTTCCATGTAAATGTGACATAAGTACTAATTCAGTGTAAGTGAAAATGTGTACACTTTATTGCAATTTTGTGTGCAACAGTCCCCTCCCAGTAAAAAATAAAGACTTCAATCTGAAGGCTAACTTAGCCTCTCTTATTTTATAACTAAATCTGCTATTGATTCATTTTTGCAACACTTAAATTTTAAAAACAGTTAATCAGAAAAGAGTTAATGTTGCAAAGGCAAATCAAGCATTTTCAAGTACCTGCCAGTGTTATTAGCCAAGCATGTTAAATAAATAAATAAAAATAATAACTGATAATGAAATCAGTCGTTAGCTACTGCTAACGATGCAAACAGGAATGCGGTCGTGCTGCGATGGAAGGTGGGCAACAAATATAAATGGGAAGCAGATGGAAATATTTTCAGAACAACGTGGATGCAACGTGTGCATTCAGTAATCTGACAGGGAGACAAAAAGCGTCTAGTTTCTGGGAGTACAAGCAGAAGTGGACGGAGCAGTTAGAAACAGTAACAACAATGAGTTGGTGACAGTCTGGGAGGAGCCAGACCTGCAGACATTCTTTGATTTAAAGTCTCTCTTTCTCCCCCGCTCTCTCCTTCTCTCTCTCTGGCGCTGCTATAATTTTCCCGGGCGGAATGATGGATGAGGCGGTGTCAGCCCATGTTCATTATAATGCACACCATCTATTCTTTTCAGCCACACTCTCCGCGCTCCAGGAAATGCCAGAGCGGTATTGGACCCACGAAGAGAGGCGAGATTCCCATATGATTTCACGGAGAGACTTGGCTGCTAGGTGTGTGTTAAGTCAGCGCGCAGTAATCCATCAATCACTAATGAAGATACTGCGAGGCTACGCGGTTCAAAAGAAACACATTCTGCTCTCGGTGTGAACACCCTTTGATGCCACTCATCCCTTTGCAACTTGCCCATCTTGAATTAATAATGATGAGAACTTATTAGCCTCAGTTGCCGTCATGCAACAACACAGCAACGTTTTTCCACTTTGAAAGGAAACATTTTAATCCCTCCAAAACAAATGTTACCAGTCAAATTGTAAAGATTTGAACACAGAAAAAAATATTGTGTTCATTTAGTTGTGTTTTGAGAATATAAATGAAATTGTGAATGTTTTAAGGAACTAAGAAAGGCAACTTGTATTGTTCTATATGAGATAAATATCAGCAACTTGTATTGTGCTATATAATAAATGTACAGGTAGTCCTCGACTTACGACTGAGATCCGTTCTCACGCGGCGGCGTGAACCGAATTTGACGTAAGTCGGAACGTACGTAAATACTTACGACGTACCTGTTTTACCAAGCGCGTAAACCGATTTTCGACGTAAGTCCATGGTGATGGCCTTCCTTTCCTCGATGCACTGACATCAGAAGAGTCCTCCTTGCGTTTTGGGAGCCATAATGAAGGGCTAATGAAGAGCTAATGGCCTACCGGGATGCTAGCGATGCCGCCCTCCTCCGTACAGTACGTATTCCTCCACCGCTGCACTGCGTAACTGTATTCTTCCACCGCGCCGCCGCGTTATAACGTTTATCGTCGTAAAACCAACATAAAACCAAACGGAACCGCGTAACGTGAATAAGGGAGATGCCGTCGTAACTACGAAACATTGTAACTCGAGACCGTCGTAACCCGAGGACTACCTGTATTCCTCTTTTGGATTCATGCAGAATTTCAACTGCTCAACAGTTCAGGGTTTATTTTGCTGGTTATAATATTATAAAGTCCAACGTGTTATCAGAATGTAATAGTTATTACCATCTGCCAATGGTGAGGTCAGGGTGATAATAGTTTTGCTTGTGTCTGTCTTTGTGTTTATTTGCATTATTTGCCAAACACCTCATGAATCACTAAGCAGATTTTAATCAGACTTTCAGAAAGTAAAAATTGGACGTACTGATTCACTTTTGGAATTAACTTGATTCAAGACTGATGGCCAGCAAAGCTTCCTTAGCAGACACAAAACGAGCTATATCTGTTTGAGAGGTACTGAGTTAAGATTCAATGTGGTAGTAGCTGAGACTGGTCTCCAACTTATACTGTGCTGACTGATTGCATGAAATAAGTTTAAAATTGTGCCATCAACTTTTAGGATTAACTCTGTCTGTTAACAAAATACCTCATAAACCAATGAACAGCTTTTAATAAAACTTTCAGAAAGTAACCTTTGATTAACTGATTAACTTTCGGAGTCAACTAAGCTCAGAAAACACAAAAATGTTTCTAACTCAACCAATTTTACAGAGACTGAGCTAAAATTTGGTGCAGTTGTAACTGAGCGTCGTGCCCAAATCATACTTTGAGCTCAACACAATTGCTTAAAACCTTTACCTGTTTGAGTTAACCATATTTGTCTCTTAACAAAATATCTCTCGAACCAATGGATGGATTTCAATAAAATTCTCAGCAGGTAAAATTGTTTTGAATCAAATCAATAGAAGGGTTCAAGAGTTCAGGAGTTTTATGATTATCATTCCAGGACTTTACATGAACAAAACACAGTTTATGAGGTCTTGTTATGTCAGCATTTAAGAAGTAAATGAAATAAAAGTAAAAACTAGGTAATAAATTAAAAAAAGACACAATAATAGATAAAAAGTACAAAGTACTTGCATACACTTACTTGAACTTGAAGCAGCAGTGCATTAATGCAGGTATAATCATTCAACCTTTATTTAGGCAGGTTAATCTCATTGAGCCTCAAGAACTCATTTACAAGAGAGACCTGGCTACCAACTAAGGATGATGACAACATTAACAATACAGCAATAGATTTTTCTTGAACAATCAACAATAGAGAAATACAGATTTATTTATTTTATTTTTTTTTACAAGTTAAAGCAAGATGTCAAAAAGTTGCTAAAACAGACAGATAAGACAGATGTACAAAATCAAGAACAAGAACATGTCTGCATAATAAGTTCTTCAGTGTCATAAAGTGTAGCAATGAAAAATGTCAATGCAATCAAAGGGTAGATTTGCACGTCATAGTTGAGCACGAGGTTATGACAGCAGTTTGGAATAAGCTGTTCTTTAGCCTGGTTGTTCAGTCTATGATGCTATGCATCCTCTTGCCAGAGGGGAGGGGGTCAAACAGTCCATGTGCAGGATGGGTGGGATCCTTCATAAAACTGGCAGTCCAGATTCAACACCTGCTGGTGTAGATGACACTGACTGTCATGAAGCTGCTTCCTGTGGTTTCCTGTGCGGTCTCAACCACCGGCTGCAGGGCTTTGTTGTCTGCAGAGCAGTTCATACCACACAGGGTCACACGAGGTAAAGGTGCTCTCCACCATGCACCTATAAAAGCATTTGAGGATAGGGGTGCCCAGGCATGTCCGTTCCAGTTTCCTTAAGGAGTTCAATCATTTATGGGCTTTCTTCACCAAGCTGCTGCAGTTGGTACTCCAGGTGAGGTCACTGTCCATGTGCACCCCCAAATATTTATGGGATGAGCCAACTGCAACTTCATCTCCTCCAGTGTTGAAGGGTGGGGCTGGTTCACGGTGGCCTTCCTGAAGTCCATAATCATCTCCTTTGTCTTTTCCACATTCAGGCAGAGGTTCTTGGTTCTGCACCAGTCATCTCTTGTTCCAGTTCTCGTCTGTGAGCCAACTCATCATTTTGAGAGAGGAGTCCCACCACTGCAGTGTCATCTGCAAACTTGATGACGTGATTGCTGCAGTGTTTTGCAGTGCAGTCAAAAATCAGCACTGTGTAAAGCAGAGGGCTGAGGACACATCCCTGTGGTAAGCCCATGTTGATGACAGTGGGGAGAAATGTTATGTTGTGGGATTTTATCATCTGCTATATATTCATTATGAAGTCCATTATCCAGTTACATGGGGGTTTGCACAGTCCAAGCGCCTGCAGTTTGTGTATGAGTGTCTGTGGTATGATTGTGTGAAGAGCTTAAATCCAGGAAGAGCAGTCTCACATACGGTACGTGTCCTTGTTCTCAAGATACGTGAGGGCCAGGTGTGTACATTGAGATAGCATCTTCAGCCTGTTCTTCCTGTAGGTGTACAAGATAGCTGCACGAGGTCATTGGCCTTTTTGCAGTACATTTTTGCAACTTTAGCTTAAGTTGTATTCCAGTCAGGTAATCACCTCTTTTGTCTTAGAGCCCTATGCTGTTAAAATATGTGCTGACAATTATTTTGAGTTATGATGAAATAAGCAATGTCTTCTGCTTTTTAAAAAAAAATCTCTTGAATGGCACCACAAAGGTGCTCTAACTGATAAATGCCATTCATCATTGATGGTGCCTTTTACAGGTATGTAAACAAAGTACACATGTCACATGTATTAATACACCTCCATGCAGTAGATCAGCTGCACAGATAAAAGGCTGTATAGTTCCTCTGTTCTTTGGCCAGAGGGATGCAGCGTCACAATTTTGATTCATCAGTCCACAGATTAGTTTGCTTCGTATACAGCCTTAGTCAACCTTAAATGACTCAGAAAATATTTTATGTGTATTTTTCACATGGTCATTTTAAATTGTATTTGCTTAATGAAAAAAAAAAGGTCACTGATCATGTTTGAAAAGTGCTCTTTTTGTCCACAACATAATTATTTTTTCATAATGACTTTTCATATTGTTTTCCACTCTATTAAAATAAATCAGCAAATTCTCTAACTCTTATTTGGAAAAAAAAATTGTAGGTTTATACTTATTGTTTCATTGAAGTAAGTTATAACAAGGAATGTACGATATTAGAGTTTTGACCAATATCCAATATGTCGATATGTTAAAACTTATTTGGCTGATAACCAATACCAATGTTTTTTTCATACTTTCCTTTGTCAGAACATAGCCCTCTTATTTAGGCTTATTTGCTACAAAAAATGTGTAACAGCTGTAACAGCTGGTGACATTTGTTCAGTAACGGCCATATGATATGCATAAAACTTTAACTTATATTAAATGAAAAGTGTTAATTATTTATTAGCATTAGTCAGCTGCAATGCTGTCTCACTTGTGGAGGCTTGTTCCAGGTTCCTAGCTGCAGTGTGAGATCCTCTGCACTCCTGTGCATGGACAGACTTTTTAAGTTCAAAGTTCTTGTCTATCCATTGGGCCGTAAGACTAATCATGCTAACGGGGCTAACAATACGTCTAGATGTCTGTGATAAAACTCATCCAAGTGCTAACAGGTATTAGCTTCTCAATGACGTTGAAAATGACAGCTTGTAACTCAGGTAAGTCTACGTCAGAAAAATATCTCTGACTGGGGACAATGTAGCTAGGCTCAACATAGACCAAAAAATAAAAATAAAACTTCCACACTGCTAACATTTTGACTTCCTTCTCTCTGCCATGATCAGATCAGGTAGGCGCGTGTGATGTCATCACATTGTGCTGGCGCTGCAGGCATCCTTGTTACTGGGGTTGTCATACAAAAACAGCACCTTTTATGAATGAGTTATTTTCATGGAATGGCTGATGTCCGATCTTTAACTTTTATGCAAATATTGTCCAATACCGATACCATGCCAATAATATCAGGCATCCCTAGTTATAACATAACAGATAAATAATTAACTCAATTTTTATTTATACAGGTTAATCCCATTGAGCCTCAGGGACTCATTTACAAGAGAGACCTGAATTTTAACAAAGAGTGGTGACAACAATGGACAACAACAAAAACAATAGACAATCATAAAGGATGTGTACAAATTCATTTTTTAAAATAATCATCATAGTAATAATAGATAAATAATATTAGATTGTGTAAAATTAAAGTCTTGGTGTTCCTTGAAGTAATACATACCACACCCTTTCATATCAGAGTTTCATACTAAGATTATCTTATCCTTAAAAATGACAAAAGTATACTTGTTTTGGTTAAATCTTAAAAATAACGTAATGCTCGATGTAGGGAATTCTCATACTTTCTGTTAGTGCTCATGCTTTTTGTGGCTCCTACCACAAATCTTACCTCACTATCTGTAAAAGTGATCAAATTACATGTACAGCTATTTTTTGTGTTTGTTGATGTTGTTAGCCTTGCCAACCATATACAATGGGGATGTCTACAAAAAAAATAAAAAAATAAAACAATTAGTTTTATATGTGCATACGATGAACATGTACATGATTAATCATGGAGATACTGTCCTAACAAATTAAGAGAATCAAACCAACAAGTACTAACAAGGTTTTAACCAAAAGCTTGTCTTGTGTTTAAATGATGCGATTAGGATGGGTATCAGCTACTACTACACCATGTTTGAGGTCAGTGTCTGTAAAATTGACCATTATAGACTTTTTCTTCTTTAAGGTTGATAGCTTTAATGGACATCTTGAATCAGGCTGACTCTAAACCTTTATTAGTTATAGATATATATTCAAGGATAACTTTGTGAGGATTTTATTAAAATATTTTGCTAACAAATACATTATTGTCTACCTCTCGCTTTTCATTGACATCCATAATAATGTGTGGTCTACTGTGCATGTTCTCTGACACCCTACCCGTCCAAATGTTAGAAGGCTAAATTAAATATTCTGAAACAGAGCTACACACTCCCTGCCCTCAAACACACAAGTGCCTCTCCTCTCAAACCAAACAAGTCTAAACAAATGATGAGAAAAAAAAACAACAACGTTATCTTTAATCGGACACGTAATGCATCTTTTCTCCTCACACACAGATCATGCCGGTGGGGGTCTGATGAGGGGAAACATGTTGCATATTGAAATAGATTTATTCAAACCGATAGCATCTCATCCCATCAGCTCCACAGCAAATGTGTCAAACTGTGCACGAGTGTTTTCAAAGCCTCTGAGGATGTGTATCGAACAAAAGGAGACAAAAGTGTCCAAATGAGATCTGGATCGTTCCTGGAGCAAAGGGATCAATAACTGCCAGACTAAGCCCTCGCTCATCCGTCTGATTCATATCTTTCACTCCACCCTCCCCACCTCCACCCGTCTACCCCTGCTTTTTGCAGAAATAAGAGAAAGACTCCGACTAAAGTCCTAGACTGTGCAGTTTGTACTATCATTTTATGTACAGGCATGAAGCGACTGATCTTTAATAGCAAAACTATGACAGAATTAAAGGTGGTGTATAGTGTACTGCAATCTTGTCTGTTGATGTCCTGCAAGTAGAACAGAGATTTAATAGAGGCAACTTGTCTTAAAATTTGTTAAATCATAAGGTTGGAATAGCTCCTTAAAAATAAACAAAAATTATGTATTTGTTTATATTTCACATGCTAAATGTAAAATGATCAGTTCTGCTGCATCACATTTTGAGCTCATCTTGCTGTAAATGGAAGTGACAAACACTTAAAAAAAAAAAAATCAATATAAGTTCACCAGTTACTGATTAATTGGCTGATCAATTCAATCTGACATTGGCCACTTTAAAAGAAAATCAGCAATTCAGCCATGCCTGGTAATCAATTACTAAGTAGGAAAATGAAGATGAAGCAGCAGGTGCTATCACATTTACATTTTAAGTTAGATTGCTTTTATTTATTTATTTATTTTTTCAAATTTTTTTAAAAATGTACACGTTTTTCTAAGTTTTGTTGTGATACTGGATCATTTCCCTCAATAAACTAAAGACCAAGCAAAATAATTTTGTCTGATTTGTTTAACTGGGTTCTCTTTGATCTACTTTTAGGATGTGTGAAAATATGATGATGTTTTAGGTCATATTAATGCAAGGATTCAAGGTTTTATTTATTGTCATACAAATCACATGTGGTACATGAGGTGGAACGAAACGATGTACAGGGTCCCAGTTACTGTACATCCAACAAAAATACAAATTGTAAAGTAAAACAGTAATTAGATCGGAGACATAAATTAAGAATACACTACATTCACTAATATACATTCACTCCTACATTCACTAAACTAAGAATACACTAAACTATGACTACACTAAGCACTAATAGTACAAAAACAATGTGCCAAACAACAGCAGCACAAATTATGATTTATGCAGAAACAAGTGAAATTCCAAAGGGTTCACAAACTTTCAAGCACCACTGTATACAGTATATTTATATAAGTTATGCAATTAATGTTACATCTTCCAAAACACACACACACACAAAAAAAAAAATCTGTGTTGGATATAATCAAATATCAGCTGATTTTAAAGATCCTTAGAACATCTCATATTGGTTTATTGCTAGATGAAGTTGTTGGGTAATTGGGGACAATTAAGGCCTTCCTTGCTTTTTATTGCATAAGCCAATAGCACAAAACTATATAGATACAAAGTACAGGCAGTCCTCGAGTTACGCTCCACCCTGACTTATGGCAATCCGAACACGGCATTTCGGACTTATGGCGCCGCCCCCAGTGACGTCGTCACACCTCACGTTGACTTTTTTTATGTAGTATTTTGTGTTGATTTTTTTGTTTTTTTGAGGGTACTGTGTTAGCTAACTGCTTGGAAATACAGCAAAACGGTGTTTTAAGTATGCTGTTGTTGTGTTACATTGAAAAAAAAACGTGTTTAAAACGATGTTTACCGTTCTTTTTCCGACTTACGGCGAAAATCCAGAGTTACGGCTGCCACGTGGGTAGCACTCTGACTTACGGCAAAATCGGGTTACGAACGAGGCGTAGGAACAGAACTCGTTCGTAAGTCGGGGACTACCTGTAGTTGAAAAACTTTAAATTATTTAGGTTTAGAAATTAGATTGTGTAAAAATTGTAATGTCTACAGAGTAGTTTAGTGTGATTTACTTCCATGTTGTTGGTCGAGGTTCACCAGTCCGTGAAAAATCTCAGTCTGAAAATAGTAGAACAATTTTAGAATAATGTATTTTAATAGCAACTTGGAAAGACTAAATATCCTATCATCCTCAGTTTGTAATATCATCAAAGGATTTTAGGGCTCTGAAGAAATCTCTGAGCTCAAAGGAACAAGGATGAAATTCAATATTGGATGTCTGTGATCTTTGGGCCCTCAGGCAGCACTACATTAAAAACAGGTCTGATTCTGTTCTGGACAACATCACTATGGGATCAGGAACACTTCCACAGCTCATTGTCTGTAAACACAGCTCACTTACCATCCACAAATGCAGATTAAAGCTCTATCATGCAAAGAAGTTGCTACATGTGAACACCATGCAGAAATGCATCCATCTTCTCTGGGCCAAAGCTAGTTTAAAATGAACTGAGACAAAGTGAAAAACTGTTCTGGGGTCAGACAAATCTCAAACTGAAAGTATTTTTGGAAATCACAAACCCCATGTCTTTTGCACTAACGAGGAGAGGAACCATCTGGTCTTCACACTGCTCAAAAACCGGCCTTTCTGATATAGAGGTGCATTAGTGTCCATGGCATGGGCATCGTACACATCTGAAAAGATTTAATCAATGACGGCATTAATGGTAAGCACTGTAGCCTCACAGCAAAAAGGTCATGGTTTCAAGCATCCGTTTGAGCCTGCGGTCTTTCTGTGTGGAGTTTACATGTTCTCGTGATGTTTGTGTGGGTTTTCTGTGAGTACTCTGGTTTCCTCTCACAGTCCAAAAGCATGCATGTTTAGGCTGCCTTCAGGCCCAGGCCTTTCTTGCAAAATAAATCTTTGATCTTAATTTGTCTGGTTGAATAAAAATCACTGCAGAAAGCAGACTTTAGAACAACGGGCTCCCATCCAATCCATGTTTTTTTTTTTTTTTTTTTCAAGAAAAGTCTTACATATTTCAGCAAGACAATGCTAAACTGGTCTCTTCAGTTCCTGGACATTTAAATAATGTTTTTAAAAGAAGATGAGATAATTCTCAGGGGTAGATTTGATCCATCCAACATTCTTTTAAGTGTGTTGCTGCCATCAAATTCAAAATGACCATCACCCACCAAATTGTACAATTTTAAACATTTGATATGTTTACAAAGTTCCTTTGTGAATGAAATGTGGATTTATTAGATTTGGGAAACCATTGTATTCTGTTTTTATTTACAATTTACACATCCTGTGGTTTTTTTTTTTCCCTTCCAGAATTGGTGTATTTGATTCTGTAAAAACACAGAAAGAGCTAAGGAAATCATGCTGACCTCTATGTTATGGTTTAGAGCAAAAAACTCTACATCAATGGCTCTCATGGAATTAATAGAACAAATAACTACTGCTGTCGATCAAAAA
>JARVGV010000578.1:17886873-17897300 GCA_031762435.1 Hypsolebias longignatus | reverse complement strand
TGTGAACTGTGTCACAGAGTAAACACAATAAAAACATGTATTATCTGCAGCATTGTTCATTAAAATGGCTCAACATTAATGTATTACAGAAAATATACATACAGTATATTGTAAACCATTACATTAGGTAATACATTCAGCAAATACTTTTACTTTAATACTTTAAGTGTTTTTAAAAGCAAGCATTTATTTACTTTTGATTAAGTAAAAACATTAATATGGCACTTCTACTTTTACTAAAGTACATTTTTGTCTGTTTATTTGTAGCCTACTTTTACTTAAGTACAGTGTTTGAGTACTTTCTCCACCACTGCTAGAGGGCCGGTTCAATTTATTCCAAGGATTCATGAAATATTTTGCTAACAGACAAATGAACACACAAACAATCGTATTACCCATCTTTCATTACGGAGGACTATAATTCTAAAAGTTCCAGATTTCACTTCCTGCCTTCCAAATGTAAACATAGACTGACGACAATAATAATTAGTCAGCGCTGCACCTACAGGAAAATAAACTTAACTCAAAAGTGAAATTCAAATTTAAACTCGCAGCCTGGTTTACAAATGATGTGACGGATGGATTTAATCCAAATCCGGCGAAGCAGGTTTACTTACACCAACCTTTTGTTTTGCAGGTGCAATCCATGTCGGGCACGCGCACGCGCGCTCGTGTGCCTGTGAGTTCCTCCCACTCCGTGTTAAAGCTCCGGGAGCTCTGCGCTCTGTGGAGCAGTGTGCGCCCTGCAGTGCCCGGCGGAGACGCGTCTTCTCTGCGCGCGCTGCGGTGCCTCGACCCAAAACTCCGACTGGACCCGCGTGGACCCGGACCCAGCTGCGCTGAAGGGAAACGCTCCTCCACGTTTTGGGAGTTTTGTGACGAGGGAGCAGCTGGTAGAGGCGGAGAAAAGACTCGGAGAGAACGCGTTCCAGCGGACTCTGGACTGCTTCTCCAAAAGGTAACGCTCGTGCGCCTTTTGTTGTGGTTTGAAAGCGGCGTTTTCAGCAAACCGGATGTCATATAGTCTACAAGTTTCAATCAACACCTTTATAAATTGCAAGACAATCTGTAGATGCTTCATTATCGATCAGGGAGACTTTGGTAAACTTTGATGCATTTGTAGAAGGTTTGGAAACTGATCCATGATCTGCTCCTCGTGCCTTCACTTTACCGCAGTGCCACGGCTCAGTATCCCGGGTCAGAACCTGGCACGGCTCAGTATATCCCGGGTCAGAACCTGGCACGGCTCAGTATCCCGGGTCAGAACCTGGCACGGCTCAGTATATCCCGGGTCCGGGTGTGTCAGTGGGACGCGCCAACAGACCGTGATGAGTTTCCTGCAGATGCGGTGCAACCAGGATTAGTTCTTATCTTCAGAGCGCGTCACGGAGGAATTTCTCGGATTAGAGGCTGGTCTCTGTCCCTCCACGGGTTTTTCTCTCTGACCTGGAGCAGTTTTTTTTTTTTTTTTTTGGAAACTTTTTTTTGGGTTGCATGATTAATTTGGGGCCCTCGCAGGGCGAGGGTCTCATCTGCCACTTTCTGCTCGAATTCCAACAGTTTCTATACTGTACATTTTTAAAGTTGGTGCTGAACAGGGAGTGACAGAACATGTTTTGTATGTTAGAAAAAAACGCACATCCCAGTTTCTTGGTTGTAATTTTTATTTTTGGTTATTTTGTATTTTTCATTGCTGCACATTGGTCCAAAATGTAATTCTAGATAAAAACATGATTAGTATTTCTCATCATATATGCATTTTAAAAAAAAATTATTATTATTATTTTTGCTTGCAGCTGTGTTAGCTGTCATGTCAGCAAAACATTTCATGAACCACAGGTTGGAAACTTTCAGAAATTAACCACTGACTTTACATCAACAACTTATTCACTTTTGGAGTTAGTGGCGCAGCTGGTTGATGTTAGCTGTCACACAAATGGCCGTAACGCCGTCAATTTTAAAGTTTGATGTTGTAGTAGCTGAGCGTCATACTCAACGCACAGTTTGAGTGCTAGTAGTCTTGTCTAAACTTTTGGAATATTGCACTTCATTCACAAAGTGTGTATTCTAAAATCCCCTCTTCTGACAAAATTATTTCACTATAAATCTTTGCCGTGATCGGTAGCGGGCGATGTGCATTCCTTCAAAGACTTTTCGTTGCACATAGTTTAAATTTACGTCGGGGCTTCACAGTTAGAAGTATGGGCCAGTTTTTGTATGCAGACTGCTGCTTTTTGATTCGTTATGATAGCAATGGTCATTTTACAGCTTAATGTAAAATACCATATCAGTACAATCATGAACTCTGATTCAAAATATACAGTAATTATTTTAATGCTACATAAGGTTCAAGTGAGATATGTGCGAGGATTGCAGACTAACATGAGGAGCTTGCCTCCAGTGAAGGAGTTCAAGGTTTTGTTCATGCATGAGGGAAGGATGATGGTGAGATTGACAAACGCATCAGTGCAACTTCCACATCATTGCAGATTCTGTGCCGGTCCATTGTGGTGAAGAGGCAACCGAGCTGCAAGGTGATGTGTGTTACTCCCCTCACCGATGCTCACGAACTCTGGGTAGTGACTGAGAAGACGACACTGCCGATACAAGAAGCTGAAATTAATTTTCTCTTCAGGGTAGCTAGACTTTCCCTTTGAGACAGAGCCAAATCATGCAGGAGAGGCTCGGAATAGAGCCGCTGCTCCTCCTCATGTCCAACTGGAAGGAGACACAGGACACACTGGCCTGGGAACGTCTTGAAGTCCTCCTGGAAGATGTGGCTGTCGAGAGATGTCCGGGCCTCCCTGCTCAAGCTGCTGCCGCCACGACCCAAGTAAAGAACAAGTGGAAGAGGTTGGGTAGGTGGATGGATAGACAAGGAGCTTGGTTAAAAAAAAATAAAATAAAAGTAAGCTAAATATTTAATAAAGAAAATTAAAATTTAAAACACAAAGGCTGACATGGCAGCAATTACTATACAACTCAAGGAGACACTGAGGAGATCAGGCATGAAGCACAGCACCAGACTGCAGGTGAGATGAAGACTGGGAGACTAAATGGACTGATGAGGAGACCGTAACAGATTAGTTGAAGGTATGACGGAGGAGCTGATGCTGACTGAACAAAAGAACTGAAAACACAGAAAGGCGGAAAACAAGATTCAAGTTTCAAGGTTCTTTATTGTCATTTGCATCACATGGTACATGAGGTGGGACGAAATAGTGTACTCAAGGTCCCACTGACACCCCAAAATAGCAATAATATAAAATATATTTAAAAAAAGAAGAAACAGTATACAAGGATCTATACTATGATAATATAATGTCATTCAGTGTATAAAACAGCAGCCTGAACATGAGTCTGTTGTGAGCAGATGAGCTTATGGTTAAGAAATCAGCAGCAAATAAACTTAGAAAATAGACGTCACTGAAAAAAAAAAGAAGGATGGGGTATCTGAAAGAAAACACAAAGAGTAGCAACATAAAAAAACACCCATTAAACAAAAACATCTGGAATCCAAGATCATGGCACTTGCACACTATCCCCGTTGGTAAATATTTCTGCAGGGAGTGATAAAAGTCTAGACTTTTAAATGTGTGCAGTTTTATTGGTTATATATTTAGGAGATCTCGAAAGAACGTCTGCGACGCACGACTGAGCGTTCATGTTAATCAAAGCAGGCAGCGAACTGCGACCTTCTGCCTCTGCCTGTTTATTGCAGCTTGCTGCCGTATGAGCAGGAGTTTCAAACAAACCCAGAGAAGAAGACGAGTCTGGGAAAAGCAAAGAAGGGCGAGGATTCAGGGGGTGGACGCAGAGTGTGCGTACGGTGGAGCGAGAGAACAACTCAAACATTCCTGCCTCCGTGTCTCAGCAATTTAATTAAAGTTAATTTTGTTTTGTGGGATGCTGCAGTGAGCACCTCAAGGAGAAGGCTTAACCCAACCTACCCCACCCCCCATGTTTTCAAAGTTGGTCTAATCCCAAGGGTCAGCTTATAAGTGTTCGGGTCATGCCACCATGACAACTAAACAGGACAGAACGTCAAGCAAAGCTCACCAATCAGGGAGTTAATAACCCCATGAGGGAAGTTAAGAGCTCCAAGATGAGGAGGATAAAAGTGTGTGTGTGTGTGTGTGTTATATTCCATTTGACATCCAACAGCAACTAAAAGCCCCTCCTCTCTGTGGTTTTTAAGTGTGCCTGTGTCACTCTGTCACACACACAAACACACTCTTTCCCCCTCAGGTCAGATTTCGGTCACTGTGTCACATTTGACATCTGCTTCCTCGAACATCTCACAATTTTTATTTCCATCACTGCTTCGGAGCAGCAGTGTTCTCAGCTTTCATCGTGTGTTCTTCTCTGGTGCCACGTTCCAATATGGCTCCCCTTATAGATGACAAATGCATAGTTTATAGATACGTTATTAATTCCTCTATAAACACTTTAGAAATAATTAAAAACTGCTTATTATGCATTGATTAAGGGTGAGAAGTAAGTATAAGTATCTATAGTTGTAGATACTTATAATGCAGTGATATATTATATCCTAAAAATAAATTAGGTTTACACGAGAAGATGAAAAAAAAAGTATCTATGGTTGTAGATACTTATAATGCAGTGATACATTATATCCTAAAAAAAATTAGGTTTACACGAGAAGATGGAAAAAAAAAAGTCAGGTTGGCTTTCTTGGACTGTGAGGTATCAGTTTCTGATAGAGGATATTTGCAAACTGAGGTGTACCATAAAGCCACCCACACAGACCAGTATTTGCAGTTTGACTCCCATCACCCTTTGGAGCACAAGTTAGGAGTCATCAGGACTCTGTATCACAGAGCAGACAGCGTCCCCACTAACTCAGGAGCCAGACAGAAGGAGAAATCACACACAAGACAGGAATGCAGAGAAGAAACCCCAACAGGACTCCATAAAGTTTGGCACATTTTGAAAAAAAAAAAAAATATATATATATATATATACTGTACTCCTATGCATTTCTAGATATGCAGTTTTAAAATGCAAGAACACACTTAAGCAATGAAACAAACACTTCTTTCTGCATACAATACTCAGCTAATCAGAATTTAAAAACATTAAAATACATTAAAATTGTTGATCCCAAACTGGTTTTCCATGGACATCAGCACTGTTGACCCATTTTCAGTCATTTTGGCTGTTTCTGTTGAAAGCATTCACAAATGTTGCTTACAGAATTTTAATTTAAGGACAAATCACTCATTGATGTGAAAACGATTGTGCCAATTTAGCTTCTTGTATGATTTATTTTTATTTGTTTTGCGCAATGAGTACCTTAAATCTTCCATAAGTGATGCCTGTGTTGATACGGACATACGCCAATGCATTTTATAGGTAGAGCTTCATTAATGATGATAAGACAGGCACCAGAGTGGGGCATTTTCTAACCTTTTCCTTCAGGTCAAATCGGTTGCGTTGTTATGGGTAAAAAGTGTGCGCTCCAGTCTGACAGCCTGTTAAACAGCATTCCACCATGCAATAACCTTGTTCTTCTCCGATTTGCTGGCTGATACCCACAACAGTAAAAATGTAAATAAATAAAACCAGGTTATTAGAAAGCACAAGTGCTCATGCTGCAGGCTTTTATGAGGGCATGGCTGATTTTCTGGTGTCAGATACTTTGGATGGCTGCAAATCACACGACCCACAAAACAACTGCCTCGTGTGCGGGTGACCAACCGCCTGTGACTGGGAACAAACTAGCCGCTTGTAGGTGGGAGAAAAGAGCTGAGCTGGTGTGTTGAAGGCTTTCAAAGAGCTGAAGGGCTGCAGCAGGATCTGTTTTCATTTTAGGAAAGTATTATGACTGATGTGCATTTCCTGACTGCAAGCCTCAGCCTATTTAAGAGAGAAACCAAGAGTGAAAGAGTGAGAGAGCACAGGAGGGGGGTGATTAGAGAGGGAGAGTGTAATGAGAGAGGAGAAGAGAAAACAGACATCTGTGGACTGGGCAGGTTCCTTTAACATTGACTCCCAGCCTGATTATGAAAGGCAAGGAGGAGACAGTTAAAAAATGGCCCCGCAACACAGGAAGCCTGTGTGTGTGTGTTTATACTGAGCACATTGTGAACCACGCAGACTCAGGAGAGAAACATCAAACACTGACCATATTGTACACACATTCGCAAACACAAGTAGCTAAGAGAGGGAAAAATACCCTCGTTGCCCACACAAACAAACGCAACTGTGCAACGCACCCACACTTCTGAGCTTCGAACGCTTCCTGAATCCCAGTGATGCAGGTTTGTGCAAACATGGTGCAGAAACCTTCATTAAGGGACTTCTGGCGTTCTCCAGACAGAGGTGTAACACTGGTAATTAAGTGTCCTCAAGTAGAGCTCTAATGTGATCAACTAAGAGGTGCTCATTAGCTGAGCTGTATCCCAACAGAGCGCTCGCTTGTATAACGATGACGCCATGCTTTCTGGCGAGGAAATAAAGTGCTCAAAGATGAGGTTGTGGGAGATAGCTGTGGCGCTGTGATTTATGGCAGGTGAGCGGCCACGGCTCGTAGGAAGCAGCAGGTAATCAGGAATGGTGCCTTTTTAATACATCCTGTTTGCATTTCCTTGTTATTAATGGTAGCGGTGAGCACAAGGATGCTTGGCGATGAGAAAGAGGCAGCGGTCGGACACGGCGTTCGCTGAGCCAATGAATCATGTGGCGTTAATGCAGACCTGGGAAGCATTGGAAACCTTATGTTTTGTGCTGATGCAATATTGACGAGCTGAAAGTACAGCAAAGCTATTTTTTTTTACGCTTTACCCTGAGAAATATGAATAGGTTTGCAAAGTCCTTTTTTTTTTTTTCTTGAAAATAAACAAGTCCTAAATTTAATACTGGAATTCTACCTTATTAAATTAGCTCCCAGCTTCAATAATAAATCAGCTGTAAACAAATAATGGGAGGTGCATATTAGGTTTGTTTATTAGAACATTTTTATTTATGTGTTTATTAGAGAACTAGATACTGTACGGAAAGAGGCAGGGTGTGTAAAAGAAGAAATGTTGAACCGTGCATCACTGTCAGTGTTATTATTCAGCTGTAAATGCCTTGCTTCTTATCATGGTCACAGTTTTTTAATGCTTGAATGTATTAAGTTTCAGCATGCATGTTTCACATTGTAGGTAGGATGTGCGATATTTTTAAATTGGATGAATTCGTCACTTGTACAGTTATTATTAAAGGAGTGTCAAGATGTAATGTGTGGTAGCTGTGAAGTAAACATATTTATTCTGCTCTAAACATGACAACACTTTGAGGCTTACTTGTTTTTAGAAGCCTGCTTCATGTGGCCATTGAAGGAACAGTAGTTTGTGGTATTTCAGCGTTGTTTTTAAAAGAATGATATGGACATCAAAGTTCATGCTCAGTCATCCAGGTACAAAATGCAGTAACGATCAATCAGATCATCTGGACAGTTTATTTTTTGTGGAACGACGTTTCACCCTCTATTCGGAGGACTTCATCAGTCTGAGGAGTCCCAAGTAAACTGTTTCTCCACTAAGCAGTACACTCCTTTAGTGGACCAACCAGTTTGCTGGTGATAGGATGGTTTATGGGGGCTGGCCTGTCCCCCATGACTCCTCCCACGCAGGCAGGTAGCCACAGCCAAAGGGGTTCAAGACATCAAAGTCCATGCTCAATCATCCAGGTACAAAATCCAATAATGGTCAATCAGGCCATCTGGACAGTTTTGTATTTATTTATTTTTTTAACCTTGAACCACTTTGGCTGTGGCTGCCTGCCTGGGAGAAGTCGACGGGGGACAGGACATCCCCCAGAAACCATGTTATCACCAGCAAGCTGGTTGGTCCACTAAAGGAGTGAGGAAAACAGTTTATTTGGGACTCCTCTGATTGATGACACTCTCCAGATAGAGGGCGAAATGTCTTTCTACAATAAAGAAACTGTCCAGATGACCTGATTGACTATCATTGAATGACATAGACATTTTGAATCAGGGTTCTTTGGTGAATAGCTCTTTGAACCATCTCAGTTTTAGGTCTGGCAGGACTGGCAAGCTAATGGCTAGTCAAACATGGCCAAGACCAAAGTGGATTGCTGCCCTCTTGAAACAATTCCATTTTCCCCACATTTCCCAGCAGTTCATATGAATGCTGTTTTATAAATATTAATTCTTTGTCTCTTGGCTGCTCCCTTGTTCAGGGTTGCTAAAGCGTATCGTCTGACTCTAAGTCCAGTTTCCACTGGCCGCCTGCTGGTTGGCAGCATGTGAACCAGTTGTTTATTCAGGCCCCGACTAATGCAGTAAGGCTGTTGTACGGTCATGTAGGGCAGTCGTAGATCTGCAAGTTTGTCTTGGTACAAGTTTTATGCCAGGTCCTCTTTGTGATACAACCCTCACCATTAATCCATGCTTGGGACCAGCAAGTACACAGAACATGCCCTTCCAGAGCTTGTTTAGAAAAAAAAAACAAGTAACATAACTTTGAAATTGTTGCCAGTTTCACAATTACTGTTGTTTCTAGTATATCCCGAGGTTTAATGTGAGCAAAAAATGGCAGCAACTTGTAAGATTTTTGTCTGGAATATCTACAATTTTTTTAAAACATAATTGTGTACATGAACATCTTAGAAAATTTGTAGAATGAAGATAATTTAAGATGACAGCAATCCATTTTGGTCTTGATTGGATTCAGAGCCATTTGTTCACCAAGCCATTCTCCAAGAAGCTCTTTGTCTTCAAACTTATGTCAATCAAGAATTATCTACGACTGGTAAGATATTAATCATTCATAATCATTTCTCTAAACACTACTTTAAAATCCCCAAATTATCATTTTAAATTTCAACTTTACAACAGCTGTTTGATGCATGCAAGCACTCCACAACATACGTGTTCTGAGTAGATATTTTCTATAAAGATTCACATGACATGAACATGTTTACAAAGAGATGTAAAATTATTGCGTCCCTGTGATGGACTTGTGACCTGTCCAGGGTGTACCCCGCCCCTCGCACATTGATTGCTGGACATGGGCACTGGCGACCCCCGTGACCCAAAATGAAAGAAGCGGGTAAAAGATAATGGACGGAGGTAAAATTATTGTTAAAATTTAGCTGTAAACGTGGACGTAATATTTTAACTATTAAAGCTGTTAAACATGTTTTGAATATTCAATTTTGGTTTAAAAATCTGTTCTTCAGTTGCCTTAAGTGGGTAAAAATAAATCATTTTAGAGCTGAAAAAACATGAAATTGCCCACGGCACTACACTTTATCCTTAAACTGGACTTTGCCTTGCTTTGCCAGCCCACAACAAAATGCATTTCATTTTATTTACCATAAATATTTTGCATTTATACCTTTGTTTCCTGTGATTTATAAATCATAAAATATAAAGTAAAACTGCTTCAGCTAGAAATGGTTATTCGGCTATTTGATATATGCAGCAGTGAAACATGATCTGTGTGTGCAGTAGTAAGAAAGGAAATATAAATATAATCAATGTACTGTATATGAAAATACATTTTTTGCAGCATCATGTTAAAAATACACACATAGAGAGCAGTAGTTCTTAGTTCCCATGTCTAATTATCCTACAAGATAAACTGGGCTGATGAGATCATTTATTTAGATTCAAGGGTTCATGGAGTGTTTGTTTTACTCACATTTGAAAACCTTTTAGGAACACAAAGCAAAATAAGTGTAGAGTGGGAGAAAAATGGCATAAAGGACGAAATACTTATTGTTATAGAAGGAATAGTAAATTTGTTCATGTAACATGATGTTTGTGGAGCCTCCCATGAGATTGTTCTCATTTGTTTTATACTTGTGCTCAGGGTTTAGGCCACCCGAGACAGCGAGACGGTGCATTTGTCCCAGAGGAAGACGAATGCAGGAGGTGGACCCATCCTCTTTCCTTACGCCTGTCTCTGAGCTGTCGTTATTATTGCCAAATAAAAACGGGAAAATTCAACCAATATATTTTTAAATCGGGGTCTTCAATTCAATTCAGCAAGGTATGTGAAAAGAATAGGCTAGTATTTCTCCATGGGCTGAAGGAATGTTGGAATTACCGCAGATACTTGAAAAATTGCACTACCAAAAATAAATTTCTGTAAATGCTAGGAAAGCTGCACTACCTGCGGATTACGGTAAACGTTGAAAAAGCTGCGCTTCCTAGAATGCACAAATTGTGGAAAAGCTGTGCCACCCAAAAATAAAAGACCGTATACAGGAATACAGGTAGTCCCCGACTTACGAACGGGTTCCGGACCTAAGAACGGTTCGTAACTCGATTCTGCTGTGAGTCGGAGCCGAACGCACGTGGCGCCGTAAGTCTGGGTTTAGAGCCGTAACTTGAAACCGAAAGCACGTGGCAGCCGCTACGTCTTTTTAAACACGTTTTTTCAATGTAA
>JARVGV010000578.1:17845040-17860810 GCA_031762435.1 Hypsolebias longignatus | reverse complement strand
CTTATATAACCCTTTTCCTAAACGTAACGTGACACCTGACCCAGAGAACCAACCCTAAACTTAACCCCCTTACCCTTGTGCCTAAACCTAACCAAGACCCTAAATCTAATGCCAGACCCTTTACTGTAAACCTAAAGACGTAGCTAAAAACGGAGCCTCTTATCATTGGTACCGATGCCAACAACGTACCTTTAAATCTAGTAGGAGGTATAGGAGGGGTTGTCTGACCGCTACTTATGGGGATGATAATAATTAATAACGGCCATTTAATAGTTGATAACGTTCGAAGCGGGTGAGGTGGCAGTCTATGGTAAGCCGATTATATCATCAATAGCCACTTTTGCCCATTACATGACACAACGGCATTCCATACTACTCGAGTGCCATCTAGCGGCTGAAAATGGTAATGCTCCATATTTTCAGTCAAACTAAATGAAAATCAGAATAAGCTTTATTATAATTGTACCGAGATGCACCGAGAGTATGTCCATACAGTCGTCCGAAAGACAAGCAGAGTGCTTGTTGCTGCTGCTCTTTAAGAGAGTATTTTCAGAATACTTTCAGGCTTAGATGAGACAAGGCAAGAAAACATGAGGAGAGAAGGTATAAAAAAGATCTCTCACACCGTGTCCTGGACAGGACACGGTTTGAGGCGTCAAAAAATCCACCACAGCAAAGCAACATAAACAGACACAATACGTATGAGGCCGGTAAAGGCATTGAGTTCTAAGGGAAGGGCGTAGCATAGTCCAGAGCCCCCTCAGCCATTGTCCAGATAAGAGGTGTTTGTTAATATCCAGAAAATAGTCATATCTCAGTCAAATATTGGTTTATAAACATGGGGGGGAAAATTCATAAATAAGTTGTGTCTGCGTATAAGTCACAGGGCATGCAAATTATGTAAAAATAAAAAAAAATGCAGCTTGTAGGCCGAAACATATGGTATAATGTATTCTTGTTTTGTTCAGACCAACAATGCTAATTATTTCAAGTTTTGTTTAATACACTTAACATCTAAAAATATTTTCACTCTGTAATGGGACATTGGGGAAAGGTGAAGCTGTTTGTTGTTGAAATGATTGTAAGTAAATTTGTAAAAACAATAAGTTCTTAAAAGAGACTAATAGAATATTTTATTGGCTGCAGTTATGGCCCAAACAGGATGTAATGTTTTGCTCTGTTTGACAAACAAATCATTATTTGAATAATTTAGAACAGATTTATAATTTATTGGTACAAGCCAGTTGACATTTTATCCATAAAACACTGACTATTGTTCATTACCATCCTTATATATTAAGTGCTTTTTACTGCATAAAGCCATTTCACATTCCTCATATCTGTTTGAGTTATTTGTCCTTTGCTTCAGCCCGATGCTTCTGCTGCTGGTGGGGTCTAAATTATTTTATTAAGTCTATTTTTAGCTGCTGCTTCAGAGTAGATATTCTCTTGGCAAAATAGAGATTCTCAAGCAAGGGAATGTGATTGGACCTTACATAAATATATGTTAATTGGCCTCCAGCACCTATTAAAACTGCACTGCTACAGTAGAAGCTACATAAATGTTGCCGTTATCTGCTATGATGTGTTCTACTTTGAACAAGTGGAGCATAAAATAGACAGATCTTTTATATGAGTTTCCTATAATTCAGTTTTTTTAATGTTGGTAGGGTCCTTGAATATGCTGCTTTAAAACTTACAAACGTAGCATTTCTTGAAGGAATGCATGTCACAATCCAACTTAAACTACCATATTTTTCAGACTATAGGTGAAACAGATTATAAGGCGCATTGAGCGAAACAAAACAGTCAGACAAGTCAAACTTTATTTAACTCATTCACAATAACCACATAAAATCGGTTCAAAGTCAGTAAGCACAACTAAAATTAATACATAACACGCACCTGATTATAAGGCTCTCTGTCAATTTTTGAGAACATTAAAGGATTTTAAGTGTGCCTTATACCGGTAGTCCAAAAAATACAGTAAGATAATGTGATGTTCAGAAACAATGAAGTTGTAGCCATTTGCTCAAACTTTGAAAACGTTTTACAAGCTCTCATGCTCAGCGAACATGTTGGGGATACCACAACAAATTTCAGCTCATTATTTGAAACATTGAGTTATAGTTATTTTTTAAAACCCTTCACAATGACAGCACTCTTTGAGCCCGATGAACAGTTTGAGCTAAATCCCCTAATGACACACAGTTAGCCTCTAAAGGTGTGAACAGAGCGAGCGTGTTTTCTTTTCAGTGCACAAACTTTGCAAAGGAGACAATTTAAATAAACCAATTATCTGAGCTTTGAACTGTGCAATTAATGTGGCTCGTTCGGTGTGAAAAAAATAAATCCCAAGAGTGGACCGAAAGCAAAGTTAACTGTTAGGTAAGTCCAAAAGGTGTTTCTTGGTGTTATTATGTGGCAGCATGCGAGGTGTTAATGATTCTTAAAAAAAAAATAAAAAATAAAAAAAAGGATTAATCAAGCTAGATCTGCATGGCGAACAATCCACTTTTATCTGAGCTAATGATGATTAAAGTGACTTTAATGTTGCAAATAAAACAATAGAAAAAAGTTGCTTTTATGTTGTTGGTAAATCAGAGGCTGCTGGTTATTAACAAATTTGCTCGTTTATGAATGGCACGCTATACATATCAACAATTTTTCTAAAGTATTTTACTTGTGGAAATAACAGTAATGGTCATACTTATATGTAAATTGGAGCTGAGTGAGTTCTCATACTAAACTAGAATGAGCTTATAGTAAAGAGGATTTTTTTAAGGACTGCTATAAAACATAACATCTGCTTGCCTAAAAACACCCAAAGACACGCACACGTTAACACACAGACACACACACTTGGCTTTCATTAATGACGATAATACAACTTTTTGTGTGTAAACTCTCTCAGGTCCTTCTGTATGCCTCCCATTAAGCTTCGAAAATAGCACTCAGGGTGTGAAAAGAATTTGGTAATAGTTAATTAAAATGAAGCTGGATTTTGTCCAAATTAGAATCAGCTGCAACACGGGGAATATTATTGTTTTAAGAAGGCTTTAAATAGCTACGCACCTGAATATCTGTTTGCTGGGAGAATGTTTGGTGCTTGCTTTCTCTCTTACCTGTGATCATTGGTTCATTGTGTGATTATTATTTCTATGGTGTTCCTAGTTTCTTGTTTCCTGTTTGTAGGTGACCTGGTTGACCAGGTCGGTCAGGTGATCTGGCCTGCTGATATTGTAGGGTACTTGCAGAAACTCAACAAAATGTACCTCTTCTTTTAGCATGACCTGATTCTCTTATAAAACGGACATTTAAAATTCAGCTGATGTTGAACAACAACAAAAAAGAAAAACTAAAAAAAAATAATTTTCTGTGAAAATGCAGAGAATGCTGACTACTGAGTGACTTTGCTAAAAGAAGCTGAAACAGAACTATTAAAGCTAAAAGAAGCAAAGTATTAGCTAAACGTAAAAAGTAGCATGACGCATGCTAACATCTAAAAGGAGCAAAGTACTAGGTAAAAGTGAAAATAAACAAAATGCTAGCTAAAAACTGCAACACATTAGCTAAAATCAAACCACAACAAAGACTAGCTAAAAGCCAAATGTAGCAAAATTTTAGCCAACAGTCTATGAGGTTGAAAATGGCAAAATAATAGAATTTAAAATTAACAAAAAGCTGGCTGAAGGTACAAAAAAGCTAAACAAAAGCAGCAAAAACTTAAATCTAATGGAAGTAGATAGAAGTACAAAAATAGAGTACGCATGCTAAAGCTGATTTCAAAGAGAACAATTGATGCAGTAGAATTGACAAGATCTGAATGTATTTTCGTGGAAAAAACTCTTTAAATAAAGTAAAAAAAATAAAAAAAAAGTATAAAAGTTACAATAACCAGAAGTCATAGCACCCATCTCCTGAATACACTGAATATTTAGGAATGGCTAAAATAGCATAAAGCATGAAGAAATTGTTAAATTCCATAGGGGCGATCAAAAACAGAAAAACAACAGCGTGAATGCTGAATCTCCATTCATGCCATCAGTTTTATGAATTTCAGTCCAATCTTGTATAGTAGCTTTGTAAAAGGATGCATCAGTGGCTTGTCTTTGCTTCAGGTTCAAAAAGACCAAAGTTTCTTCTTGTGGTGAACACACAAAGAAACCAGTTGTGACAAATTAATGATTGTTGTTGCTAATGGATGTCTGATCCTTCCAACAAATCGGGTGCATTAATTTCTGCAGTGGAGGAGATGCTCATCCATTCTGAAACGGCCCACTGATTCATGCAGATTTGATAGAACGGCAACAGCTGTCGCTGCGTGAATAATTAGCACTTTTTTTCATGTTTTGAGTCATAAATGAAAATTAAAGCCGTGGATGTTAGTGTGAAAACTGCAACTGTAGCCTGCCTGTAAATTTTCAGAAGAAATGTTTGTAATGATTAGACTGAGATGTGGCTTAAAATGGTTTACACAACAACAGTCATTAATAGTTGTACATAAAAAAGGGACATATTTAAATTAAAAGGTAAATCTGCAGAAAAATTGTCACTGCAGTGTTAATGAGTTACCGGTAGTATGGAAAATTTACTGGTTTAATATAATATATGGTTAAGCAGGAAACAAGAAGGATGTTACATGAATGACTATATTTACACATTGGGTTAGCTTTAAAAAAATTTCAAGTTTTAAATATGTGACTTGTTTAAAGTGGAATGACAAATCTACACAAAAAGTCTGGTTTGTAAACATATAGTACAAATTATAACCATTTAAACACTGGACTTGTGTAAAAGTCAAGAAGACAAAGATGGGATTTCCCATTAAAAGTAAATACACTTAAGAAACTGAAACATTTGTTAAAAAAAACTACAGAATGATAAGACTATTATTGGGAATTGTTGCATGAACAATTTTCTTACATGGCCAAATCTTTTCACCTTGTTCATTAGCGACATCATGAAACATCTAACTTTTGACATTTAAACAAGACAGATAAAATAGAAAAAAAAAAAAAAATCACAAACGTCTACAAATACATGAACAAATGAGCACTGATTTCTCCCTGTAAATTTTCTGAACTTATAATTAAATATAAGAAGCCACAACGGTTAAACACACAGTGTATCTAATGAACAATCATGCAGATAATTTTAAATACATGAATATTAAATTAAGTTGAAAGTATATTATTAAAACAAAATGATTGGATAAGACGTTAAAACACCTTTAGATCTGATTCACGAGTAAAAAGACGGCAGATGTGGAGTTGGAGTAAATTTGCTTTGTTAGTTTTCTTGTATTTGTTCTGCTTTGACCTCTGTAGGCCACAACTGCAGCCTCACCCTTTAAAGAAGTCAAAACCTGCCGTCTGAAGAACCAGTTTTTCTTTGACATCAGGTAGTCTGTTTTTATTTGATGAGGTGACAAAGCCGATATGAATCATTTTCCCTTAACAGGATCACCAAAGCTTATAAAATCAAAGAGAAAACCTTGATTATAGTAGCAAGTTGTTGAATCTGTGTCTGTAGTTTGATCTAAAATAGGCTGAGATAGTGCAGTCTATAGCTATCACCCAGCGTTACCTTTTATCTCCTTTGTTGCCACAGCAGCTGCAGCCTTCTCTGATGGCGTCTTTGGTCCGATGACAAATTTGAACACATCATGCTCCACTCTACACTGACTCGCTTTTCTTGGAATCGGTCGGTCTTTAATGTATGCAGTGTATGAAAATGCAGCGTGGGCTGAATATAGTTTGCGAAGAAATAGGATTAATGTGTTGAATGGGCTGAGTCATCAGCATGTTTCCAGCACAGCAAGAGAGAAAGTGACATATTTTGGACACCGAGTCATAAATACAAAATGCACATGCACAGCACAAACACATACGAGCACAGAGCATGTTTTAATTTGATGACAGAACTCACAGTCTGGACCTTGTGGTTGTCTCTTGGAGATATCAGCTAGCATCAAACTGATTTGCATGCACATACTGAACCTGTCTAACAGCATCATAACAACAGCACACAATCTTCTTTTGTTAGTGTTTGTAAAATGGAGCCATGCTGAAATAATCCAACAGCAAGAAGTACAAACAGGTCATCCTCGGGTTACGTCACTCCCAGCCTACGGCATTTTGGACTTACGACCGCCTCCCCAGTGACGTCATCACACCTCACGTTGACTTTTTCATGCAGCATTTTATGTTTTTTCATTTTATTTTTTTATTTTTTTTAGGGTATTGTGTTAGCTAACTTCTTGGAAATACAGCAAAACAGAGTTTTAAGTACACTGTTGTTTTGTTACATTGAAAAAAACGTGTTTAAAATGCCGTTACCATTCGCCATGTGCTTTCAATTTCTGGTTATGTTCAAAATCCGGACTTACGTTTCGCCACGTGTTTTCAATTTCGGGTTACGTTCAAATCGGTATACGACCGGGCCGTTGTAACGGAACTCGAACGTAAACCGAGGTCCACCTGTATTGTCAAAATTACAGTTGTGTAAAACAAATATGTTGCAGTTGTTGGACCAAGTGCAAAAACAATTAGGATGAAGCAGCTAATTAAAGACCAGTTTTCAATATTCTTTTGTTTTTGAGTCATTGATTCATTCCACTTTTATTTATACAGATTAATCCCATTGAGCCTCGGGGACTCATTTACAAGAGTCCAGTGGCCGGGGCAAAAATGTTGTACCAGACCTTTCCCTCACTTGAAGTTCTTCATGGGAGGCCTTTTGGTCCTTCAGCCATTTTGTTTGGATGCTTTTGAGCAAAGGCAAAGGTGGTTTTCCAGGTGATTTAGATTTTTCATGTATTGGTGGGTTGTATAGGCCGTTGCTACCCTGGCTTCACCAGGTTGGCAGTCATCATCTCGAATGGGGAGATGTCGGTGGACTGATGTTGGGTCGATCGAATGGCCATTAAGACTAGTGGCAGTTTGAGGTCCCGGTCTCTATGGTTATTTGACACGTACTTCTTGAGTACACTGATCACTGTTCTGTTGGATCGCTCAGCTTGGCTTGATGATTGGGGACGGTAGCCAATACGAATGAATTAAAGCTGGATGATCAGGAAATACTGAATGTGAAAACGATTGCTTTCTAGAATTAACCTATTCTTTGAAGAAATGCACATTGACTGTTGCCTTACATGCCAGAGTTTTTAATAAAGATCCCGCATCATCTGTTAGTGCTCAGAGTATGTGTAGGGGATGAGTCTCATATACTGGTACTACCACATCAAATCTTAGCTTTGTATCTGTAAAGCTGTTTGAGTTGTAGCCATTTTTTTTTTTAATGATCAATTTTCTGTAGTAGTTTGAATGAGGTATACTCCAAAAGTTAGTTTCAGATGTACATCCAGTGATCACTTTCTAGGAGTTCATTCAAATTCACCTGCTGGTTTGTCAGATATGCTACAGATACAACGCTTGCATAGACACAGGTAATTACACGATTGTCAACTTTTCATGGCAGCAGGGAATAACAATTGCTTGATGAAGAGTATAAGGCACGAGAGAAAGGCTGCAGGTGTCATGCCAGATCTCTGTAACGGATACATCTAACTGGAATGCAGCCATCATTAATGTGATTACTGACACCTGGATTTTTTTTTTCCCGCTCTGACATGTCAACATGGTGAGAAGTCAAAACGGTTAATCAAAAGACTTAAAAACAGGGTGGTGTCTGTGATGGTGTGAATGTGTGAAGGTGACTGTGCGCGGACCTGTAAAGACCTGCTAAAAATAACAGTACCGATGAATAAAATTGAAGGGTTTCTAGACAAATGCCTACAAAATGTCTGAGTTGTGTCCGGCGTAAACAAGGCTTTCGTCTCAGCTGGCTGAAGTCAACAGCCACATCACACCGACCAAAAACATGCACAGCAAGACTAAATAATAACCCACTCAAGCCTTCACAGATATAATTAGTTGCCTTTGAAACATATGTGCAGCAGTTAGAATTCATTTGTGGTTAATCTGTTTTGCCAAATGGAAACTTTATGTCACAGAGGTTTGTCGTTTTTCTACTACCAGATTTAAAAAGCCTGAAGTGAAGATTTAATGGTTGGGACATTAAAACAGAGAAACTTTCTGGACTACTGTAGAAAGCAGCAGTAACGCTGAAGTAACATGAAATATTTGTGCATATTTTTCATTACCTTGAACTCCTAATATAAGCTAAGCGGAATAAATATATTTAAAAAATCATATCTTTACCAAAAAAAAGTAGGGATGCACGATATTGGATTTTTGGCCAATATCCGATATGCAGATATGTTAAAACGTATTTGGCCGATAACCAGTACAGATACAGTACAGATGTTTTTATATACTTTCCTTTGTCAGATCATAACCCTCTTATTTAGGCTTATTTGATTTAAAAAATTGTGCAACAGCTGGTGTCATATGTTCAGTAACAGCCATATGCATAGCACTTTAACTTATACAGTAGTAAATGAAAAGTGTTAAATATTATTTATAACCATTAGTCACCTGCGATGCCGTCTCACTTGTGGAGGCTTGTTCCAGGTTTCTAGCTGCAGTGTGGGATCCTCTGCACTCCTGTGCATGAAGGACAGACTTTTTAAGTTCAAAGCTTTTGTTTATTCATTGTGCAGTAAGACTAATCATGCTAACGGGGCTAACACGACCTTCAAATGTTTGTGGTAAAACTCGCCCAACAAGTCGTGCTATCGGCTATTAGTTTCTCAATGACATAGGAAATGACGGCTTGTAACTCGGGTAACGTTATGTCGGAAAAATGTCTCTGATTGGAGACGATGTAGCGACGCTCAATGTAGTCCAAAAATTTTCAGAATCCGACATCCTCACCAACGAAAAATGAAAGTTCCACACCGCAGACATTTTGAATTTTCCACTCTGCCGTGAGATCACGTAGACACATGTAACGTCATCGCGTTGTGCTGCCGCTGCAGGCAAAAGCAACACCTTTTATATCGGCGAGATATTTTAATGGAATGTCCGATATTGAACTTTAACGCTACCGGTATCGGCCGGTACCGATACATGCCGATAATATTGTGCATCCCTAATATTAACCGACATAGCGCTAAGCTAGTGGCTAGGGGAAACACTGCACCCTGCACACAATAACTGTCACGTGACCATTCTATTAGCCATGAAATTACTAATACCAGGCCAAGATGGGGTAGGGGCAGGGCAGCCAACTCGGGATTCAAAAGTCCCAGATTCAATCCCCAGTCATTGCATGTCTTGTGGTGTCTCTGAGAAGGACACCCTATCCCCAATTGCTCCCCAGGCGCTTTCAGTAGCTGTCCACTGGATGGGTTAAATGCAGAGAGCCACAATGATGACAACACATACACATTATTAAACATACTAGAAAAAGTTAACGGCAGCAAGGAAAGAACCACTATAATCCAGCCATCCATTGTCTTTACCCGCTTCTTCCTTTTTTGGGTTGCAAGTGTCACTGGTGCCTATGTCCAGCTATCACTGTGTAAGGGGTGGGGTACACCCTGGACAGGTCTTCAGTCCATCACAGGGACACAAATGAGACAAATAACCATTCACTCTCTCTTCACACCTAGGGACAATTAGAGTTACTAATCAGACTAACATGCATGTTTTTGATCTTTGGGAGGAAACCAGAGTATCTGGAGAAAACCTACGTGTGCACAGAGAGAACACGCAAACTCCACTCAGAAAGGCCCCCAGGCCGGGATTTGAACCAGGGCGACCTGCTAGCTGAAAGGCAGCACCTCGACCAACCATGCCACCTTGCTGCCCCCACTATAATATATTAAAAAATAATAAACATTTTATTTATTTGCCGCTTTTACAGCTTTAAGCCACCCATATTGGAGCATCTGACACTTCTAAGTTGCTTTCACTGTTTTAGTGACACAGAATATTTCAGAGAACATCTGTTTTTCCTCTGTCTGCTCTCTGGATCAATCATCTCCTCCCTTTAATTGGCTGTCTCGTTATCAAACATTCCCATCGTGCTCTTGCCCTTTACTCGTACCTTCTTGATCTCCGTCTTCTCTCCACTCCCGTCGGTTTCTAGCCGTCAGTCCTTATATTCGTGTGATGAATGGGACCAGACTTGCTGCAAGACTGTTGGAACTGAACCAAATCAGCCTGCGATGATTGGTTAATCCTGTGAGGAAAATGCGACTGACTAAAGTCTATTTTTAGTCGTGCGGTCAGAGGGAAAGCCCAGGTAGAGATCCGTATATGAAATACTGTAGTCCCAAATTTCAGTAAGAATGGTTAGATTTTCTTAATGTTAGGTATTTTTATGAGCATGGTTTTCTTTTACAGCATCCAAACATGTATTTTTCTGATTTATTCATAATCTATTTTGTATCATACCAAAAATATAACAATGAAAGTCAGTTACAATTGTAAAATGTCTTGAAGCGATGTGTTATTCAGAGCTCAGTGAGCAATGATCGGATCTCAACTACGGCGCCAGAGATGCAGTGATTCACCTCTCCCTCTGGCTGTTGTCGAGGTTCGCTGTGGTCAAAAAAGTATTCTTCCTCATACCTAATGCCCATTGATTTCCTTTCTCATCTACACAAACACAACCCGCTCATCTCCACCAGCTAAACAGGAATAATACTTCAGGATCTGTCAGCAGCTGTTAGGCAGAATAGAAACGCTGTGCTCCATATCACATAAAAGTCATTACTTAGGCTGAAACCTATTTCCCACCCAAACGCCTTCCCCATGGCCATCAATTTAAAGTCACATGGAAAACTGGTTAAATTATTCTACTGCAACATGGTGTATTCCTTCAAGAAGTCAATACGCCAACAGATGTAAAAGGTCTAAGCTGTGGTGGCTATGTTAACATGGACTCCCAAGTTCCCATTCAGACTTGGCACTAGCATCTGTCTTGACCGATCCAGGAGTGGATGGCTTTTATGCGTATTAAAAATATCTTCATCTGGACCACCTTTGGTGGTAGTCTGGACCCCTTTTATCCACATTTGGTTGTTGGAACACAATCCATCCAGGACTGTGTATTGCATATTTTATCCACCAAAGTGAGCAGGTATAAAATAAGGCCCAACTATTTATTTGTATTATTAAGTTCAAGAATCTTTCGTATCCCCACGGGGCAATTTGTTTCACAGTCAGTAGGCACACAAAACATCCGTTCTAGACAAGACATTGAAAGATGTCTCTTCTTGATTTTCTACATCTGTCTTATCTGTCTGTTTTAGCAACTTTTTGACATCTTGCTTTAACTTGTTAAAAAAAATAATAATAATAATCTGTACTTCTCTCTTGTGATTGTCTATTGTTGATTGTTCAAGGAAAATCTATTGCTGTATTGTTAATGTTGTCATCATTCTTAGTTTGTAGCCAGGTCTCTCTTGTAAATGAGTCCTCGAGGCTCAATGAGATGAACCTGCCTAAATAAAGGTTGCATGAATTGCAGTTCATTTTACATAGAGCCAAGTTGCAACAAAAGTCCTGTTAGGGTGCTGTGTGCTGTGGTCACAACAATCTAAGGCATGTTCTGCTCAACTGTCCATTCAACTGATGTTCATTCGTTCAAACAACCATCTAGCTCTATTTTACTACATTTCTGAGACTGGATCATGGGAGCAACAGCTTACACAGAACTCCCCAGACTGCCCTCTCTCCAGTGACCTCTTCCAGCTCATCCAAAGGGTGAGATTTTATCTCTCTGGGAATTCCTGGGTTTGCCCTGAGGGTTTTCTGGGAACATGTCTCAAACATCTCTTCTGAAAGGTGTCCATAAAGTATCCTTACCAGTTGACCAAACCATCTGAAATAGACCTTTATGATGTGAAGAAGCAGTTCTTCTGCTCTGAGATCCTTCTAAATATCTGAACTCCTCAGCCTATACCTGAGGTGGACGCACATTTCAGCTGTTTGTATGTGCAATATCAATCTTTTGGGTCATCGCCCACAGCCCTTCAAAACCTGGCTGCTCAGAATGTGTCCACATGGCTCGCTGGTCATTTGGTGAATTCAGTTGGACAGCAGTAGAATGTCCACCTTTTCTCTTGTAATCTAGATTGACAAGTAAATTGAACACTTTGCCTTTTGATTCATATCTCTCTTATCACAACAGATCAATACAGAAGCCTATCCATCGTTCTTCCTCTCTGTTTCACCTCCAGTGGTGAACAAGACCTTCAGATACTCCTCCTCTTGGATAGAGTCTTATTTCCATCCTGGAGTTGGCAATCTTCTCTCTTCCAGTTGAGGGTCATGACCTCAGACTTGTAGATGTTGACCTTCATCCTGACTGCTTCAAACTCAACTCTAAACAGCCCCGTGTCTATTGGAGATCCCAGATCAATGGAGCCAACAGGACCACATCACCCACCAAAACCAGCATGACAATCCAAAGTACACCTAACTGCAGGTTATCCACTGCCCCTTGAACTGGTGACAAAGAGCACTCGGTTGTAATTCAACACTAATCAAAAACACTTCTGGCAATGTAAACCTCTCTTCTGATTGTCTATTGTTGATTGTCCAATGAAAATCTATTGTTGCTGTTGTCATCATTCTTAGTTTGTAGCCAGGTCTCTCTTGTAAATGAGTCCTCGAGGCTCAATGAGATTAACCTGCCTAAATAAAGGTTGAATGAAAAAAAAAAAAACCTCTCACTCTGGTCGTACAGAGATCGACTGGTCCTTGGGAGGGGGCAGACCCCAAGCTTCCACAGTACCTGGACACCATGAGGGATCTGGTGATAAGTCTTTTTCAAGTCGATGAAACGTGAAGACTGGTTGATCAAACTGCTATTACTTCCCAAATATCCTTGAAAAAGTTCAGAGCTGGTCCAGAGTTCCATAACCAGAGCAAAACCTGCAAGGTCCGTGTGGCATCTAATTTGTTTGCAAAGGTTTGCCAAACTGAAAAAAAATAAAATAATAATAACTACCGGTAGTTTAATTATATGAATGACATATTTGCACACGTAGACACAAACGGTGCAGTTAAATTCATTGTAACTGTAATCTTGTTCAATTTAATCCAGTTCCATTAATTTTAAATCAACTCTTTTGACTATAGAATGTGAGTTCACCTGTGCAAACCAGAAATGCATCTCCAGGAACCGAACATGTGACGGAGTCGACGACTGCGGCGACCGGAGCGACGAGATGTGCTGCAGAAGTAAACCAAATATAACCAAACGGGTTCAATGCATTTAGACGTGTTTATGAGTTTGTGTTTGTCAGAGTGCAGGGACGGAGCGTTCCGCTGTAAGACAGGGGTTTGTGTGCATAAAGAAGCTGTTCGAGACAGTCAGGTGGACTGTCTGGATGGAGCAGATGAATCAGAAAAACACACCACAGCTTACAGTAAGACACCTTAGAGCGACCTTCAAGGCTTGACCTTTAAAATGTTCCATAAATATTATAACAAGACTGAAGTGACGTTACAGACTGAAGAGGGATCTCCGCAGTGCATTGATGTCACCTGATCAGTAATGTTTTCTGTATTTTACAGCTGAACATATGAGTCTGAGACAAACACCTTCAGGTAATGACATACTGACAGATTATTATTTTAATGTTTCAGTTAAAAACTGGAACTTTGAGTGTATATGGTCATTTAAAACTTTGACTGTCCTTTCTTTCAGATTACGTCTCTCGTAAAAACGGTACGTAGTCTCAACATTGTCTCTTATTTCAGAGGTGGACTGTTAGTTTTCATAAAATGGAAAAGAGAATTCTGGTTGAAAATATTTTAAAAAAAATAGTGTGTAAAAGTGAACTAAAACGCTAAAGAAGCCGTACCCATCCCACAACGTTTGGTAAAGAATCCTGATCAAACTGTTTCCTTTACAAAAAAATGTGTTCAAATCATGGACAGGTTTCATTGGACTAAAATAAATAAATGTAACTACTGTATTTGGCTTTATGTATTCACATATATTCCACCATACTGCAGCTCCAATCTGTCTGTCAATCTCACACTCCATTCTTCCCTCACTCGTGAACAAAACCCAGAAATACTTAAACTCTTCCACTTGAGGCAGAACATCACCCTTGACCTGAAGAGAACAATCCACCCTTTCCTGAGGACCATGGCCTCAGATCTGGAGGTGCTGATCCTCATCCCATCTGCTTCACATTCAGCTGTGAACCGCTCCAGAGAGAGCTGAATGTCACAGAATGATAATGCTGATGACTATTAGTTAGTACACTGCTATTTTTAGTCATAAGCAATAACCTATTTTTAATTAGCCCTTTGCAACTTTTAGCCAGCATTTTGCTGACTAGCTTTTTAAAAATCATTTTCTGCAAAAATTCAATTTCTTTAGTTCTTCTTGTACTTCTTGTGTCAATCCTGGTGATAATCTTTGTCAAATCACACAAGCAAACATAAAAAAAGGGGTAAAAAGTTATAGTTACTTTTAAAAAATTCTTCAGAAGCACCAAATGAAGTTCGCTCAATAACCTTTGTAAGGAGGAATGACTTATCCGATCGCTGAGTCCCAAACCTCATTAACTGTTAGGAATGAACCTGGTTTCAGTCAATATACAGTGAGCCCTCACCTATGGAGGGGTTATGTCCAAAGACCCCCTGCAGTAGGTGAAACTCCATGAAATAGTGGTGTTATGGTTATTTTATTGTTTATTTATATTTAAGGCTTTGTAAAACCTTCCCACATTCCTACAAACCTTTCCCACTCTTTTCAATGCACTTCATATGCTGTTAAACACTTTGTGAATGACATCGAGATTAATGTACAGTACACACAAAATAATTCACCGGGTTTAAAAAAACTGTGATGCACTGAAGCCACAAGAAGTGAACTGTGCTATGGTGAGGGATGACTGTAGACAACTGTAGACAACTGTTGACGACTGTAGACAACTGTGGACAGCTGTAGATGGCTGTAGCCAACTGTAGACGATTGTATACTACTGTAAACTGTAGACAACTGTAGACAACTGTAGACAACTGTTGACAACTGTTGACAACTGTTGACAACTGTTGACAACTGTAGACAACTGTAGACAACTGTAGACAACTGTTGACAACTGTTGACAACTGTTGACGACTGTAGACAACTGTGGACAATTGTGGACAGCTGTAGATGGCTGTAGCCAATTTTAGCCAAATGTAGACAATTGGATACTACTGTAGACAACTGTAGAGGACTGTAGACAACTGTAGACAACTGTGGACAGCTGTAGACAATTGTATACTACTGTAGACAATTGTATACTACTGTAGACAATTGTATACTACTGTAGACAACTGTAGATGACTGTAGACAACTGTGGACAGCTGTAGATGGCTGTAGCCAACTGTAGAAGATTGTATACTACTGTAGACAACTGTAGACGATTGTATACTACTGTAGACAACTGTAGATGACTGTAGACAATTGTAGACAACTGTGGACAGCTGTAGATGGCTGTAGCCAACTGTAGACAACTGTAGACAACTGTAGACAACTGTGGACAGCTGTAGATGATTGTATACTACTGTAGACGATTGTATGTAGAAGACTGTAGACAACAGTAGACGACTGTGGACAGCTGTAGACGTCTGTAGCCAACTGTAGACAATTGTATACTACTGTAGACAACTGTAGACGACTGTAGACAACTGTGGACAGCTGTAGATGGCTGTAGACAACTGTAGCCAACTGTAGACAATTGTATACTACTGTAGACGATTGTATACTACTGTAGACAACTGTAGAGGACTGTAGACAACTGTAGACAACTGTGGAGGACTGTAGACAACTGTAGACAACTGTAG
>JARVGV010000578.1:17652068-17665841 GCA_031762435.1 Hypsolebias longignatus | reverse complement strand
ACGAAGTCCAGATGACATGATTCAACCTTTTTTGTTGTTATATACCTGGATGACTGAGAAAACAAACTTTGTGACAGGAAGTTGTTCCAACTAACAGTGGGAACACATCTAACTTAGAGTTTCCACTCAATAGAATGTGCTGGGAGTCAGAAGATGAAGCACATTAAAATTTGAGCCAACGTGTCCCTGAAACACCCCCAGCTGTAGCAAAAGAGAAAGCCATGCAGCAAACACAGAAGTTTGCTGCATGGGTTATGTTATGTTGTTTAAAGTTAAAACTATTAATACTGAAAAAGTTTAAAGTTTTATGTTTATTTGACAGTGATTTCAAAAAAATTTAAAAGCTAAATACAAATAAAAGGTGAACATTAATTGTACAGTTGTACTGTTTTTCTGAGGCTTTTGTATTGTTAATATCGATATTGAATTACTGTATATTGTTATTGACTGAAATTAAGAACTATACCGTGATAAAAGTTTTGGCCAGACTGTCCCGCACTAAGTTTAAAGAGTTTTTGGAAAGAGCCTTTGGGATGATTTCACTACCAATATTTATCCTCTCAAGCACAATGATTCAAAATGTGCACCTTTTTGTCACCAAGCTTAAATCCAAAGATCTGGTTTGAATAAAATAACTGTGACATGCATGTGAGTCCCTTTATGCTTGTCCCTCAGGTTTTAGCATGACCTTTTGTCTCATGTGTGCTTGTGCACGCGTGTGTGTTTGGTCTTTCATTATTTGCACATTAGCAGCTCTGTTATCACTGTTAAATGCTATTCTTTATCTTTTTCTCACCTTTCGTTTCCCCTCTCACTTTTCCTTTCACATCTTGTCAACCTGCTCTGGCCTAAAGTCAAAGAGGTCACAGTATGGAGAATCTACACATGCTAATACAGGCACGTATTCTTGGTTGCAAAGACACATGTGACACAAACCTACGTGCAACAGCCACAGATAAAATTGTGTATGCTTCTTCACTCTCTCAAACACAATCACACTTCTACAGAAAAAGTCGCACGTGGATGCGCACAGTAGTGCTAATTAAAGCCGTCGGTGTGAGCAAAGAAAAATGTAATGCTGACATTTAGTCAAGGGAGATTTGGGGAGATGAGGAGAAATTCTAGCGCTCTTCTTGAACTGGGCCTGGGGCAGGCTGGCAGACAAAAGGACAGAGGCAGGCAAAGAGGCTGGGATACAGAGCGGCGAAAAGGTCATCTCCGTGAAAAGGCTAACGTGTCAGTGCTTTTGTTCCTGGCCTTCGGAACATATGTTTGGCCCTCCTCCACGGCCGCCCCAGCTATCAGGATGAAATCTAACCCCCAGCACCCTAAACGCAAGAACAACACACACTTACACAGACACACACAGTGGACAGTGGTAATGTTACTATACCACAGTTGTTTAGGATAAATGGATGAAAGTTGGGCTGAAGGTGTTGCCTTACCGCTCTCTGTTCCAGAACACCTGTCTGTTTCTGGGCTCGGAAATCAAGATAAGCAAAAAGTGACAAAAGAGGAAAAATGAACAAGTGCGTTGGAGCCAAATACACGGATTGAAAATTGAGTTAGGCTACTTTTACATGGACATTCACAAATGGATTCACTAATGTCCAAAACCCAACAAAGCACTGATAAAGTTGCTCTTTCCTCACACCGTAAACTGATCGCAAGCAGCTTTAGAGCCTGTTCAGATCTGACCTCATCAGAGAGTTAGCTGATCATTCACACCTGGCATTAGAAAGAGTGTCCACATGTGTATCAAATGTCCACTTGTTACAAGTCATTTCATTTAGGACACAATTTAAACCCCATTATTTGAAATAGATGGATGATTGAATCAGCCAAAACTCATTTTTGCCATTGAGAAGGCTAAATGCTACTTTTACCTAAATATCTTTGGTTGATATTATTGTTTCATTCCACTTTTTTTTTTTTTTTTGTTGTTCTTTCATTCTGTTTTGTCTTCTGCTTCCACAACTTCTCGCTGTCTCCTCCTTTTCATGAAACCTTGACAAACTCGTTTTCAGCTTGTTTCACTTTAACGTTGTCTTGATGTGGAAAAGTGACGACATTACTCAAGCGAACCTGCCATTTTACACATCTCTAGTTCTGCCGCCATGGATTTCATCTTGCCCCACCCCCACCCTTCAGCTCCAGTTGCCCCTTCACACCAATTGTTTGTGCCAAACTTGATGACCTACATTTGCATGAAGTCTCTGTTGGCAGATTGGGCTGGCTGAGAAATTCACCCACTAATCACTGCCTGGTGGTCAACAAGTACACCTGTCAGAAGAAGTAATGAGAAAAGGAGCACTAATAGCTGGTGATGTGATGGGAATGGTGACTATTCAGCATCACGGCTTTTTCTAAGTCACTGAGTTTGCATGTGTATTTTATTTAAAAGTGACTAGATCCTCATCTTCTGTGGCTTCTTCGTCCCTTTCCCTAAAAAAAATGAAATAAAATCAAAGCACTGAAGTAAAAGTGTTGCTGGAAAAAATGGATAAATAAATAAATGATGATGTGGAAACAGAGTGGAAATGCAAGTGGCAGGACACATGCAGGAGGGAACAGATAGGAACGTAAGACAGTGATCAGGCAACAGGAGTGCCAGTGATAGGCCTCTCCTCGCAGTCTCTGCGGACCTAAGAGATAAGCCTAAGAGGAGCTAGGCAGGCAACATGGCAGCCTTTCAACCTGCATCATGCAGCCACTGACTGCCTTGCTCACCCAAGAGACCACAGTGTGCTATCTGTAAGAGGGAACACATTCATAAAAGCTGTTATTGCGCAGATAGTTTGTGCTCTGCTTTATTTAAAAAAAAAAAAACAAAACTCAGTGCTCAAAATTTCTTGTATGAAGAAAGTGTGAGAAAAGGAATGATTGCAGTTACAATACAATGGGAAAAATTTTCAAAGCTCCCTGAGCTCACTCAATATTTCCCAAAAATGTTTACATCTTAATTTAAATGCTACGCTATCCTTATGATTTTTGTTGTTGTTGTTGCTTTAAGTGATCAAAAGCGTGTGCATGTCATCTTTTCAGTTTTATTCAGAGACCATGTTGCAACCTCAGTGCTGTGTGCAAACCAAAGAAGCCAGCTCACAATCAGGGCGTGAAATGCTAAAGAGCTCGCAGCCAACACGTCTGCATGGTGTTTTCTCCCCACTACTGTTCATTTGACATTTAGTAAATCATTACTGCAGTTACGACCTCGAGGAATACTCACACACACACCGTGTATGGACATGAACACATACACACACACACACCCTTGATGATAGCTGTTTATTAACAAGTTAGGTGACCTGATTTCATTTTGTTGCCAAAATTGTGAGGTGGTAATCAGAGGTGTGTGGTAAAAGCCCCTGGAGTAGTCTGACATTTCATACGTCTGATTGTCAAAGCCTTTATGTAATCTAAAATTATCGTGTTTTCTAAATTAACGCATTCTTCCTAAAAGATGCATCTTATTCTTAACATCTTTGGCACATCGTAGCATTAGACCAACCATAGCAATTATCTGAATTTTTATGGATAATGTTTTATTTTAATATATTTTGCACATGGTTTTCAGATCTGCATGCACAGATATGACCCTGTCTGGCTTTTCACACATTACAGACATGTGCTAAACTTCCTCCGAGCTCTCTTTAATCATTGCTGTGTTCTCATAGATGGAAGATGATATAAACCCAAGTGATGCAACGGCCAGAGATCTGTCTCATTGCCATCTCCTCCCATCTACACATTGTCAACAGCTTGACGGCATCAGAACATTATGTATTGACAGGTCACAGGCACTGCTTGAAAATCCTTCTTTTAATACCTCTTAAACGTTCATTTTAAAGACTGATATCGTTTTTCTAATTATTGCTTTTTGCTCACTGTTGCATAATATAGAAATAGTGGCTTACCAAGTTTTCATGCTGTTGTTAGGCTCTACTCTCAATCTATCAGCAGCGCTTGCTTAATTGCTGCAATACAGATCAGCATCCTCTTAATTAATGCAAATGGAACAAGCAAGCATTGAGTCTTGCAGATATTCTTTTGCCTCTGTCATTATATTGTTTTATCAAAGTGCTTTAAACCCATTGTCTGCACGATTGGCTAATAAAGAGCTCCTAATGTCTTGTCTTGCACTCACAGCGCACATCCTCCTTTTAATCCATAAGCTCTTAAGGCGTCCATAACTGCCTTGTTCACGTCAGGCCAAAAGAGAAACCAGTAAAGGGCACTAAAGCAACCTTTACGGTCCATACACATTCACACGCACTTAATATCAAGGAGTGAAGAGACGAGAATTGACTGCGTATAGATGAGAGCAATACCCGCAATCAAATAAAGATGAAGCTCAAAAGTGAGACATTTTAACGTTGGCCTTGAGAGCCTTGAGTGGGCAGAGACGTGGAATCAATAAAATAAGAAAACATAATATATTTTCCCTGTGCGCATTTAACTTGAAGAGCAAAACACACTTAGAAAATACAATAAGGCCCATAAATTATAGAAATATGAAAATGACTCTTCACTTTTTCTGTGTCACTGAGAAGTGTGGGGGTGGGGGGGGGACGAGCTCTGCTTTTTTTTTTAACTGTGATGCATTTTCTTCATGAACTGGCCACTTGCCTTGCAGCATTTTAGAGATGAACTTGAATGTTGCTATCAGAAATTTGATATATTCAATTCTTTAATGTTTTACTGCCAGTTCCTCAAAAAGCTGCCCTAACACCTTTACATCATTTTGACTCGGAGTAAAACCTTAAGATGAATGTCCCCTTGTCCCATCACGGATGGTAACCATATACAAAGTGTGGGTTGTGTTGCCCTTTCCGACACAGAGGTTATGTGGACTGAATGAGGCAGAGACAGAGGGTGATGTCTGTGCTCCAGCCCCAGAGGCAAGATGGAGAAACACGTCAAGGTGGGGATTCAAGAAGGGAGATGCTATGACTCTCACACAGCGGACCCTTTGTGAACACCCTCAGGGTGTGAGCTTTACGATTGTGTGTTGGTTGAAAGAGGGAAGGAGTGTGTTTGGCCATCTCTGTTGTGGTGGAAGTAACATGGGAAAAAGAACTGTGCCAATGGACTGAAACAGAAAAGGAAAATATATAAAAACTGAATAAAGGAGTGGGTCGTTAAGGTTACTGCGATGGGCAAGGGACGAGATGTTGCCATTGCCTGGAGCTTTTGGCTATTTCCTTAACACAAATGACAAACTAAAGTGGAGAAAAACACTATAGCAGAAAGGCAATACCTTATTTGGTCATTAACTATATTTGACGTGTTCTTTACATCTACCTTAAGGGTAAAATGGTGAAAAGATTCTGTTGATTAGATCCTAGGAGCTTTGTGTCAAGTCATTTCAGCAGTAAAGATACTTTTTTTTTTTTTTTACTTTATTTTCATTCTACAAATATATTGTTGTTGCAACTGGTTGGATTGGCACAAAATATGCAGATGCATACATTCATATACGACTAATAAATATCTCTTAAGTTTCCCTTGATGATACTTTTATAATCATTCCAAGCTTTACAGCTGATTATTTTAAGAGCTACTGTTTGTGATCAGAGTGGCATGAGTGGTTAGAGCAGTTGTCCTTCAATGCAAGAGTTGGGGGTTCAATTCCACCAGCAGTCACATGCCAAAGTTTCCCTGGGCAAAACTGGTTTCCTAACTTTTGGATTTGGCTTGTTCCTGGTCTATTAAAAAACAAGGAAGCCGTCGGCAGCAAACTTGGCCCTGGTCAGGCTTCCTGCCTTATGTGATGGATTGGTTCGTGCCTCGAGCACCCAGACTCAAATGCTTTTGGCAGGATGGATCATCTCGGGGATTACTCTCAGGCACGGTCCAGTGGTGTGGCCATTTATTTTTGACGTTTTGGAACTGAGAGGACTGACACAGACTCAAGGTAGACATAATCAGTAAAGTTATGCTTGTCCCCAACGTTCTGTCATCATTTCGGGACTCGTTGGATTCTATCTGACTTCATTCTTGGCCGTCCTCCCCCCAGAGAATATATGGATCTAACCAGAGGGAACTATGTGAACTGAGCGATTTAACACTCTTATCAGAACTCTTGCAATGCCTCTGTGTGTTGTCTCTGGACATGTTCACTACCCTTGTGTACACCCCCCAACCCCGCAGAACATTGGCATCATTATGTGCTTGTGTGCAAGATTTTATTTTATTTTATTCATTTTCATGCTCTTAATCGTCAGCCAAAGATTAAGAGCATGTTAGGGATATTTTTGGCCTCCAACGTATTGTATGTTGTCACTTTCACCACTTTATTGTCTGTCCAAACAGGTCTCAGTTGTAAATGAGTCTTTACGGTTCAATGGGATTTATCTGTTTAAATAAAGGTTGAATGAAAAAAAAAAAGACGCTGAACCCCTCATAGCTTCTGATGTGTGTCCCATCGGTGTATGAATGTGATAAAGCACTGATTATACTTTGTATAGATCTAGTAGAGTGCTGTATGAATAGGTAAATGAGTGCACAGATTGTGTTGTAAAGCACTTTGAGTTTCTTGATAAGATAGGAAAGTGCTATATAAGTGCAGTCTATTTATCATTTGCTTATTATACATGTCATCATTTAGCAATTTATTTAGAACAGGACTTTTCAGGTTGTGCAAAATCATCAAGACCAAATTGTAAATGTTGATACTAAGGCTTGATGTTATGTTTGATAGTTGCAACTCCTTCCAGATGCAGCTTCCCCTGATCTCGCCTTTAAATCAATCAGCAGTTCAACTTCAACCTCAGGGGACCGTTACGTCTCATCTGAGGATCGATGGCTGTCAGTCATGCATGCCTTCATCAGTGGCTATGTGTCCAAGCAGGTTGTGATCCACTGCATGATGTGCAAATGTTGGGATTTGGTTGTACATGTTTTTATGTACAGTGTTATGCACAACTGTGTATCATACAGCACAATAGTACATCTTTACAGTTTCACAGCTGACTGCCTACTCCATGACCTTTGACATACTCCATGGTGGGCTGCAATAGTCCTTCTTGTTACATTTCAGTGGGTCAAGAGTACACAGTGGAATCATCACTTCTATCCTGGAGGGATTACGGTAAATAGTATTTCAAAAGGCGAAAAAAAAAAAAAACTTGAAGCAAGTCTTTTGACATAAATGGAATCACCACATTATGAAACTTTTGATCCATGTGCGAGATTTCATAAAAATGTTTATTAGCAGTTCACCTTTGAGCTGATTTCCTCCAAAATATGCAATATATGTTACTTTGCATGAATATACCAAAAAAAAAAAAGATAAATTGTATCTTAAAGGATGTAACTGACATGTTTAAGCAGAAAATGCTCTTTAAAACATAAATGTGGACAAGATTTCAAAAGCCTCTAATCTTGCACAGATTTGAAAACATGCATTAAATAAGGCCAACCAAAACAGTTCTTTCATGGGCAATCCGGTTTATGAGAATGCTTTGATCCAATCAAAATAATCCATTGTAATTTAAAGAGTACAGGTTGGCTGCATTAATTTTCTAAATGAAATGAAACCATGTAGGGATGGAAAAATGGGCTACGCTAAAGAAAGATTCCAAAAGATTCAAAGTAATTTTCTTTTTAAGAATAGACAGCTTTTTATTTTTCTGTACACATATCAATTTACCTTAATAGAGTATTTTGTCCTATTGTTTAGTCAATAGTGGAGTCGATATATGTGCTAACCATGGGAAATAAAGTGACCAAATGCAGCAAATGGAATGCAGCTGGGAATCAGCTCTGGGTTCACTGCTGATGTAAACCTTGGATATCTGCATACACCTGAAATACATTACCTCCTATGACCCTACCAGAGTTGCACCTGCATGCAACCACATGTTTTAAACCCCCAGCATTTGGGTAAACATGAATACAAAGAGTGAGACAGTGCACATACAGTTAGATACGTATGAATGGACACGGAGTCTCGTACTGAAATTCTAAGAAGAAGACACACCATGGCAGTATAAATTTTTCATAACATCATGCTCAATACAAAATGCAATAAGTGTTTCTTGTAAGATGACTCCAATGCACTTATAGCACTTGAGTGTGCAGCAAGGTTCTCCTCTGAGGTCCAGCCTGCATGTTTGTCTGATTCTGTGGCAGAATGAAATCTGATCCACAGAATATATACTGTAGAACACTGCATACAAACAGTGTAATCTGAAACCACTAATACCTCCTGTTACCAGGTGGGTCAGACTGAACACATAGCGTTTAATAACAATATTTAAATATAGTGCATCAGTCTCAGATTATAGGAATCTGAAAGAAAATAAGTGCCGATTTCCATGAATCTAATTTTGTTTTAATTTAATAGATAACCTATTGTTGCCCGTGTTGTAATGTCCCAGCATGCTTCGCTTCTTTCTACAAATGTTCAATGAGGTTCAGGTAAGTTGACGCATGAGGCGAGCCAGTGAGAAATAATTGATATTTCTCCAAACTGTTGTTTTTCAAAGAGCCGTCTACAACAGGCATGATCATAACATTTCCACAAAAAAAGCTTTATAAATAAACTGCATTATTTCTTTGGTGTTAAGTTTCTTTTAGTTTTTAGAGTAAAGCATTTCATAAAATCTAATTAGGATCGGACCTTTTATTAAACTAGTCGGACTGTTTGATATGGATTTTAACCAATAGCAATTATTTATTTACTTATCTAATGGGTTACAATTTCATTAGAAAACATATAGAATAGGATTTCCCATTTTAAAGTAGCGGGCCCCTTTCAGTCTCATTCATATTTGATGGTGAACAACAGAGCACAGCATTTCTCAGGTCTGTGCAGACATGCTCGGCTTCAAGTCCAGGCTTCTGGTCAGTCACGTTTTTTTCCATCCCAGCAGCCACACCTTCTTTATGTCCCATAGAAAACCTTCATCCCAACAACCAAATCTGGAGCACTATACATTTTGCAACAAGTATTTTTCTCATTTGTAATCTGTTAAAACATCCTCACAGCAAGAAGCTATTGCCATGTTCCTCTGTGGACAGGATGAATTTTGTGGTTCTCTGTGCCAGATTTCCACCACACATATAAGCTGCTGTGTTCAGTGGACCACAGTTCAATTTATAAAAGATCCTCCAGAGATCATCCAAATGGTTTATAATCAGAGTCCTAGCACTGAGGATGATCAACGTTCATCTCGTTCTACCATAACTAGATAGAGATAGATTTAATTCATAATTTACTGTTCGTATAAACAGTGGGATTTAAAATCCACAACACATCAGCTTACTTTGACCTGGTCGTCTTTGTGTAGGGACACACAGCTTTAATGCCTTTATAAATTATGTTGACCTCCACCTCTTGGTGATTGGTATCAGCAGACACCCACACAGCAGCTTTTGTTTTCAGGACATTTTTCCAATTTGAGTGGTAATGTGACATGATAACTTTGACATTGTATAGCTCAGCAGTAACACAATTCTTTCTCCAAAGCCTGAAATTGGAACGCTGGATGATTAGGATTACAAATGGGTAGTAGGATTTGAAGAATAAATCTGAAGTAATACAAAAATAAAGAAATGTAAAGCCACTGGTCCAGATAAATTATGAAATGTAGTCTTTAAAACAATGCTACACAATTACTGTGAATCATACAGTTTGAAATGAGTTGATCGCTTTTCAATGGTTTTCTTTTATATTTACAGTATACAGTATATGCATAAATTAAAATTAATTAAATTTAAAATATTTAACTCCATGAATTTTATTGATGTTGACCTAAAACTGGGTATTTTATTAATTGAAAAGAACCCTCAAGACAGAATTTGTAATAAAAGTTTCTGTTAAATATTTTTTTAACGGTTAAAGTAAACTCTGTCTCTCTGTTAGCAAGAAATCTTATGAACGACTGGAGAGATTGTAAGTAAACCTCCAGAAACATAATCATTAGATGAACCTCTAGGGTTTTTGACTTTTGGAGCTAACCTAAATCAAAATGGCTGCCACAGCCAACTGACCTTACAAAATATAAAATGGCTCTAATTCAATCAGTTTAACATAAATTGAGTTAAAATTTGGTTATGGTACTATTATAGAATCAGTATACTCTAAGTACTACTGAATACATAAGATCATTGTCTGCAACTTGAACATTACGTTTTGGAGTCAGCTCTATTCCTCGGTTACCAAACAAATTTTAATGAAACTTTCAGAAAGGAATCACAAGTTGTACATTTATAATGGGTTAACTTTTGAAGCCAATACAATTAAAGATGGCTCCCACAGTTAATACAAATTAGCCAACACAAAAATGGCAATAACGTTCAATTTGGATGGTTTTGTGCTAAAGTTGGAAGCGATAGTAGCTGAGACTCAACTTCTACGCTGAGCATGGCATCTTGCAATTTTGCACGAGGTTACGCGTAACATTATTTTCAATGTTTGACCAAAATGGCTGCAACTTTGTCAATATATGATCAGAATGAGAACGCAATAGGATCAACCAGGAATTATGTTATAATAGATGGTTGACTATATGCATTCCTTCAAGGAACACTAGGTCTTTGAATTATAATATGAGAAAAGCAATAACAAAGATGCAACATTGTAAAAATAAGTTTAACTTATTTACAGAATATATACATACATAGAATATATACAGAATAACTTTGTACAAGTTTTATTTCAAGTCATTTCCTTTTTACAATTAGCTTTCAAGCTGATTGTGAATGTAACAGAATCTAATTTCAATTTCAGGATTTGCACAAGTCAGCTGTATGTTTGGGAAGGCCTTGAGGGAGAAAGAGAAAAAAGGACATTGACATGCAAATGATTGTCTTGAACTTTATTGAGCGGGTACATTTAAGTTAATTTGCCTTTGGGAGTGGCTAATGGAAGTAGGCTTCTCCAGTAACTCTTAAGGAGTCAATCCACCTGATTTAGAGGAAGCAAGCGCATAGATCTCTTGATTGACAGAGCTGTTACTCTCTGTGTGACATAACTGATGGACAGAGACGAAGGAGGGAGGGTGCCGACAACGTCCAGGTTCCGCAACATATCGGGACACCCTCATGTGCAACATATTTCAGATGCTAGCATTATCTGGTGGGAGAAGCAGCCAAGTGTTGTTTTAAAGCCTTCATGGTAAATCATAAATGTTGCAGGGGTCGACTTTATAAAAAATGCAGTGCATGCACCCCTTTAGCTAAAACAGAGCACTCAGGCACCTCAGGGAGTGAAGGACGTTAGTGTAGTATCATGCTACAATTACAATAAGAAAACAGGTTTTCCATGATTTTACTGGAAATAGTTCAATTTAACCCTTTGTGTAAAAAGTAAAACGTGTCAATGCTGTGTCATTGTGATGAAGCTGAATCCCTGACAGCACATATTAGTTATTTTAGATCAGTTCACCACCTAAAAGTCTTCAATCGTCCCTTAAAGAGAGCTCAACAGACTGCATGGTTGGGAATGTCTATAGTGTATATGTATGACACTGTATGTACATACAAATGACTTTGTAGAAATGTGCTTGGAAACACTTTGTGTGTGTGTGTGAGAGAGAGTGTCTGTTTGCCCTTTTATAGATGTGTGTGAAGGACCCAGCAGAGGAGCTAAAAGTAAAGCGTCAAGCCATAATTGGGTTACAGGGACCAGTGATGGATTAAAGCACGGCTAGGGAGACGCTGCAGCAACATTAGGGTGTCTGAGATGTCAGGGGCAGAGCGCTCTCATTAATCGCCTCGGCCCTTACATTACTGCATTAGTTGTATTAGCAGCTAGGACTCGGCGAGCACTTTGAAATTTCTCGCCGAGGAAAGGCCGCACACTTTTTTCCCCCCGCGTTTTCGTTACTGATGTGGGCATCGGTTTCTCCCTGTTCCTCAGCAGAGATGGCAAGGAGCAGGTCCAATTCATTTAGTTGAAACGCCTCTCGTGTTTACAAGTGCGTTTTATTATTATTTTCAGCCGTATCAGAAAAATAAAACCGGTTACTGTAAACATTTGTCATGATTTGATGTGAGAATTTCTGAATGCTCCGAGTTAAGAGTTTCCATTGAAAGTTGCAAGGTAATTTAGACTAAGTGAACACACACGCACACACTCAGTCATCTCACTTCTCAATATTCTAATAGTGTTCCTGTGTGAAAATTGATTTTTAGGAGCCTGCTGCCTGACCTGAGCTCCAGCCACCCCCAACACAATCCAAGTCCACTTTTTTATGCTTCCATCCATCTTCCTTGCAGTACATATATTTGCACTATAGCTGTTATTAATAAACCGAAATTGATTTTGCAGTGTAGTAAAACCATAACATGAGCTGTCAAGGTGGTGTTGGATGGTGTCCTGCTGGTTACTGGCTGGAAGAGTGGGTGGAGTTTATGCCTTTGCCTGATGGAGGAAAATGTGTGGGGCAGGGGTCTTGATGCAAACATAGATTAGCTTGTATAGACTAATGTTGGTGATCCTGAGTGTTCACCCCCTGACCACTCCTCTTCTGTGAAGTGAAAGCTTCATCACTCATGTATCTCCGTAGAGAAGCAGGCTGTTCACGTTCTCCCTCTTCCTCCAGAAGCTACAGAACATAACTTGATCACAGATAAAGCATCTCTAATTGCACTGAAGCTGCTTGTGACCTCAGCATAACCAGTGCAATTAATGAAAGTAAAATTTCTGATTATGTTAATAATCTTTGACACTGTATCAAACGTGTACTGCAAATTGTCTGTGGAATTGTTAAAGTGATGTAAACGTTATTGTCAATCAAACCATGCAATAGAACATTACACAGAAGACTGAAAATGTGATTCTCCAAAATTCCAATGTGCAGTGTGAAAAAAAAAAAAAAAAAAGAAACAAGATTACTAACTAAGCATAAAACCTGAAGCATAAGCTAAGCATAAAACACCACCTAAAAGCTATTAAATATTAACAATCAACACAACATAAAAACAGGTGTGGGGATGCGGTTCCCAGGCTAACATAGTGTACCAGAATGTATTCAAGTTAGGTATGGTACTTGAGTGCTCTAGTGTTCCCACAGTGTACTAGTCTTTTATGTGTGGTGGGAAAATTTTCTTGAAATTTGCAAACAGTAGATTACAATGCACAGAATAACCATAGAGTGCATTTTATAGAAAATAAAATGCTCTTTTTGGTCAACACTGAAAAGAGCCTCATGTAATTGTACATGACTGGTAAAATGTGAAAAAGCTTTTCAGTTGAAAACATCTTTACATCAAACGTTTAGGAGCTAAAGCAAATGTTTTCAAGTTATTACCAACTTGTGCTGTATTAATTTACTGTAACCTTTAAAATTGTATTACTTTTCTACCTGTTTATCTAGACCCAGGTTATAAAACCCAGCGTAACTTGCTGGAGGCCTAAATTTCAGTTGAACAGCAATCTGGGAAGCCACAAGTCAAACAAGTCAAAGAATAAATCAAGGACATGAAAAACAATTCAGTTGCTAATCATCATACTTTGGCAACAGATTACAAAGGTATTTGCATAATAGTATTGGTCACAACTGCTCATTATTTCAATCATCCACCCTTCCACACTGGCGCCTGATTCTGAAGACTGCTATGCTGAGTATTTAAATTCCTGGCAGTCATTCGGCTGAAGCTGGAACATTATGATACCTTCTGGTAATTTAAGTGACAGCCGGTAAAACTTATTCCTTGAGGAAGTTTGACTAATCTAGTTATTATTGCCTGCATCATGAAGGACCACACTCACCCAGCACACACACTTTTTGCCCCGCTCCCCTCAGGAAGGAGGTTAAGGAG
>JARVGV010000578.1:17619041-17631243 GCA_031762435.1 Hypsolebias longignatus | reverse complement strand
GGGGGGATGTGCGTGCATGTATGAGCGTGTGTGTGAGGGGAGCATTGCAGGGGTCTGCATTTACCTAAGCCATTCACAAGGCTCAGCATCACACAGTTGATTCAGCACCTTGGTAATAGCGCACACATTAACTGCAGCGTGCACATCAGAGGAGGAGTGCAGCTCCGGGGGGAGGAGAGGGAGGACGTCTGTGTTGAGCAAATGTGTGCACGCTGCGTCCAGTGTGTGTTTGCACGAGCAATACAGGCAGAGGGGAGAGTGCGGGAGCGGGAGGGGAGGGAAGGAGCGGACGTGTGTTGGTGGGAGCTGGGAGGAAGGATGGCTGCTCTTGTTTGAACTGCTTCACATGCTCGAGAGGAGGCAAAAAAAAAAAAAAAAGACAGAAGGAGAGAGAGAGAGCGAGAGAGAGAGGGTGAGAGAAAATATCAGCAGAGCCATAGAAACAGACGTCTAACTGAGGGGTGCATCCTGTTCATCATTTGTTGGGGAGCAGAAAAGACTTGGCAATGCCTGCTGAAGTCAAAGAGGTAAGTGTGTTGGAATGGCTCTATTTGCTCCATACCCTCCCTCTTTTTTTTTTTTTTTTCTTCTGTCCATCAATTTTTTTTTTGTTTTTTTTTTTTGTTTTGTTTTCCTGCAGTGAACCAGCACTCCACAATGTTGCAATCTGCCTCTGTCAGGATGATTTAAGGAGACATCAGTTGCTTCACTCCCATACCTCTCACTGCTGCTCGGTGCTCTCTTCTTGATGATATGAGGCTATACATTTTTATTGTGTGTGTGTGTACGTGCATGCCTGTGCACAAACAAATACAGATGCAGTTCTCTAAAGGGGATAAGTTTGATTGCATTATGAGAAGAGCCTGTCCCCTGAGGGAGGGGGTTTATAGTCTGCACACACTCCGCTGAGCGCGTTGCCATGATGTATCAGTGAGACATTAAATTTGACCATGCAGCATTTAACCATTTGAGGATCAGAGTCTAATCAGGGGTGAAGGAACATGGAAACTTTGAGATAGATGCTCCTATCTGCAGGCTTCATTTGTTCATTCTGTGTTGCAGATTTGAGCAGTTTCTTTGCAGCTTGATCATGTTAAAGTATGACGTATACAGAGAGGTGTTTCTGCAGGAAGTAAGTCATTTTAATGCATCTACAGTGCACATGCTTGCAGCATCCACTGACTAAAGATGAGCTCCACAGATTCAACAGATAGCGCAGATGAGCTCAGACAAAGTTGCAGCTAATGTTTTCTGACATCACTGGGCCGACGGCTTGTTTTGTTTTTTTGTGTTGAAGAGACACCGTTTCAGTCCTGCAAACCTTCTGTTCAAGCCACTTGGAGCTCAGATTGGATTAAGTCCCATTAGTCAAAAGATCTAAAAAGCTATAGTTCAAGTTTTTTTTAAGTAGTTTTCTGAACTTGCCTGCTTAGATGGTTTTTATGTGGTACAGAGTGAGGAAGAGGGGGGTCTGACCCAGTTATATTAAAAATGTGAGGCTGTGTGCATCTGAATATGCTCATATGTGTGTATGTTCATGTGTATACAAGTATGTGTGAATGTTTATGTACTCATGTGTGTATATGTGTGAATATACAGTATGTATATAAAATGTGTGTGTGGACATATATATGTTGAAAGTGAGATAAGAGAGAAGAAATCCATCTCCTCATTTTGACTGTTTATCAGTGTAGTAAATACAAATAAAGCTTATGTTTTATCCTGCCCCTTTTGGAACATGTTACAATTATATTTGAGTTTTTATAATTTTCTTCTACTTTATTTCTGAAGTCATGTGTTCAAACAAAACTTCCATACTTCTGGTCTTTAAACTGACAGAAGTGAAAATTAAAAGATAAACATGCTGTAGCTACATGCACAGGAAAGCTGTTTTAGATTTTTATGCTGATACTGATGAGCTAATGGCTGGTTTGAGTGGGGCCAAATCAAAGTGGATTGCTGCCATCTTAAAACAACTCCCTAAACTTTACACCATCATGCAAATGCTATTTTCTAAACCTTTCCACCACTTTTCCTTGTTCACATGGCTATTACACAGATTATTATATATTTTTTGCAGAGCAGCAGCCGCTGTAGCACTTTTGTAGTATCCTTTAAGAAATCTGGCAGTAATATCAAACCATTTCTGCTGGAATTAACATGCAAATTTGACAACAATGTAAAGTTAAAAAAAATACTGTATTTTTCGGACTGTATGGCACACCGGATTATAAGGCGCAATATCAATGAACGGGGTCTGTTTTCATACATAAAGTGCACTGGATTATAAGACGCATTAAACAAAACAAAACAGTCACGTGTCAAACTTTATTCAACTCATTCTCAATAACCACATTAAATCTATATCCGAATTATGACTGCATCTGATTATTTTCATCCAACCAATGACATATTTTTTACATTGCATAAAAATTGCATGACTTTAAGTCAGAGCAGCATTTATTATGTACAAAGCCTATAATAAACTCCTTCCAAGGTGCATACAAAAGTGGCTCAACATTAAAGAGAAAAACTATGATTTGAGAGAGGCTTTATTTAAACAAAAAAACAAAGGTTAGGACAAATAGGCCTGTCGCAATAAACAATAAATCAATTAATTGCATGATAAATGAAAATTATCCACCTAATTTTCATTTATCGGCTTTATCTTTTCTTCGTGTCTCTCTTTCTACTGAAGACACTGGATGACAAAAGGCTCAACTCCGGTGCTCTTCACTGACCCCTCACTTTCTCTTTAAAATCTGTTTTAACCGTCCAAAATGAAGTTTTTGGATCATTAAAAGCAGCTAAGCTGAGAAGCTAAGCTACGAGCTAAACTAACAGGCTGACCTCGGGGGGGACCTCCGTCTTGTCGAAGCTTCAAAATTCAGGGTTGAAACCCTTGCCTTCATCTAAAAAAATTACTTTTCTCTGTAAAAAGAAGCTGAGAACTTGTTTTTTAATTATAAGCGTTGTGTGACAAATGCTATGCTAAAGACCCTGATGCATGCTCAATGTTATGTTATGCTATAGCTAGCTATACTAGCTATGCTAAAGAGCTCAACCCACACCGAGCATTCGCCATTTTGAGAACAGAAAAAGGAAAAAGAGACAGCCCATGTTATGACAAGGAGCCTCCTTCCGATTTTTCTTAAAGAGACACGTTGCTCGCTCCCTCACTATCCATCTTTTGGTTCAAACCTTATTTTACTGTCATCTAGTGATCAAAAATGGTACTGCACACAAAAAATTACCAAAATGTCTTCTCAAATTTGACAATGATCAATTATTGTCAAATTTCAAACAATATTATCGTTTATCGCAATAATATTTGAGACAATTAATCGCCCAGCAAAATTTATCGTGACAAGCCTAAGGACAAATTTTAAAAACAATTGTACTTCAGTTAGAGGGATTCAGCTGTGCAATAGTTATAAGGAGTTTCAACTGTTTCACTCTTTAAATTAAAATAGGTATAAAATCATTTAATAAACAAATTTAATAAGGTTTGATTGTTTTTTTTTTTCTCTTTTTCCTTTTTTCTGTTTTGTTTTGAGCTTGTCATCAATTTAGTTGGAATTCCTTGATATGGTTTAGAAAATTATATAAAAAAAATCTGCTGCTTTGATTTTGATGTATTCTATATTATTATATATTATTATAGTGAAGGTATGATAAACTTGTGCTTCTACCAACACTTTTTTTTTTTCGGTCCACACTTTGTGTTTTTGTGTTCTTCATTTTTTACGAAACTGGTTTGGTTCAGAATTTGTATGTAAATTTAGGGACTGGACTGGATAAGCCGTTGCTTCTTTCTGCTCCTTTTTCAAACATTTTTGTTGTGTTTACAAAGTATTTTGGTGGAAACACTTACAGTTTTATTTGTTTATGGTTTTGTTTAGATTTTTATCTGTTCGAAACGAAATAAAGAATTATTATTAGAATTGTTAAACTGGTCATATCAGATATCTGTGATCATTCAAAGAGCTATCTACAAAAGGCAAAATGTTAAATGTTCATAACATTTTCACAGAAAACCACCATTTTTAGTGGATTCGGGACAGCTTTGAGTCATGGCTTGTGTTAGAAATTATGTTAAATTTGTCAATGAAATTTTTCACCATTTGTTCAGAATCCACGGCTCTTAAAATAATACATCTGCAGCTGGCCTTGATTTGAGACACCACTCTGCCTCCTGCTCAGCTTCACCTATTATCTGTGCTGTTTCTCGTTTTTTTTTTTTTTTTGTTTTGTTTCTTTCTTCAGTTCAGGACCATCATCTTGACCCATTTGGCTCCACTAGTGCAGAGAGTTATTTAAATAAGCTTTGACTCACGATGGCTTGGCTTCCCCTGGAGCCTGAACGAGACAGAAGCAGCACACAGGCCCATGTCCAGCCTGTTATCATCCTCCAAATCCTTAATCAGGCTGTCTGTAGAGGACAGTGGCACCTCGTCTGTCTTCTGGCCAAGCATTCATTTAGTGCCGCCTAACAATATCCAATCAACCTCCACCCCCGCAAGGTGATCAAGCCAGGATCATCTCCCCAATGCCAGTTTCTCCCGGGCGATTCTTTTCATCCTCTCTTTCCTCTGACACATTTTCATGTACATGGATATGAGAGGGCTCTTGTGTTTGGTGAGATGTTTAAAACTGCAGCTCTTTGCCCCTCAGCTGTTCATTCACAGCCTAATTTAATGCGGTTGTGTTCAGTTGATCTTCGCTTAAACTCTGCAGCCTCTGAAAAATGAAAACTCGCAAGGATCCTTTATAATAATAATAATAATAATAATAATAATAATAATAATAATAATAATAATGTGGTATGTGTTGTCATCATTGTATGTTCCCATACAATGGTAAAACTGACTCTGCATTTAACCCGTCCACCCCCAGGTGGAGCAGTGGGCAGCTATTGAAGGCACCCCTGGGAGCAGTTGGGGGATATGGTGTGCTGCTCAGAGATGCCACAACATGTGCAATGACCGGGGATTGAGCCTGCGGCTTTCGGATCCCGAGTCTGCTGCCCTCATTTCGTCCCCATGTCCCATATATGTGCATATTTGTGCTAAATTACCAACGCATCCACTTAAAACCAAGATATTAAATTAAAGTCCTAAAATTTATTGAGGGATTGCATAAAGACCATCGCCTTTCATGCTAGACTTCAACAAAATGGGGCGATGTTATGGTCAAATTTTCATAACTGACATTGTATTGCTAAATGTATTGTCACTCAGATGGATGAATATTAATTATTACCACACTAAAATTTAGTTCAGTCTCTCTAAAATTGCTGAGCTGTGCCTATTTTGTGTTGGCTAAGCTGTAGCTGCCATCTTGAATCAGACTGTCATCAAAAGTTAATCAGTTTTAGATGTGCACACAGTAATTATTCATTCTTTCAACCTTTATTTATACAAGAAAGTTCATGCCCAATTTATTTATACAGGTTAGAGTCATTGAGTCATGAGGACTCGTTTACAAGAGAGGCCTGTTTTTATCACAAACCATAAATGAAATACTGTACACACAACAATAAACATTCATATGAAAGAAAAATAATTTATTTTAATTACTAAACATAATAATGATAATTAGTAATAATTATTTAATAATAATAACTTTTTGAGTTTGATTGATATAAATCCAGTGATTCATTGGATATTTTGTTAACAGACAAACAATGCCAAACGTTAATGCGCGCAAATTCCTCTGACGTTTATTTTACACCTTGTAAATTAAAACGTCTGAGAATTACCTCTCAGAGGTTAGAGAAGGTGGGCTTATGATCGGAAGGTTGCTGGTTCAACCCCCCCGGACTCAACATCAAAATGGGTGGGTAAGATGAAACACCCACACCTGCCTCCACCCTCATTTGCCCCACTCTGGTGGAGCCCTTAGCTCCCTGCTCCACACAGAGGGCTGTGGTAGCTCGGAAGGGGTACAACATTTTAAAGATGGAGGTGCCAGCGCTACTGAACGTGATTTTCAAAAATATGTATCTGGATAATTATTTTGTTTGTGTTCCACTAAGTAATGTGAACCATGCGCTGCACAATCAATGGCTCTGTCCTCCATCCTAAATAAATTTGTAACTTGTCTGTTTTTTTTTTTTTTTTTTTAACAAATACAAAACTTTTTACACACACAAACAGGTGTACAAATATATTGTTCCCAAGACATTCTGGTTTGCAAGGTGCAAATTGTGTTACTGGTACGGCTGCTAATCTGTGGCAGCCATCTTGAATTGAGTTTCATTAAACTCTCTGATGGTTAATAAAATATTTTGCTAACGGTACAGACAAATAAACACGCACACACACATTGAAATAATTGTAATCATTCTTTTGCTTTTGGTGGTGTACGATAACTAAAACATCAAAATGCAAAACAATTTGAGTTGTTTGCATTATTTTTCTTTGAGAAACTCAACTACTCGATTGTACAACAGAGAATCAGTTCTTTACTGAGATCAATAAGGCTGTAATATGTTTTTGTAGACTTTCTGATATGTGCATGGAGTTTGTAAAAAAAAAGAAGAAAAAAAAAATCTGTTATAAATGTTTCCAATCAACAAAAAGCCTCCGGTTGTTTTTTTGTTTGTTTTTTTGCAAAGACACAATGCTGAATAATTAATAATCTCCTCCAAATAAAACACATTATGGTGAAAGAAAGAATGAATTTAAATCCAGCTTGAAATAAAAGAGCAAACTGCAAAATTATTTGTTTCATGAGAGCATCCGCTGGATTGTTGAGTCGAGTGTCAGAATTAGGTTTTACATTAGGTTTTACATTACATACAATCTACAGCACTTTACCTAACAACTACATTTTTTTGTATATAAATGCTTACATAACGGGGAGGGCAACACAAAAAAGGGACATTTTTTGCAATGGTTACAGTTTTTCTCCTGTCAGACGTGGCTGTAAACAACCAGACAAATATTCTGTGTGTAATGTTTACACCAGCGGAGCTGACCTACAAACTGCAGCAGAGCGCCTCAGTACAAATGCGACTGCATTTCTACAAGACTCGCTGTGAAATGTTTCCTGTCAGTTTTTGTACACATCAGAACAAGGAGGCTCCCACTGGAAATCACAACTTTTAATAAACGCAAAGAAAATTGGGCAAAAACTTTGAACCAATACAATTTAAGTTTCTTCGAACAGACAAATAATTAGTTTAAAGAAATTGCTTTAGGGAGAAGCATATATGCAGCAAGATAAGGACTGCATCACAAGTCAACACCTGGATTTATTTATTTATTTATTTATTTATTTTTTCATGTTTTAATAGGGTGGCACGGTGGCTCAGTTGGTAGAGCTGCTGCTTCTCATTGAGAAGGTTGCTGGTTCAAATCCCGGCCTGGGACACTTCTGGGTGGAGTTTGCATGTTCTCTTGGTGTATGCGTTAGTTTTCTCCCACAGACCAAAAACATGCATGTTAGGCTGATTGGTAACTCTAAATCAGGGCTATTCAACTAGTGGCCCATGGGCCGGAAATGGCCCGCAGGTGACTTCAATCTGGCCCACTCCCACTTTGGGAGGGGAGTTGGGTTTTGGATTCTGTTTATTGCATTTATGATTCAATACAATAAAATAAACAAATTAAAAGGAATCTGTTGCTGTGTGCTTGTCTGTCTGTCCCTGTACAGCACTTTGGTGTGCACTGTCACTGTTTAAGAGCTTTATAAATAAAGTGGCATGGTAGTTAATCAATCATTTAACAGTTTATATTTAATCATCCAAAAATGTGGGGCAATACAGTAATTACAAAACTACACTACAGGCATTAACAATAGTACAAAAAAGAGCAATAAGAATAATACATAATGTGGGATATTTAGAAAGCACTAATGCACTATTTGTAAAATCTAAATTATTAAAGTTTATTGACAGTGAAACTACAGACAGTTCTAATGCTTTACAAAGCCCAAAATAAAAACAATTATTAGACAATATTCAAAACCTGTTTGAGACTAAGGAGCAAATTTATACGTTAAGGGGGAATCAGTTTAAAATACGCAAATTCAGAACTACTAGAAAAAACTTTTGTGTAACAGTGGAGTCAAATTGTGGAATGATTTGAAAACTGAATGTGAAATAAAACTGTTCAAATTGTCATATAAACATGTGATTATTATTGTATATACAGTAATATAAATTATTATTATTCAGTTATTGTTGGTGTTTTTGTTATTGATGCTAGTTTTTTTTTTTTTGGTAAAGTTAAAGAAACAATTGTTTATCTACTGTAGTTAACTTAGATAATATACTGATGGATTAGATGAGGGTTTAGTTGTTATATGTATAATTATACATGTAATAATGTAAGATTATGTAAATGGTTAAGGAGTGGGGATTTTGATAAGTTTGTACTTCTACCCACTCCGTTGAATATGTAAAACAAAAAAGTTTTGACATTATGCTTCATGCTATATGTTTTTTTATTTTTTTTTACATATTCAAAAAATAATAAACTAAACTAAATGTCCAGCCCCCGAGCTGTTGGCTTTCAGAAACTGTGGCCCACTGAGCATTTTAGTTGACTAGCCCTGCCACAGAGAATGGAAACAAGAAGCCAGTTATGCATAAAGTAAAATAAAATTCACAGATTTCAGGAATATTTCTTATTTTGTGTTCAATCTAATAAATAATGCACTTAAACCTGATGATAAATCTCTAATAAACATCAGTCGGACATTCTAAAGTTGCATTTTATGGCATTTTTTTTGTCTTGTTTTGAGGGTTTTTTTTGGTAAACATATGCATAATGAGCTTATTTTTTTATTGTTTTTTTGTCTGCTTGTACCTTTTTTGTGAAAAAAAGAAGCTTTTCTACTTGTTTCTCAATTGTCTTCACATGATCAGTTTTGTAGCTGCATTTTTTTTCTTTTTTAAATAATGCATTTAGGTAAACGCGTTTTGTGGTCAATCATTTTCAAATGTGTTTTCTCATTTCTGGTTTAGCTCTGATGTTTCGTAACGATGCAGATGGCACTTCATGGTATTTATGAGTTTGACTGAAAAATATTTCTTTCTGTTTTACAGCGCAAACATCATGTTTTATTGTGTCTGAATAGAACGAGCTCTCAGCTCTGCTTACAGCAGCTTCCTTATTTCATCCAGACAGACTTATTGACATGTAAATATATTGTTTACAGCTGGCTCCATGTGTGTTGATGGCTTCAACGCGCTCAGCACAAACAACAAAAATAAGATGGAATTATGACTGACAGTTTTTTTTTTTACTCATTCTGTGTTTGTTGTTTAGGAGCAGAGTGTGGAGGGGCCCCCACCTCTCACTCTGTCGCAGGAGGTTAAAGAGGCAACCCCTGAAAACGCCACCACCACCGATGAACTGGACACGCCCACTTCCACCACCTCTGTGATGACCTCGACCAATGAGAGCTCCACGGAGGCCGACACTCCACAGCAGACTGACTCTGAGGTTCATCACCTCGATTTTACTGATGGACGCTTTGTTACAATGGAACGTCTACAAACTGAAACACGATTGTGTTACTTATGTAAAAGGAAAAAACAAGTTTTATTTCACTTAACGACAAAGGAGTTAAAATCAAAGTCATTGTAACACACCAGAAAATTAAATTTCCTCCAGTTTATTCTGCTTCCAAACAGTCTGGACCTCAAGTTGTTTCGTCAGAGTCCAATCTAAACTCATTCACTTAAATCTTTGGCAGAAAATAAAGGTTGCATAATTTATTAGAGGCTCATAAAGCCAGGGATGTGAAGAAATGACAGTGATTAATAGCTTCTATGAGAAGGGATGCAGTTTAAACAAAACACTAACCACACAGAGCACGTATTGAAAACACGTTGTCAATTCCAAGCAGATTAGACCCAAACGCTTTTAGCTCCGAATGTCAACAAACCGATTTTGTGGCATTTAACGAGAGATAGGAACTAAGCACACCACTTGGACAAATTACGTTTTAAAGACCAATAAATACTTGTGCAGAGATGACCGCTGTGCGTTGTGCTCCTTGCAGGAGTGCAAGCTTGTGGAGCAGGAGGGTGGGACGGCTCGGAGCGAGACAAAAGAATCCTCAGAGGTGCAGCAGGAGAACCCCGATGCATCAGGCACGCCGGATCTGATGGCAGCTCAACAGGTTCAAGATAGCTCTTCCACCGAACAGCTGATTCCTAAAGCAACTAGCAACGAGCCCTTTGAATCTGTCACCCCGACTACAACTACCACTACAACCCCACAACCTCATCTGGTGCCGCAGCCTGGAGAACCTCACCCTGTGAACCCCAATAGCCAAAGCAGAGTCTATTCTCTCCCTGATACCTATAGAGGCAACAGCGGTGACATCTGCGCGGGATATGGGAGCCTTTCTCGCTTCAGCCTCCACGGCTACCTGCCCACCAAGAACTTCCAGCCTGGGGCCCACTACACCTTACCTTTCTTCAGGGACAGCTACGCCCCTGCAGGCCTCAGCAGCCAGACAGACCAGGACAATAAAAATCCTCTGGACACGAAGGCCGAACACCCAGCTGCCAGTTACTCGACACTCGGGGGAATCCACCAGTTCAGACCAATTACTACCATGGAGCTCCTCAGGGAGCCTTCCAGAACCAGGTAGGAGGACTTTACATGAAGCACTATTGATCCTGTAAAGAGGAGGCAGTGGGAAGGAGTTCTGAAGACTTTGTTGTTTCCTTAGAGACTAAATGTGGGTTCAGACAGAGTTTAAAATGGTCTCTTTCAATGGGAATGTGATCCATTCATGTTGGTCATTTGTTTCTCAGTTTAAAAAAAAAAAAGTAAAGAAAAAAAGTGGTTTATCGCATTTCCAGCTGCAGAAATGGTGTCCTCTGCAGCAGGTTCAATCAAACTCACCTTATAGTTAGACTGACATATACATTCATATGTTGAAAGATTTAAATTTACACGTCATGCAAGAAAAATAGGAACAAAGGCCTTAAAACTTCAGAGAGTTTGATGCACTATCAGCCTTAGAAAGACTGAAGAGAAAGACAAGGCGAGAGGTGCATTAAGGAAAACTAAAGGGTTAGCACTCCTTGAAAGAATTCATATCGCCCACCACCTTCCAGGTTTTGAAAATAACTATATTCTCATGAAATATCTCAAATAACCTGTTACTGCTTAAAGTACAAGTTGTGAATAACTGCAAGCTATCACACCTGGAATTCACTGAAGTATAGACATTTTTGCATTGGCTGAGGTTGATTGGCTCTAGTGGGCGTCTTGAACTGAGAATGTCTCCACTTCTCTATCAGCATCCTGAAATCTATCAAAGCAAAGATGGCATCTGTAGTGTTTTTTTTCTATATGAAACCATTTTGCTGCTCACAATCACCTCCCATCTAAGTCTTGCTTCCACAACTCTCTCCCAGATCTTCATCATGTGGCTCATCAACTTATTGCCCCTGTAGTTGCCACAACTCTGTACATCACCCTTGTTCTTAAAAAATGAACACCAGCACACTTCTCCATTCCACAGGGATTTTCTCACCCTCATTCATATGTCATTGAATATTTGAGTCAAAAACCTCACTGCCATCTCTCCTAGACGTTTCCAAACCTCCACTGGTATGTCAGCAGGTCCTACTGCCTTCCCCTTCTTCATTCTTTTCAGAGCTCTCCACACTTCACCCTCACTAATCTTTCCCACTTTCTGGTCCACTGTTTCTATGACCTTTCTCTTTCATTATCTTCATTTATTAGCTCCTCAAAACACTTCTTCCATCTTCCCATCATGGTCCACTCACTTGTTGGAACATTACCATTCCTACCTTTCACAAAACTAACCTGCTGCATGTCTTTTCCAGCCTGATCCCTCTGTCTCACCAATCGGTACAAGTCCTTCTTGGCCTCCTTAAGGCCCAGCCTCCCATGCAGCTCATCATACATGTTTCTAGTGTCCTGAGATTACTTCTGTGGTGACTTGGCACTATATAAATAAATGGAACTGAATTGAAATACCTGTACACCTTCTGCTTTGCCTTAGCTACTTCCCTCTTTGCTCTGTGTCTCATCTCCTCATATTCCTGTCTCCTCTCTTCAGTCGTCTCACTGTCATATTTCTTCTTGGCTAACCTTTTTCTTTGTATAGCATCCTGCTCTTCACTTTTCCACCACCAGGTTTCCTTATCATCCATTCTCTGTCCAGATGACACACCAAGTACCTTCCTACCTGTCTCTCTAAT
>JARVGV010000578.1:17559863-17573151 GCA_031762435.1 Hypsolebias longignatus | reverse complement strand
TGTGCTGTACACATGAAAAAAAGCACATAAAAAAAAAACGTATTGTTATTAATTACTGTATTAAATATGAACGTAAATGCGAAAAAACTTAAACCGAGAGGGCCGTAAACGGGGGTTGACCTGTATATAGTATACTGTATATGTGTGTGTGTGCGCGTGTGTAGGTGCTACACATCTATAGAGCTAATTATTTAATTTAGTTATTGTCAGAGCCGTATAAACCTTGTAATCTTTGATCCTAACATACAAGAAAAGTATTTGTAAAATACTAGCATCAGTACACACTTTATGTGATTTTTATTACAAACATTGTTTTCTTGTTTTTTTAATTTAATTTTAATTAATTTATTTTTTTGCTACTCCCACGTTCTTTTCTTCACAATCTATATAACATCCTCCTCTGCACTTGTGTTAAATCTTTCTGCAGCAAAGTACCAGATGCTTTCAGAGATTATGTCTTGGGGCTTAAATCTTGTCATTTGCACTTCATTCATCATCTCCATCTTTTCCTAAAATATCTATTTCCTAAATTAATATTTCCTATTTCCAAGTAATAATAATTCATCATTAATAATAATAATTTCACATAAAACTGTCATTTGTACTTTATGTAATGCAGGGTAATATTATTGTTTAAAATTGCCAGTTTTACTAAATAGACAATTTCTCAGTCCCATTCCATCATGGTTTTTGCTTTCCTTCTCCTGATTGTTTTTAGTTCATACCTGCTGTAAAGTCTGTGCCATGCCATTAGCAGTCTACAACCAACCCTCCTATTAAACAATGGCAGGGACAGTGAGGGCATATGTGAGTGCTAATAGGCAGAGGATGTGGGGGTGAGTAGCCAGTGCTATTTTGGTCTGAGCTGGGTTAACAGGCTGGACAGTGAGACAGCTGGAAACAGTAATGGACATAGTCTCCAGGGGTCTGAGGGTGAGGTCAACCTTACAAGGCCGAGCCTCTGCTTCTCAGGCAGGAAGGAAAGGTTTTGGAAAGGGGGAGGGGGTGAACGGAGGGGTGGAACAGTGAGGACATGGAAACACAAAAGTGAAACTGGCTGCAGCACCTGCATGAAGATTCACATGAACTGTGAAGTCTCATCCTGCAGGACACACGGGATGATAACTTATCGGTCACCATGACAATAAGTCAAATGTTATGAACAGTGAATATGTTACCTGTTGTAGAGAGCTCCTTAAATGACCCCAGTTTTGAGATATAGAGTTTATTTATGATCATCAGGCAGATGAGTTAAAGCAAAATTAAATGTATGGGGTGCCATTTGTAAAGTTACACAGTCAAAAATTAACAACAATATTTTTGTTTATTTAGCCTTTTATAAGGATTTTTCCCCAGAGTCTTATTTTGACCATATTATTTATACATTTATAAATGCCATAGTTAAAACTAAATATTTAATTTACAAGCTAAATACTTAACTTGCAAGTTAAACATTTAGTTAGCAAGCTAAATAATTGTAGTTCCACATTAAATATTTAGTTAACAACCTAAATGTTTAGGTCCAAGCTAAATGTTTAATTTACAAATGAAATATTTAACTTGCAAGTTAAAATTTAAGTTAAAAAATTAAATATTTATTTTGGAGAGAAAAAGTTTTAGTTTGGAAGATAAATATTTAGGTCTGAGCTAAGGATTTAGTTAGCTAATTAAATATTTATGTTGGAAATTAAATGTTTAGTTTTGAAAATAAATATTTGGCTTGGAAATTAAATATTTAATTTATAACTAAATATTTAGTTCACTAACTAAATGTACTATTTAACTTGCAAGTTAAATATTTAGTTTGTAAATTAAACATTTATCTTGGACATAAACATTTAGTTTGTAAACTAAATATTTAGTGTGAAGCTAAATATTTAGCTTGCTAACTAAATAACTTGCAAGTTAAGTGTTTAGTTTGTAAACTAAAGATTTAGCTTTTAAGCTGAATATTTAGTTTGGAACTACGACATTAGAAATGTATGAATAACGTGGTGAAAATATGACTTTGAAAAAAAAAATTATTATGAAAGGCTAAATAAACCAAATTATTGGTGTTAATTTTTGACTGCGTAACATTACAAGTGGCACCGCATAGTATGAGATAAAGATCAAAGTGGATTGCAAATGGTACACCTTTACATTGATATCAGTTCAGCATCACGTGATCTTTTACAGTGAATTTTATGGAGCTTCGCGGGTGCAAATAGCAGCGGTATTAGCTGTAGCATTTCAGTCATATTCTGGGGCACTTTGTGTATTAATATCATTACATTTCTGCTGGAATATAAAATGAAAAATAATGTCAAACTTCAAATGATAGAGCTTATGAGTTACTTTAAATATTTTAGACTGAAGTTGTTTTATGGCAGCAACAGTCCACTCTGGTTTAGGTTCTGCTCAGACCAGCCATTAGCTTGTCAACAACACACTTCAAAAATTCTGAATCATTGTTTTAAGAATATTTCAGTAAACATTTTATTTTGGTAAACATTTGCAACATTTAAACCTTGATTTAACTTTGGTCATTTAAAAAAAAAAACCTTTTGAACAAACATAAATCATATTCTAACAAATGCAGACAGCACTGACGTTTAGAATATCTACAAAGTACTAAAAATATTAACACTGCCTGGTGAAAGCGGTTCTAATTTCTGTTTGAGCGAGCGTTATTGCACTAACACAGTTAGGAATTAAGGACATTGCACACACAGTGAGAGAATGCACAGCAGGCATGTTTTAATCTAAAGGGGTCATCGTATGCATATACTTCTCGTCTTTTCCAAAAGTGTGTGACTGAGATACAAAAATGTTAAAAGGCCCACCTCAGAGTGCTGCGATATGGTCGACCCACAACACTGACCCAGAAATGTCCCTTTTTTTTAAACGTTTGTCTGCAAAAAATGCAACAGATAGCAAAAAGTCACAATGACTGATCTATCAAGATTTTTAGAATAAAAAAAAAAAGTTTGTGAAAACCTGAGAGTCTGAAGGTGGTTCGTTATCAGACTTCCTGGTGAAAGCTTTGTGCAGTTCAGAAAACTTGTCAGATTATGTCTCTGCACTCTCCTTTTTAAAAATTTTATTTTTTTTATCAATTACACATTCTCACATATATAATGCTACTTTATTCAGTTTTAGGTATATAAAAAAAACTGATTTCTTAGTGTAACAACATTAACCAATCAAATGTCAGCAGTTGTCTTAAACCACAAAACAGAAGAAATAAAATCCAAGTCACTGCAGTGGCTCACTGAACCAAACCAGAATACTTTTATTGGAGCTTCAGGTTGAGCATGGCAAAATGTGTAAGTGTTAGAAAGTGTTTGTTATTTTGTGTGTGAATTTGTGGCGTTTAATGGGACTGCAAGAGTCCCAGGGAAGATTCTGGTGGTCCCAGCGAGGCCTTTTGTGCCGTCGGCCAAGGACTGATGCCCAAGGAAGTAATCTGATTAAGGCTCGTTCGCACTAAATAAATAATCTACAGCACGGATGACCAGAGACCGCTCAGAGGACATGTGTGCCAGTGAGGAATACGGTAAAAACTGGTGAAATGTTTAATTTACATTTACTGTAGTACCAAAATGTGCAGAAATTACTTACATGTTCTAGTATGTGTAGTACTTGTAGTAGTAAGTAATATGTTATGTCGGCGGATTTTTGGGTTGCGCTCATTAAAGATAGATTGTATAAATTGTGCATTGTTAAGATCAGGTTTTAACATTGTTTTTTTCTCATCTCCTCTCTAATGTACGATGGAGCTATGCTAAGAAAAAACATTTTACACTGAAAAAAATTAAAAGCCATAAAATTACGAGAATAAAGTCATAGTATTATGAGAATAACGTTGAATAAAGTCTTAATATTATTTATTTATTTTTTCCACGAGTCAGATTTACGGAGCAACCTGTCTGTCAATCCAGTAGGTGTGTCAGCAAATGACCAATCCGAAGCTTAATGCTCCTTACCTGCAGAGCTGCGCTGCAGCCCATCAGAGCGTACCACCTGACTGTAAGCAGGTTCAAAGTCCTGATAATAATCTGATGCTGATGTGCTAGCAGATTAACTATCTTCTTACTTGTACAACCAATACCAAAGTATAACAACAAGATGCTCAACATTCTTCATTTTACCACAGTTAAAATGCGGTAAACCCTGTTTTATCGTGTCGAAGCTCGGATAATATTACGATTGCTGACACGTCTACTAGATTGATTGACAGGTCGCGTCATGGATCCGACTCATGTAAAAAGAAAGACTTTATTCTCGTAGTATTAAGACTTTATTCTTGTAATTTTATGGCTTCAAACATTTTTTTTTCTTAGCATGGCCCTAAAGCTCCGTCGCACTAATGGATCTGAGTGACAATTTTTTTTTTTTTTTGTTTTATCAATTCTGAAAGATTTAAATTCTATAAAAACAAATAAATAAAAATCTTGGAAGTGAAGCTGCTCCGGTTCACACAATTTCTGTAAATTTTTTCATATTTGTGAAACGTTGACCGCCACACTAGAAAACAAGAATCAAACACAGCAGAAACCATGGCAGTCTGTGTTCTGCACTGCCTTTGACCCTGGATTAGAAGAAATACTCCATCAAATAAATCAGAGAACAGAGACTCACCCCTTCAACTCTTTGCTTCACCGTTTAGTCGACTGCAACAGAAAACTTATCAACATTGTCTGAAGCCGGTGAAGAAAACCAACCGCAGCTCCATCCTTGTTTTGTTTGCTTCTTGTTATTGAAGATTCTGGTCCATGATATGAACAAGTCTTAACCTCAGTTTCTGCAGGGGAAGTATTGATTTTCCTCTGACAGCGCTTCTGTAAAATGTGATGAACTGCCCAGACCACTGTTCAGTTTGGTCTTTTAGTTTTCAGTTTGTTTGTTTTTTTTCACTACAGGAAACTAAGAGTTTTTCTGTTCAGTGACTCAACGAACCTTTGACAAGTTCATTAGTAATTTCAACCACTGCTGGAACGACTCCCTCTGAACTGAGACACAAGTGAGTATGTGTTGAAAGACCAAGCGTTCCTTGAAATAATTAATTTTGCATGCTGTTAGAGGCTTAAATTAAATTGTCTTATGTTGTAAACAGACTAATTTGGTCAAACTGTAAAAACATTATGCACACACTCATATCCTGATGCTCAGAGTATGTGTTGAGGTTGACTCAGCTACTACCGGTACTCATAAATTTTAACTCTTTAACATTCAGTGAGTAATTGCCATTTTTGTGAACGCTAAGGTCTGTTATCTGTGGCAGCTGTCTTGAAATGGGGTTCACTCCAATTGTTTATCACTTGTAGATATACAGCCAATAATGACTTAATGAGAGTTTCATTAAAATCCTTGTTCTTGTTGGACTGCTTGGATCATGTTCATGAGATATTTTGCTAACAGACAAACAGAGCTGCGATTTTTGGCCCAAGCTCGCAGCTTAACCTGACCCAAAATTCAGGCTGGGTCGAGCCAAAATTATGTGCTTGATGGGTGGGCCGGGTTGGTCTCGGGCTTTTGATGCAATTTTACAAATCATACAGCACAAAAGAAAATTAAATAAGAAGACACAATATAAACTGTGTTAATCTACTTGTTGAGGAGGAAGCAGAAAGTTTACATGTTGAGGATGATAAATAAATAAAATCAGACTGAAAAAAGAGAGTAGCGCAGGCACATTGCGCAACAACTGCGCATGCGGTTCTACCCGCTCTTTGCTCTTGTCACACATCTGAGGATCTGCAATTGACCCAAAACAAGCAACATCATGGAGCTGGAAAGTTTAAACAAAAGCTAAAAATTGGAGAACTCACTCTACAAAGCCAGCACAGTGAAACCTGCTGATGTGGGTCAGGTGCATGCTCAGGTCCGACTGGCCGGTTGAAAGAGGTAAAAAAAAAAAAAAAAAAGGGTTACGCTCCCGATGGATGACCGGATCATCGTCCGCGCTCGTCCCACTCTGCACCCTGCTGTCATCTGCGGTGAAGGAAGTTTCAGCATCTGAAGCTACAAAAGCCGAAACAAGCGGCGCATTGAATTAAAATAGCCTTGTTCTATGTTAAACCAATAATTTTGCTCTAAAATATTTTTGTTAATCTCTATAATAGCCTATCTTTAGAGTAGATTTCGTTAATATGCATTTGGTGACTTGATAATAAACAAGAAATCTTATATCTTCCTTTCATTACATTAACTATCATGTCAAACTTATTTGCTTACAAAAGCAGTAAAAGTTTAGTTAAAAAAAGTTTTTATGTTGTTTTTTTCGGGTTCGGGCCTATAATTATAATTACCGTATTTTCTGGTGTACAAGTCACAGTTTTTTTTGCATATATTTATCAGTCCTGCAACAAACTCTGAAGTAACTTATACACTTTTTTCCCCATATTAATCACGCAATTTTTGACTGATGCTTTAAATTTTGAAGAACTGCAACAGTTGACCATTAAATAAATGCATAATAACTGTGACGGATCAGTGATGATGCATAATAAATGCGACTTATACGCCAAAGCGACTTATATATGTTTATATGTGTTTCTTCATGATACTTTTTTTTGACTGATGCGACTTATACTCTGGAGCGACTTACAGAAAATACAGTAATTAGTCAGGCTGGGCTCAAAAAAAAAAAAAGCCAACAGCTAGGGTTGGGCTGCGCTGGATTCTTTTAAGCCCAAATGCAGCTCTAGTTGACGCCAGTGGTTGATACCATGGTTTAAAGCAAATGGAGTATGTGCAGTCCGTGTTCAGCTGATGCCAATTCAAATTTTAGCCCAATATTTTTAAGGAATTGGCTTGAGTTGCAGAAGTTTTTGAGTTTTTAGAAGCTTAGTTGGCTGTGGTGGCCATTTTGAATTTAGCTGGCTCCCAAAGTTACCGGTATTCTATTGTAGATATTCATTCAGTGAGTATTTTCTGGGAGTTTCATTCAAATTCATCCTCTGGGTCATGGGACATCTTTCTAGTAGTGCAAACGGTGGTAGGTAATGAAATTCAAGTAAAACCTCTTCTATTGCTGTTATTTTTAGTTCTCAGCTGTAGAGGATTTGTTGTCTGTTCTTTGGGGGTGGAGTGGAACAGTGGGTTCAGGTAGGCATGACATCGGATTGAATCTCTGTTTAGGTGTCGTGTTCACGAGCTCGTCCACCTCTAGGCTCTGTAAGTTACAGAAATCATTATGTCAAACAAAGTGAAACAGAGCAATGTATTCTAACTTATTCCAGTTTTTTTTTCATACTTTGTTCCATGCTCCAGCGAGAAATAAAAGGTCAGGTCTTAGTAACAAATCAACACCAGTGAGGCTTGTTGAACGCTGTTGCTATGGCCGAAGGATCATTCCTGTAAGTGCTGAACCCCCGCTGAGTGTGAGTTTTGTGATCAGCGAGAGTGAACCACCATTCCCATCTGTCGAGCTGCGTTGCTACCTGACTGCCTGAGCGCTCGTCCTCAACTGGACATTTTTATAAACAAATGTTTGTTTTCTTTTTATTAAACTCTTGGAATCAGTTCAATTATAGAGAATAAAGAATCCATTTGACCATCACTTCCTTCAGGGTTTTACAACTGTGACCCTCCATTTATGCTTTATTTTGTTCTATTTATCATAGAATGACCAATAGATAGAATAGATCTTTGGAATGGTCTGGAGGGCAATGTAAAAAAAAAAAGCGAAGTCAATACTAATATTTAAGAAAATGATCAAAACTGTTCTGTTGAAGATATATATTTAAGTTGATTCTAATTTAATGGATTCTAATACTGTATGTAATTTGATTAGACTATATATACTTTTTGTATTACAAGAAAATTAATATTTGAAATGATTGTTTGAATTGATTGTTTCATAAGGAGCAGATATGATAAGAAATGTTTTCTTCTTCTGCTTCCTTTCATTTTATGTTCTTTTTATTTTTCTTCTGTACATAAAATTGTCATTGTTATTATATGAAATGAATAAAAATTATACAATACAATACAATACCAGATTTATTCTTGTACGTTAACTTTTATTCTTGTACGTTAAAATGTCTCTATATTTTTAGTCAATGCCATAAATTCAAGTTCAAGGTTCTTTATTGTCATTCGCATATGGTACATGAGGTGGAACGAAACTGTGTACACAGGGTCCCAGTTACATCCAACAATAGCAAAAATATAAATAGTAAAATAAACAGTACTAAGGATCTAAGATATAAACTAAGAAACACACTAAACTAAGAATACGCTAAACACTAATAGTACAAAACAATATGCCGAACAACAGCAGCACGAACATGAGTCTGGGTGAGTACGAATGAATACATCAAACTTCAAATCATGAATTAGCTTGTGTGTGTTTATTAAAAAAAAAAAATACAGTTCAGTCCTAAAGCATTTGAGACCCTCAGAGTTGCTAACACATTAATGAGCTTTATTTTGGTCAGAATTTGTTAATACAAACATACAAAATGGAAATGCGTTTTTCTGACTGTCAGTCATGTTAACCACAGGGTTAATATAATTTAGTCCAACGAGCCATAAGCTTGTGCTCTTTCTCTCTTAAAACACATCGTGTAAAACTGATAACAAGCCCAGGAGGTGAGTAAACTGTTGCGTGTTCAAGAAACAACAACCATCTGCGATGCAGCTTCCTCTCCACCCCCCCCAGTTCGCAGACGTCTTGCAGCACAACTGTTTTCCTCCTGCACGTGTGGAAATGAGGGTGATCGATTGAGCTGTAGCCGAGTGCGGGGAGAGGTTTGTTGGTGTGCGGCTGAGCCCCGAGCGAGTTGCTGACAGGTCGTCAGGTCACACGCACCCACCCACTCCTCATTTCCCAGACTGCACTGCTGACATGGCAGAGCTGGACCCAGTGGTGTGTGGGGCTTTGTAAGGTGAGGTTTGGGGTTAAGATGTGCCCTCGTTATCTCCAGCCTAATGGCTTTATTTATGCCGTCATTACATTTTATAGAAAGAAACACTAAGGACACAACACATTATTTTTGTTAAGAGGTAGACAATGAGAAATCTAACGTGGCGCTGTACATTTGTGGATATCTGTTGTAAAATGGTTAGCAAGTGGGCTTTCAGCATTTTCTTTAAATGTTTAATTTGTGGATCTAAATGTTTTGTTTAAAGGACAACTCCATCTTTTCTAATCCCTTTCTTACTCAGATCATTACAGCTATTTGTAAGTGTTATATTTTGAAAATATTAAAGTTAATTGAAAAAATTGTGTTTGTTAAAAGCTTTAACAGCAAAGTTATTTCATTTTTTAGTTTATTTATTTATTTTTTACTGTTTTGCTAGTCTAAAACTAGCTGTTGCATTAATTTTTGCTTTTAGCTGCTGTTAGGTTGGTTTTAGCTTTTAGCTACTAATCTTAGCATTTAGCTAACATTTTGGCAGTTTTTGTTACAGTTTTACCAACTTTGGCTTTGATTTACTTTAGCTAATTTATTTATCTGCTGGTTTTAGCGTTTACTTATCATTATGCTAATTTAAGTTGTTATTCCGATTGTTTTACTTTGACAACTCAATTTCATCCTTTTCAATAAATTTCAGGAATCACTGCATTCAGAGCATTTTGCAGACATTTTTACAGTATTTTCTTGCAAGCTTTACTAAAAATTCCACTACATTTTGCACCTGTGTTGTTTTATCCAAGTGTTTAAAACATTTTAAAAATAATTTATAATACGGGTGCACTGATTGCAGTTTTCTGGCCGATCACTATTCTCTAAAAAGTCTGACCTGTCAATTCCAATTTTGTCCAATACCAATTTTGCTTTTAAGCGACACTATAAGTTCTTATAAGGTCACAATGTCAATTTTTCAATTTTATTTTATTATGAAATGTACCCTTGAACAATATAATAATACAAACATTTTAACTGGCCATGAGGTAGTGCTCTGAAATATAAATGGTTTAGACAATTGTTAAAACTACAAAACAAAAAAAATAAAAAATAAAAAAAAAACAGTAAAATCAGTTTCTCAGGTAAATATTGGCCAAGCTAAGGTAATTGGTGCCGATTTATCGGTGTATCAGCGCACCCCTAATTTATAATCTTCTTTGACTGTTTTACCTATAATGTGATACATTTTGGGTGTTATTTTGTGGTTTATATGAACAAAAACATTCTAGATCTGATCGTTTATCACCATTATTAATATAAAAGTTTTTTTTTTTACTCACCAAATTCATATTAACGTTCAACCATGTCTGAAATGTATGGAAGTAAATTGCAACACAAAGTGGCGCTGAAAGTACTAGACTAGCTGCTGCAGACCTTCGTTTCTTCAGCCTTGCAGTGGTTTTGGTTCTGTTCAGATGTTGGTGTGCATCCTTCAGATCTAAACTTTGGTTACAGCAACAAAAAAAATAAAAAAATGTCCTTCACTGACAGAATCTGACGTCTCACTATAAGAATTCATTGACAGGTGTGCATCCATTCTGAATGGGAGGAAAGTCTATTTTTAAATTTTGGAAACTATTTTACAACTAAATCCATCACAATCACTAAAACTGTGCTGGCAAAAAAAAAAAAAAAGTTACCAATTTTGTCAATTTAGTCTGTCAGCTTCCAGGTGAGAGTTGCTGTGCAAAAACAACATTTATAATGATGCTGCTGAAGCTGCTGAAGCTGCAGTTAGTCAATGAAAACCTGATGATGATGAAGATGATAAAGAATTCCTGATGAACAGAAGACAGATCATTTTGAGAGCGATCGATTCTTGGGTGCGTCAGCGCCTCTGTTCTTGTGGACGACTTTTTCTTTGTCATCGCTGAATCATCTTCTCACACAAACAGCTGATGCATTATTAAATTCAGTAATTGAATGAAGTGGTGTCAAAATGACACTGAGCACTTAAATAAGACTTTAAAGTTTATTGTTGTGAATACTGACCTTTTGTTTTTAATCACCTGCTGACAAAGTGTGAAATATGGGATTTTGCCTGTTTGCCTCTCTCTCTCTCTGTGTGTGAGTGTTTGGACTTGGTTTTTGGTGCCATTTTTAGGACCTACCTTGACGGGACCAGTAATCTACATGGAGATCAAAGCCCAGTTCATGTTAGAATTTCAGTTTTAGCTCAGGTTAATGGTTGGGTTTAGGGTAAGGGTCTCTTTAAGGCTGCATATATGAATAGAAGTCAGCACAATGCCTTAATACAAGCAGAATTACAAACTTGTGTGCATGAGTGAGTGTCTGTTAACAAAATATCTCATGAACTGCTGGATGAATTTTAGTGAAACTCTACTAAAGTAATCATTTTTTTATACATCTGCAACAGAATATCTTTTGTAATCAACCCAATTCAGTATAGTCACCACAGACAGTTAAACCTTATCCAACACAAAATCGCTATAACATTGTCATTTTTGCAGCTATTCAGGCAAAACTGGGTTTGGTGGTAGCCAAGAGTCATTCCCAACATTTAGTTTGAGCACTAATTGATTATGGATGCTAGACCATCAAGTTTTTTTTAGGTCTTGTGCCAATCTCCAACGCCTGGTAACATTTTGTGTGTGTGACAGCTCATCTAGAGTAGAGCTTGATGGTGGTTTTTCAAAATAAGATTGGTGGTTTTTCAAAATAAGATTGAACATGACACACAAATGGCTGATTGATGGATGAGCCGCACGATCGACATGGAATTTTTAATTTAAAATAAATTATTTTAAATAATTTAGCGCCTGCGTGCAGCACACAGCTGCAGAAAACTTTTCCTCCTGCAACGTCAGAGCTCCGCTCTGCAGCAGAGAAGTGGGCGTGGCCAAGAGCGGCAGGTGGCAGAGTGCTGAAATCATGACATGCTGTCCTCAGAGCGTTTTGAGTTTAGAAACATTGTTTAGAATATTGCAAGACTGTGGGAAGCGTTTACAATGCCTTAATAACATACTTTGTAAAAATACTAAAATAATAATAATAATAATTACTACTTGTACTACTATTCCTTCACAGTTTTTCTCTTATTGCGGGGCTTCAGGGTACGGATCCCCTGCGATAAATGAGGGACTATTGTATATGACTTTTTCCCCCTGTACCGAGGTCATGTAAGAGAATAAACTGTGTAAAAGTGTGACAGTTTGAACACACTATATAGCATTCACAAAAAAGGTGACGAACAATGTAGTTAGAAGGTACCGCCTGAAAATTAATGGCGAATTAGAGGACGAAGTCCATAAGTAAAGATGGATGGATGAGGGAGGAAGAGAAGTGATGGAGAGAAGCATGGAAAGAGAGAAACAAGGAGAAGTGTGAGTTTGGCTCAGTGAGAGCAGCTGTATAGAGGACACCGTGGGTGGAAGTGGTAGAGTCGTGGGTGAGCTCAGAGTTTAACTGCCAACCCTCCCATGTCTCTCAAACTGTCCGTCACACACTTGCACGCACACACACAGTCATTTTCCCGCACTCGCTTGCCCGTACACACACACTGTACGCAGTTCCATCTCGCCAACCTGGAAAACTTTCCGCCGTTTAGTGCGTGTCAGACACGAGAGGGATCTCTCCTTGTAATGAGACGTGTGCTCTCCGTGTCACCCCGCGTGCTACATCGTTGAAGACGAGTGTGTTATAACAACGGTTACAGCCAACACCGGTGCATAGAAGGGTGCAGCTGTGAACCATTTGACATTTTGGACACCTAGTGGCAGAAGATGAGGCGTGGGCGGAAGGGAGTGGGTGAGGCGGGGGTTGTGGTAGTGTATGTAGTCAATTGCAGGTTTCCTCTTCACGTTGAACCTTCTACTATGATAAATAATGAGAGCAGCAGATCCAGAAATAGAGAATACCCCGCCATCGCCTCCTCCTCCCCACTGGTCCCTGTGGTCCGCTCTCGTGAAGCTCCAGTCCAGCCGTGACTTTTCCAAGTGATCCCCTCCCTTCTGCCTCCTCCGTTATGGTTAGCATGCCGGCTAAATCTGTAGCCGTGCGTCTGTAATTAGGCTTGTGCTGGACTGGAGTGCTACACACTGGCAGCTGGCAAGCCTGAGCAGTGTAAACACACACACATATAGACACACATTGAGAAGCATAACGCTTTATGTTGTGCAAACCATGTGAATACAGTGTATGCAGGGACATGTTCTCATGTTCCTCTGCAGGGGTCAAAGAGCGATAGGAATCTTGGCCTTCATCTGTTCCTTTGTCTGATCTTCATTACTCACTGACTGTGTGTGCTTTTGTTTCATATTTTCCATTTGTCCTCTTCCCCTCAACCTTTCTTCCCTCTTATCCCTGTACTCCACTTCGAACCACCTGCTCGCTGTTATACTCCCTCCACAAATCTGCTCTATCATCCC
>JARVGV010000578.1:17549177-17559553 GCA_031762435.1 Hypsolebias longignatus | reverse complement strand
CATAGTTCAATCAGACAAGATATATATGTTGTGCCATTTTATGCAAAGTTCAAATTTCATGTCAGTGGTCCTTTAAGGTAATTGTAGAAATCTAACATGGCCATGTGAACCAGGATTCAGAAAACATTTTGCATTTAAACTGACTTCAACCCTTAAGAGACACATTTTATTTTTTAATCCAAGAAACTGATGCAAAGGACAATCATCCTTTTTGTCAGTAATACATTAAAATATCTGGTTTACTATCTGAATAAACAAAGAAAATTGAAACTGTTTATGTGATTCAGAAAACTTTCGATTCTCTAAGTTTAAAATGATCTTAAGGAATTTTTTGAGGCAAAGTCAAACACTAAGGTATGTTCACAGAAATGGGTCTGGACTTTGCAGCTTGTTCACACATACAAGGAGAGTTTTTAGCTTCAGATGGGATTTGCTTATTGGATATACTCCAGTATGAGCCCTGAGTCCAGCATGCCATACACAGGTCGGAATTCAAGACATATTCAGCAGGAAACCCAGCAATATTGAGAAAGATATACATGCACAAAGTATCACAAATGAGTCGTTTTTAAAAGGCTAATTTCTTTTTATGAATTATACAAAATCAGTGACATAAAATAGTGATAAGCTTTCAGTTGTGACTCAAGCACATCTGTAACATGTCAGTGGCCTAATGTTAACAATATACAGTACTAGTATCTGGTGTAAGCCCGCTTTCTTTACAACCATGCTTTGTGTATAGCCACTTTTTTTAAACACTCAACCTAAACTTGTGTACAATAGTCCATCGTTTATCGTGGGAGATCTGTTCCCTCAAGCCCCGCAATAAGTGAAAAGTAGGAATAGTATTAAAAAGTAATGTAATATATATATATATTTATATATATATATATATATATATATATATATGTATATGTATATATATATATGTAAAGCATTTTAAACCCTTCCCGCACTCTTGCAATGTTCTAAACAATGATTCTAAACTAAACACTAAAAGAGCACAGCATGTCTTGATTTCAGCTCTGCCTCCGCTGCACTTTGCCACCTGACAGCTCTTTTGGCCACGCCCACTTCTCCTCTGCAGAGCCGAGATCATGTCATGCTGCATGAAGAAGCTTCTCCTTCAGCTGTGCCCACAATTGCAGGAGGAAGCTTATTCTGCAGTATGGGCTGCACACAGGTGCAGCAGGTGCTAATGGTTTAAAATAATTTGTTTAAAATAAAAGTTCCATGTCGATCGTGCGGTTTATCCATCAATCAGCCAATTGTGTGTCATGTCCAATCTTACTTTGAAAAACTGCGATAGAGCAAGTCCGCGGTAAATGAAACGCAAAGTAGTGCGGGACTACTGTAGTTAGAAAAAGAGAACAAATGTCCAATGAAATAAAAGGGAAAACAACAAAATGATGATGCGTTCATCTGCTTTAATGATTAATTTCTGTTTTGTTTTTTTTGTGTGTTTGTTTGTTTTTGATAGCTTGGACTATGGAAAGAAGCGCGGCTGCACCAGAGAGGAGAGAGAAAAGGAGCGACTGAAGCACAAGTACAAACGAGAGTTCAAGGGCGCTCTGAGGGAGATCAGGAAGGACTCGCGCTTCCTGGCCAGAGAAAAGCTCAACGAAGCCATGAGCAGGTGGGGATAACAATGAATCAGCCTTGTAGATGTGACCCAAAGCACCCCCATCTCCTTTAAACCTTTAATTTATATGCACCTTGTGTTTCAGGGATGCGGAGAGGAAGAGGAAGGTGAAGGTGCTCCTTGGCAGTTTAGCCACACAGGAGGGAGAGTGGAAAGCCCTGAAGAGATTAAAGAAACGAAATCCAAAATTGTAGTTTTTTTTCTGGGCCTCTCCATCAGTAACTGGGCAAAGGCCACATCAAATACAGCAATCATTTGTTCTTTTATTTGGTTTTGTTTTCATTTCTTTCCTGTTGAATAAACTTTATACAGCTTGCATCAGAATATTCTGAATGTGGGTGTTTGTTGTGACAACTTGACACTGTTTGCTCATTTATCATCTCGTCACAGGACTGAAACCTGGTCTTAGTCGTGTTGCACATTCTTTCAGAAGCATGTTGGGTTTTCTTGCTTTTCTTTAAACTACTTCCTTAATTTGTTATTGAAATAAATTTACATTTAGATGTGGTTTATAAAAGGAGGAACTCAGACTAAAAGTGATTTATATCGAAAACAATGAAGAAAACTGATAATTTATTTCTATTTCCAAGCCAGTGGCGATTTTAGCCTATTTTTGGGGGTGCTCAAGCACCCCCAAAATTTTAACTCAGCACCCCTGAAAAATAAAGTTAAATTTTTTGTTTCATTTTTTTACATGGGTTTAGGTTATGTTTACTGCATTTATGATTCAGTGCAATAAAATCTGTTAACACTAAACAGATATTGTGCAAAATGTTTATTAGGTTGTGTAGTGTAAAGCAGAGTGCTACGTTTGTAACATATTAGCTAGCGCATCTGCATTGCATGCTGCTAGCTTAGCGCTACTTCTTGTGCTGAGCGCTCTAAAACAGCTATTGAATCAAGTGTTTACTAATGTAGGTAAACGTAGACGTTTAACAGCCTGTTAAAATACACCAGAAATGGCATCTACTTAGTATTCAAAATTTTCTGGGGGAGGACCCCCAGACCCTCCTCGTGTCCCCTGAAGCCAATGGCCACCACGTTGTTCAAGCCAAGAGCCATTGTAAGCACTGGGGGCTAAGCACCCCTAAAGGGCATATGCGAGAATCGCCCCTGTTCCAAGCCAAAAATTATTTCTGGTAAGAGAACTAATAAAAATTTAAGGAACATTTTCACTTTTAAAAAATAAAAGAACTGATTGCTAACCGCTAACAAAGTTAAATAAAAAAGCGGCTGGCAAAATAATTTTTCATCCTGCTGCTGAAAACCTGTTCAAAACGTGGAGAATCAATGGCATCCTACACCAAATCATTGATTCAACTGGTGGGATTGGGATTATTTTTATGCCAATGTCCAAAGAATGGAGAACTTTATGCAAAAGATCAGCAGTGAGTTGCTTCTTCTGTCTCTTGTGCTGCTATGAGACAAAAAATAAATTGTCTGCAGTTGCAAAGGTAACAAATGTGTTTAAACTCACTGCAGGAAGACAAAAGCAGATAATTGGTTTGTGTGTATGCCAACAAAATATTTCACGAAACAGAAAAAACTTGAAACTTCAGAATTTTGTCATGGATATATATTTACATGATAACTTTTGGAATGAATTCAGTTTAAAATGGCTACACTGACCTTAAATAACAAAAATTAAACAGCAATAGCTCAATCAGTTTTACAGATAGACCTAAAATTTAGCATGAGAGTAGCTGAGACTCTTCTCCAGCACACAGACTGAGTGCTAACAGATTGTAAAATATCCATCCATCCATTAACTTTTACCTGGTACTTCCATTTTTGGGTCACGGGGGTCACCGGTGCCCATGTCCAGCAATCACTGCGAGGGGCAGGACACCCTTGACGGGTCACAAGTCCATCACAGGGCTTGTAAAATATCTTTATTCAAAATGATTAATTAACTTAGAGGAGTCAACTGTATTTTTCAGCACAATTACCATATCTCCTAAACCAAGGGACAAATTTTTGTGAAACTCTCAGGAAATGGTCATTGGAGGAGGTACATCTACAAATGATTGGTTTTTTGGTGAACCCAATTCAAAATGGCTGCTATAACCAGCTAATATTAGAAAACATAAAAAGCTATAATTCAGTCAATTTTACAGATATTGTGCTAAAATTAAGTTGTATTGTAGATAAGTCATTCACAGCACAGTGCTGCTCATTACAGATGATTTCTACTCAAAACTTTGAGTTAACTTTCTATTAGCAAATTATCTATCTAGTGGACTAATGTACTGCTTTTAGAAGAAAAAATTTGAAATTAATTATTGAATGCACATCTATAGCTGATTAACGTTGGGAGTTAACACAATCCAACATGGACGCCACCAGTAATCAACATTAGCCAACACAAAAATGGTTCAGTTTTGCAGATATTGAGACAAAATAAGGTATGTAGCTGAAAATTGTTCACAACACTCTCACACAATACTCCTAGCATTTCCTGATGTCACATTACATTTCAAATGATGTTTTCAACAGTTTACCTCATTTTCAACATAAAACAATAGTTTAAAACTCTGGATGAAAAGCAGTGGGTAAGAGGCATTCCTCCAAGGAATGTTAGACAATTCAATATTTGAGTTTAACAATACGTACTGTATATTTGAACTCCTCTCCAGGTTTACAACATACAGTGTCAGTGATTTTCATGAACTGGATGCACAAGTTTGAATTTATTATGAAGATCGAGTGTATTCCATAGGATTTCTGCAGAAGTATTTCAGCTTTATGTATTTTATGTAACATCTGAATCCAAACAAATTCATGACAGAGCATTGAAGATGAGTAGTTCAGATGTTAAACAAAACACAAAATGAATGCGCAGTCCATCGCAGAGCAACATTGACAGGATACAGAACAAAAATAGAGATTATTATTATGCTGGATCTATTTAAATTGTTCGTTTATACAGAGACACTTGGGTGTTTGTAGATTGTGATATATTCCCATAACTGTGTTTCTGATGGAGCCACACATCTGACACAACACACACACAGACGCACACTGTGATCAGGTGGCCTTCTCAGTGGGAGGGACTCACTGTAAAATGACAGCTGGTCACAAATGACACACACGTATTCTCTACATTTACACACTTTGACGGGTAAAGACAACAGAGACGCGCAGGCGCCGAGCACAGACTCCAAAATGGACCAAAGACGAGGCACGACGGGGACTTGGCAGAGCGACGTGGAATGTTTCGATCACTGATCTCTGATTGTGAAGCTCTCGGGACGGTTCATTCGTAGCTGTCCTCCTGAGGGGAAAAGAGAACAGAAGGTGTGATGTGACTCCGCTCATCGTTTTATGCAAATGACGCCCTAAGAGCCGATGGCCCCGCAGCACACTGGTTTCACAGACACTGAAGCTGCGGGACCAGAACTCCACCCACCCACATCATTTATTCACAGCCTCTGGCTGCTGACACACACACGGAGCTGAAAGTCACTGTGCCTGGAGAAGGATCACACACACACACGTTTACATTAAACAAACTCATGCAACCATTTTATAAAATGTTGCCAATTTATATATGATAAATAGAAGCAAATACTTTGTGTGATATCCCTTTTTGTCAACTTTTTTTAACTTAAATATTTGTTGGTAGGTCATAAATGTAAATGTCATAATAAATGCATTTAGGAGCATTTTAAATGTTACAATTCTTTGATTTTCTAAAACAAAATGACACAGTTGTGCGTTTATCCAGTCAAATGTGATTTAAAGTGAGGCTCGTGAAGGAGTGTGATATGGATGGAGTGGACAGCTAACAGAGGTGTGTGTGTGTGTGTGTGTGTGTGACTGGTCTTACATCAGACTGCTCTTCAGGTTCTGAATCAGCTCGTGGCTCTGCTGCCTGAGCTGGTGGCTCCGCTGAGGTATCATCAGCCTGAAAAAAAAAAAAAAAGTTTAAACTTCACACAGTGTCCTTATTCTCAGTACTTCTTGTCCATGTGTTTTCTCGAGCGACAGTCGCTATGGGAGTGATAAATGTATCAAAAATGCCCTGTGCCCTTAGACTGTCTTAAAACTACAGTTATGCTTTTTTAAAGTTGGGTTCTACGAAAAGCTTCTGAACATTGTCTTACCCATTTTAAATTGCTCTTTGTTTGACCTCAGTTGGGAGAAATGTATTTTTAATTCTGACGAACTGATGAGTTAATGGCTAGTCTGAGCAGGAACAGGACAGAAATGAACTGCTACTCTTTTACAACAACTCCAATCTCAAGCATTTCATAGCAGGTCATGCCAAAATGAAAAAATAAACTTGTGTGTTGCCATGAAGTTTGTATACTTGTGGGTTCTTATCATAGTAGCAACTAGTTTTAGCACTTCCAGTGCAGCCTATAGATACTTATTGCAGGATTATATTTCTACCAGAATATTCATGTAATGTGAAACTGACATGAAACTGACATGTTGGTTAGCAATGTTTATTTAACAGCGTTTGCACAAACTGGTATAAAATGTTAACGTGATAGTGTAGGATTGAAGAGTTTTTTATGAAAGGTGTATGTCAATCACTTATGTGACCAAATAACAGGAATCGGGTCAAATGGATCTGCTCTTTTGGGAAAGGAAAACATGTTTATCTTATAGCAAGAGAACCGGGTGTCAGATGTATGGGCATATGGCCAGAGATGGGGTCTGTGTGACAACTTTGCAATAACAAGCATTATGCTTGTGCAAGCCTCTGATGTACATTTATGATATAAAATAAATTGGGGATGGATTGAGAGAAAGGGTTCTTCATTTGTTTTTTGTGCTGTTCAGAGATTCAGTGTTTTCTACAATACTCCCCAACGTTGCTGTCAATCAGAATCAAGGTGTCAAATTGCTTTATTTAATTATTTAAGTATCCAAGTAGTAAAAATCTACATTTGGCACCCAACGTGGGGCTACCTCTAGTAATTTTTGGTAAAATTAAAAGTTATAATTAGTACCTTCTCGGCCATGCCATCAATCACAGAACATGGAGTATGAAGAAAAGGTAGATATCTTTGTCCAGGCTAAGCTAATGTCTAGCCAAACTGGGGCACCGTTTGTGTAACTGTAGATGTATCAATCCATCAAGAGCTGAGTAAATTAATCTAGCGTTCTGTCACTCCAGAAGGATATTTCTGTCATAAACTTGTCTGAAAATACAAGTGATTCTATTTTGGTTAGCAATTTACCAGAAAGCTTAAGACTTCTGCCATTTTCCTCCATACTCACTCTATGACTGATATCACAGCTCATAAGATACTAATCACTGATAAGTAAATTTCAGAACATCACTAGACGATCCCTTTAAAACTGGAGTTGTTTTAAGATGGCAGAAGTCCACCTTTCTCTTGGCCTACATGGTCTAGCTTTCAGCTTATCAGACTGTACAAAGTTCAACTTTCTTTCTTCAAACTGAGGTGCTTGAAAGCACCATCTACAACAGGTAAGACAGTGATTGTTAAGATTTCCACAGAACCCTAATTCCAAATGAACCTACACCTTTAAGCTTGCCGGTAAATAGGGTTCTCTAAACAAATGAAGCTTTCCAGGTAAAGTCAATTTCTTCTCAATTTTTTTTATTTTATTTATTTATTTATTTATTTATTTATTTATTTATTTATTTATTCATTCATTCATTTATTTATTTATTTATTTATTTATTTATTTATTTATTTATTTATTTATTTATTTTTTTGCATCTAGGCAGCTTGATTATTTATCTTCAGTCAACCAAAGTCCTGATTTAGATTTAAGGAAAAATAAATCACAACACAGAACAGTTGCACACATAGCCACAGTCTCTTATTCTCTGCTTATCTAATAAAAGAAAGTGTGATACCTGCAGACCTTTGGGCGTAACAATAAGTTTGGCAAATCTGACAGATGCACAATTGCAAGATGTTAAAGCTGATTCAAGCCGTTTCACTAAAAAAGACAAGTGTTGCATTTTTATGTAAACGCAAACCCAGAAATTATCAAACTCTTGATTCGTTTCAGAGCGACCATGATCAACTGTGGCCACTTTTAGCTGGAGGGCCTCTAAATGAAGGAATGAGGGATCACGTGCTCATGGAGAACTGAGGTGACGTGTCTGCCTCGCCTTGATTACAGTGTGTTATTGAGCTGAGTGGTCGGGATGCTGACGTGATCTGAAGCTGCATCCACTGATCGAACATCCACCCTGACAGAACAGAGCAGATTAGGGCTCATGCAAAGACGCAGTTAAAAACTTTGATTTGTTCACTTTTCGAAAAATTCAAATTCTGTAAACTGTAATCTGCAATGGGGAATAAATCTATATTTCCGAACAAACTCCTTGCAGAAGACATCAGCAGCTTGGGTTTAATCCATTTTTCACACGTCTGCTGTCTCCATTACATCCTAAAATTTCCCTCCCTGTCCTACCTTTCCAGCCTCTCGGCATCGTGACGGTGAGTCACCAGCAGCGGATGGAACGGTGAAACAGATGAGCAGATTAATCAAATCTGAGCGTCATCTGTTTGTGCCCTCGTCTTCGTGTGTGTGTGTGTGTGTGTAAGAGTGGATGAAGGACTTTTCCCACCTGGCATTCATTTTTTAATAAAATCAATATTAATGACGCTTAATGGCTCTGAGCCACCTGCGTAATGATGGTTAAATGTGCACAATGGGCTGCTTTCTATGTATCACTGAAATAATCTGTCTATTTTGATCATATTTTATTCTATTGCAGTGCAAAATGACATGAGTATAAGAAGAGCTGGCAAACAGTTTAAACAGCTTTATGGGGCACACATTTACAGGTTGCCACCAGTAACAGAAGAGGTAAGAAAATGGGTGTAAATGGGTGTATTGTGATAAAATCCCCAGTGCTTATTTCTAATTAAAGGACGGAGACTTTAACATCACAACAAACCTTCAAAATCGTGTTTCTGTTTGAAGTTTGTGATCAGGTTCTAGCTCCTTGAGACAGTGCTATAAATGAAGAGGGTAATTACAGCCAAATTTAGTTCCCTCTAAGGGCTTAAATTCATTTTAACACCTTATTAATTCAGATATATGAGTGGAAGCTCAGGAAAGTGGAACTCCGATGGTTCAGCAACAAATAATTAACAACCTCCCATTTGGGCCTTTTAAATTGTCTTGACTGTGTTTTTGCTGATGAGAACTCGTGTAAAATGAAACACATAGAGGCTAAACTGTGAATGAAGTTACTATTTAGGTAACACAAATATTAATGTTTTATGTAAGATCAGCTTTTGTTTTACAAAGTAAACCGTTGCAATTTTATTTTAAGCAAAAATGCTCTTGATTTCTGTTGTTTTAATAAAGAAAACAGGAGCGTGCTACACTTTGTTTTAACACTTTTTTGGAATGAGGCTTGATAGAAGCAGAACCGAGATGACATGTCAAATATGTCAGTCAGTTCATAAATAATTTGTCATGTCATTATCAATGAAATACATATTTTGTTGGCTGATAGTCAACCTGTCCATATAGTTCTTGCAGCGTATTCATCATTAATAACACAAGGATGTCATCATTTGGCTTTTTTTTTTAATCTAAACTTAATAAATTATGCTAAAATCCCAACTTGCATTTGATGCCTGTGATGTTGAGAGCAAAAGCAAAGCAGAAAGAGGAGGAAAAGCAACTTCAACTTTAGTGTGTAATTTTATGTAGACAAATTACAGAAATAATTATGATTAAATAAATGATGGGTGGGATACACTATGAGCTGCACATTAGTGAGTAAATATAATCAGTGTTGAAACTGATGTTAAAGTGAGACTGGCCATGTTTATTTTTATGTTCTTCTCTTTGGGTTCAGTTTAGAGCTGATGATTGGTAGAAAATTGATTATCTTAGCTTTGACCACGATCAGTGGATTACAGGTATCAGAAGGTCCAAAATAACCATTTCTACCCATACATTAACAAACAAGACTAAAAAGACTGGAGGTTCAACCTCCACTTTTCTGTGTGGAGTTCTCCCTGGCACCTCCGCTTCCTATGAGCACAAACTCAAATTTGTGCCCATACGTTTCGCCCAATAGTCTAAAAACATGCACGTCAGGTGAAGTGCTGTTTGTAATGTCGACCTGTTCGAGGTGTACCCCGCCTCTCGCTCAATGACCCCAGGAAGTAGGCTCCATTACAAACTGATGCCCAAAAGCTACATTTAAAATGATGTTGCATGGCATACATTAGTCTAAGACTCCAATCATGCACATCTGTTAATTATTTCAAAATGCTGAGGTCCCATATAAATAAACAACAACTTGTTGTCGCAGTTTATGTTTTTGCTGACCTTACATAAGGCTACATAAAAAAGATTCAGGCAAAAATATATATAAAGCAAAGAGCTCTTTAAGAGGATGAAGAGGATGAAGGTGTCATTTTTCATGTTTTACTCGTGTCTACAATGAATGAACTGCCTTTGCCTCCTCGTTCGCTTTTCTTTTTTGACAAACAAAGGCCAGGCTGACTGATGGAGGATACAGGGAAGCTGGCAGCATGTAACAACTTTCATTTCACAGGAGATAGACACAGCAGATACAAAAAGTGATGACAAATGGTTCAAGGTCAGGACGGCATGTTTAACACAGCAACAAGTGTTTGCAGCTGCAGCAGGAAATGGAGGGATGAGAATTCAATTAAATTCAATTAAAGCTTCTTATTTTGTATCCAAAGCCTGCAAGCTCCCTGAAATGATGTTTTTTTGTTGGATATAGATACATGCATACTATATA
>JARVGV010000578.1:17387634-17401945 GCA_031762435.1 Hypsolebias longignatus | reverse complement strand
TAACAAACCATTGCAATAGTCCAGTCTAGACGTGACAAATGCATGAACCAGTTTTTCTGCATCATTTTTAGATAAGATGTTTCAAATTTTAGTGAAATTATGCAGGTGAAAGACGGTGGTTCTAGTAACGTTTTAATGTGGGGGATAAAAGACATGTCCTGATCAAAAATAAGACCAAGATTTTTAACGTTAGAGCTGGAGACCAGATTAATGCCATCCAAGGACGGCGAAAGACTGAAAAATTAATTCTAAGATGCTCAGGTCCAAATACTAAAACCTCAGTCTTGTCTCTTTTCAAAAGTAGAAAATGTAGGGTCATCTGAGTTTTTATGTCTTTAAGACATGCTCTTTGTCTAAGTAGCTGACTGGATAAATATAACTGTGTATCATCAGCATAACAATGAAAATGTATCCCATGCTGTTTAAAAACTTTACCTAATGGAAGCATATACAAGGTAAAGAGTATTGGGCCAAGCACTGAACCTTGAGGAATTCCATGACTAACTTTGGTGTGTGAATAAGATTCATTATTTACATTTGCAAAATGGAATCTATCAGATAGATGTGATTTAAACCAATTTAGAGCTGTTCCTGTAATTCCAATATCATATTCAAGTCTCTTTAATAGAATATTATGATCAACTGTATGAAATGCAGCATTGAGGTCTAACAGGACCAGTGTAGACACCTGTCCGTTGTCAGAGGCCATGAGAGTATCATTAGTAACTTTCACCAGGGCCGATTCAGTGCTATGATGAGCTCTAAGCCCTGACTGAAACTCTTCAAACTGATTATTTCTTTGCAGATGATCATGTAACTGACCAGCAACTATTTTCTCTAGAAATATTGAGATGAAAGTTAGATTAAATATAGGCCTATAATTGGCTAGGATTCCTGAGTCAAGGTTATGTTTCTTAAGGAAAGGTTTCATTACAGCAATCTTAAAGCTCTGTGGTTCCTAACTGTTTATTAGAGATAAATTAAATTAAATTAGTTTTAATGAAACAGCAGAATGTAATTATTTGACATACATCTACAACCAATTAACTTCATGAGTCAATATGAATAGAAATCACATCCACTGCTAATCAACTTTTGCATATAGAAAAAAGGCTACAAGTCAGCCAATTTTAGAGATATTGATCCAAAACAACGAATTTGCAACTAACATTCATACCCAACACATACGTTGAAATCACAGCTTGCACATGATTTTTGTAGTTAAAAAAAAAAAAAAACTTTGTCACTAACTGCTGGAGTCAACTGTATCTGTTAGCATAATAATGATAAGCCCTGCCTCTACACCACCTCGGCTCATAATGTCTTAATAGCAAAAGCTAACCTTGTTCTAAGACAGTTGCGTAAAATTCTAACAAATAAAATTTGAAAAGCCTTTATACAGAAGGATGTTGGACTTATGTGATTAACAGCATGTTATACACACATTACATCTAAACAGCAATTTCATCCGTAACATTTCAAACTCTTCCAGGTTTGTATAACATATTAGTTTCCTTGATTTGCTTTGTGTTGTATGCTTTCCAGTGTCCCATTAAAAGTTGATGCTGTCATTTTGGCTTTCACGGTATATGTGGTTTTGAGACTTGTTGTGCTTTGACAGGGAGACTCTAAATGTCTAAGATTTTAACTTTGCCTTTAATAAAAATCGTGTTTAGCCCAACTAACGGGGCCAATATTGACTATGAAAAAATGGGAGGATCAAAGGCTTCCACCTACTTCAAAATGAAACGAAACCTGCAGAACACATTTGAGCGCATTTTGTATACCACAAAAATGAAGAATATGTCTGAGTCTAGCTAATAAATGTCACGGTTTGTGAAGGATACGGTTCCAGAAATTCACACCATCATGTGGACCTCAAATTAAAACTCAAATCTTTTAAAGAAAAGAAAACAAGAAGGCTAATGTAGCAACAACTTACAGCAACTAAAGAATAACCACAGGGAGACACAAAAATTGTAGAATAAAGCACAGTGACCTGAAGAATGAGAGCAGAGGATGAATGGACTGAGGCTGATGAAGAGATGAGAAACAGCTGAGTTTAGCGAGATGTGGGAACAGGTGTACTTGGGAACGGCAGGAGCTGAGGAACAGAAATGGACCGAGGAAAAGATCTTATAGCAGAAGGAAACGCAAAGGGAAAAAAACACATTAACCAAAAAACTGAATAAATCCAACATAACACTACCAAAAAAATTTACTGCCATCTATATTTGGTAAACAGTAGTCCCTCGCTAGTTTGTGATTCAACTTTTATGGACTCGCTCTTTCGCAATTTTTAAAAAGTAAGATTGTACACGAGAAAAAATTTGTACATGACACGCGACTGGCAACTTTAATTGCACTCACATGATTGGGACAGTATAAGTCACATCTATTATGCATCATCTCTGACGCGTCACGTTTGTTTATACATCACCGCAGATCACCCGGAAACACGGACCGGTGTTGTGCCAAAAATCAATTGGCTGCAAATGGCAGCCACGGGAGCGTGTATGGGAGGACTTTAACAATAATTTAACAAGATTAACACTTAAAAACTATTATTTATTTGCTCAAAATTATAGCAAAGATGTGTCTCAGTTGAATTTTTCCTTAATAAATGCACTTCATTGGTCAAATTAGCTGCATTTCAAAAGCCAATTCGCAAAAGCAAAGGGAGGACTCGCTGTGCATTTCTTCAAAATTTAACAAGATACCCACCTAAAAACTATTATTTGCTCACTCGAAATTATAGTAAAGGTGTGTCTCAGTTTAACTTTTCCTTAATAAATGCACTTTAATGGTCAAATCAGCTGCATTTCGCCTGGGCGGCGCAACGAAATGCAGCTGATTTGACATTTGCTCCAGGAGTTCCCGAGCGAGACAAAGATGGCTTTGTATGGCAAGTCAAGTGTTAGAGTTCTCATCAATAGCCACGTTTACCTATTAATGAAACATATGGCTTGCCATATTACTTGAGCGCTCTTTAGCGAATGAAAATGGTAGTGTTCAATATTTTCCATGTCAGAATGAATGAAATCGTCAGATCTCCGCCAAAAATTTGGTTATAAATATGGGGGAAAAAAACATAAATATGTCTCTTTGCTGTATAAGTCACAGGGCATGCTAATTTAAGCAAAAAGTGTGACTTATACAGCAAAAAGTACAGTAGTTCATATTTTCATTTAAGATATGTTTTTACAGCGTTGGTGTTGAAGAAAAGCTTGCAAGATTCAAACACCTCATTTCACATAGCATGTTTGAATTTTAATAAAGTTTAGACATATGTAACATTGAATTATCTGGGAAATAAATATATCTATCAGTTGCAATAGATCATTCTGTATCATAGACGCTTTCACAAAAAAATATATTTATTTTTACAACTCTGATGTTGTCAGTCAAGTAAATTCAGCTGCCTATATTTTTCAGTGCTCTTTTACATGTAGAAGCTTTTATGTGTTTAGTGTAAGGCACACAAAAAATAACTTTATTAAACATTTATCACAAAGTCATGAATTCAGTTTGTTTGGAAAGTTGTTTGACTCCATTTTGATTTGTTGGAAATCTTATAGTTTATAAATCTTTTTTAAAAAAGAGCAGCCAATTTAAAACAAAAGGCTCCAAGTTGTGTGTCTCAAACACTGTTAGCACAACCCGTCTCATATAAAGTGATTTATCTTCTTATGAAAACTCCGTAAACCACCACTGTCACTTGTGAGCCTTCACTCCTCTTTGACCCGACAGCCCGGTTGGTGTTTCTTGACAGACAGTACTTCACTCTTTCTCATTGATGGTCAGTCACACAAACAAAAAGAGGGATGGGATGAGTTTCTCAGGGGAGTGAGGATAATAAAATCAGGGTGTCTGTGTGTCCTGAGAGGGGACAATATTTGATGCTCTAACAGAATGAAGGGCTTTGGCGGTCTGGCCTGGCTGTCTTTTAGCTAAAGCAAGCAGATTTCTTTGAAGCCTGGCCACCTTAGCTGAAGAGCCATTACTTTTCTATACATTAACCATGCTACAACCGCACAAGTGCATTACAGGCTGCCGCTCCAACGGGGCCCAATTGTACTCCCTCTAGTTAAATATTACCCCAACAGAGCTTTTGATTTTATTTTAATTTTTTTTTCTCCCCATGCCTCTTATCCTTCTCCCCTCCCCCGATCGGATTAGAATCGATTGCCGCATGGCAGCGCTGGCCCAGACATGAGGACCAGAACAACGCTCCAGCGTGATTGTGCTCCTCAGGCCCCGCCTTGGAGACTATTCAGGCGTCTAAATAGAAAGATTTGCCCTTAGATGTCAAATTTCCTCCAAGACAAGGATGTCAATACCAATTAGATTGTCTGCAGTTGCTGTAGTTACGCCAGCGTGCGCCGCACCGCCGCAGCCGCCACCCCAACCTCTTCCCCTGTAAAGATACACTTGCTCTCTTTTAACATCTCACTCACATCTCTTTTTTGTAGGCAGAGTGGTGGTCTCGGCACCAAGCCTTTAGCCTCAAATCAGTTTTATGACTGGCGCTGTGCAGACATCAGGCTAACTCCATTAGCCTCTCTGAAGGAGATGGCCTGAGGGGAAACAAAGGGGCCAAGATGGGATTGGATAGGAGTGTGTGTAAGTCTATGTCACTGTGCATGCGTGTGTGTGCTGTGTGTGTTGTGTGAATGTATTTGGTGAAAGGGTGAAGGGGTAACATTGTCTTACAGAGTCTTCTGGCATCTCCTTAAAGGTCACTGTCTGCTGGTCGGATAAGGCAAAAGCCCACTGAAGCAAGAACATAAACAAGAAAGAGAAGTGGGCAGAAAATGGATTAATGAACAAATGTAATTAGGAGAAAGGGGTGGATGGAGCGAGTGGGAGAAAGGACTCTGTCTCCACTTAGAATTGTGGCTCCTGCAGGCGCTTAAGTGCTAACATGACAAACAGATGTGGCCGTGGCCAGCTAGACGTTGGACTGCACAGTTGCACACATGCAGGCGTCCAAAAGCATCCAGAAATGTGCAAACACAGCCAGCAACATGAACTCACTGACTGCTGCTTTCTATAAAAAATAAAAATAAAAAAAAAACTGCACAGATTTCAGATAATTATAAGTTCAATTTTACCCTATAAATTTGATGGAAGTGTGCAATAATCTATTCACTTTATGTATTCACTTTATCATTAATATTGCAGCAAATTCACTATGATATGCTACACAGCTATGAAATTCACAAGCTATTAATTTATTTGTTTTCCTGCTCCGATAAAACATGAGATTTACAAAACTTGTCATTTTTTTCAGTAAATGTTACACGACAACTTCAGTTTTCAACAATGAATCTTTGAGATATGAAAATGAATTATGCTCGAGAATATTTTGCAGGAAACATTTTTGCTTCAAAGCAACTCACACAATGTTTTAATCTCTGGCTGCAGCTTCAGCTGTTTTCCTTGATAAACTTGGACCTTTTGGTTAATAAAACTTTTTGTTGCTTCAGTATTACAATCTCCGAAGAGCCAAGTAATTTCAAACTCATGTTCTTGTACCTGTAGCTTGTTTGCTGACTTTATTTTTAAATGTACATTTCAAAGAATTGTGCATAAAAAGCAGATTACTTCCCACAAACATAAAACAAAACATTACAAGACAGGAAATTATGCATGGCCACATGTGGGGTTATAATAGATGAAAATTAGACACAAACGCAAATAAACATTTAACTGCAACACAAAATGCCTGAGAGTTTTACATATGTTTTGTAAAGATTCAGAAATGTCACCTGGAGTCAGTTTTGTTTATGACTTATAAAGAAAAAAAAAAACATTTTTACATTTAAGGGATGGCTCAGGTTTGTGCAATAAACAGTTGCTCGTGTGCAGCAAACTGAATTTCTCAGGGGTCAGGATGTGTTCACACATAAAAAACAATAATATATCTATTTATGACCTATCAGTTATACATATGTGGACAGTGAGATTTCAAAGAGGCTCTTCACATCCTGTTAAAGTCTTGTTCAAAATGTGACACGAACAAAATATCTATTACTGTATATGTTTTCTGTAACGTGAACTCTATGTTTTTAGGTCTCAATTAGCATCACCGTTAACCGCTGCCATTTCCTGAATCAATATCTTCCCAGGAAGCATCTAAAGCAGTTAAAGAAAATGCAATTTTCTCTCTTTTGTTTAATTTGCCACTGAACTACTGATCAAAACATTAGGGACGAAGGAACAATCGTGTTTATAATACAACCCAGGATGTTCAGCGCGATGCAAATCCTTTCTCTGACTTTCATGTCAAAGGCACAGAGAACAACCAAGAGACATTTACAAGCTAATGCAAGCCATGACCAGGATTGCAAATCTCCTTCTTTCAATACTTTGTTCCCTCTTCCTCTTGGCTTCTGAGGGCACGGAGCACTACAGAGTCAATTGAGCAGCGCAGAATGGAAACAGGACTTGCATTTTGAAGCTGGTTTAACCTTGCAGTGACACCTATTGCACATGGTTTGAAATGATTGAGAAGAATAGTTTCCGCATGGTGGGATGTAAAATTAGCAAGCACATCTGCACCAGTACCTCATAATGTACATACACACACACACACATGCTCAACTTCCAGCTCTGGCATGCTCTGAGTTCGCCGTTGGTTGGAAGCCAACACAAACAGTTTCCACCGCAAAAAAACGTTGAATAATTTTTTTTGCGAGATCGATTTCAACGGCGCAATTAGTTGGACTTCAACTGCGAACGTTTCAAAAGTGCCGGGGCGAGGAGGAAATGGACGGGGGGGGGGGGGAGCAAAAACGACAAGTCACCGAGCAGCAGGAGCTGATCGAAGCGGAGAAGCAGGGGAGGATAAACAGAGAGAACGATAAAAGGAGGGGAGGAGATGTAGTGACAGCCATGAGACAGAAATTTACAACCAGATCATCAGTTAACCACTCCAATCACAATGGATCAAGCCATTAAATGTGCATTTTTTTCTAAACGACTTCCTGGCTGACAAGAACTACAGATCATGGGCCCTCATTGAAACACTGACGAAGCCTACAGTCTGAGAAGTACACTGTTTGGACGATTAATTCAGCACATGTAGTCGGGAACACAACAAACGTCTCAGTTGGAGCACATCTCATTAAACCCAGCCTGTTTGTTTCAGGATTATTAAAAAAAGAGAGTACTCCCTCCTTGAGCTGTTTATTTTGCTCTCGTTTTCCTCGTGCTGAATAGGCACAGAATGTGACCATTAAATATATTGCTGATGGAGAGACAAGAGCAGGGAAACATCAATATTAAAGCGAATTGGAGTTATTGCCGTCTGTGTGACTTAACGGGCTGTCCCTGAGTGACATCATTGCCAGGTTAGGTAAAGTTTATGCGATGATAAATCCAAATCGGGAAAGGTTAACGGCACAAGGGCTTTTACATTCATTCGTCTTGTAGTTGTGGTGCAGACCAGATGGAATCAACAATCCAATGGCATAGATTTGACTCATAAATGTGTAACACAAAAGTGCAATATTTGAGATGTTACCCATGCGCGTGCTCCGCGAGCTTTTTAAATCTTATCGCTGTGTTTCGTTAGAGCTTTTGTAATTAAAAATTCAAAACTCAAAAGAACAAAAGGGGCATTTACTTGTGCACTAATAGTGCAATCATTCTATGTCATGAAAAAAAAAAACTTGAAACAAAAGGAGCTTTGGATGTAGCAAACTCCATAAAGTCCTACTTTCAGCACCTCGGAAATTACATCTAAAGTCCCCCCCAGTGGGGCTATTAGATGACAAATCCCTTCCATTGACCAGATTCTGCCCTCCGCTCGCTCGTAACCAACATCTTAACCTCTTTGATGTCCTTCGCCCCAACAGCATCAGCTCTAGGAGAGCAAAATGTGAGTTGCCCCGTTTAGGGACATCCGAAAACAGCAGAAGAACGAGGATTTCTGATGAACCAGATGTTTGCAACCCATGTTAACATGTGGAGACCTGTGCTTGCCGTGAGCCCGCATTAATGAAGGTGGAGATTCATCTCAGGGGTGCTGATAGGCAGTGGGATGCTCTTTGATAGGCTGTGGCTCATGCACACGCTCACCCGCTCACATGTGTAGGCAATAATTTAGTCTTGGTCTGAAAAACACATGGAACTGGGCTGAGGAACTTTGGTTCAGATGGGAAAAGGACGAATAAGCCCGAGAGGGAAAACTATTCTACTAAAATGTTGCAACGTTTTCAGACAAATATGGGACGGCTGAAACGACTGCGGATAATAGACCAACTTTGGTATTAAAAATATTGCATTTTTTAATTATTTTTGTACCCTTTTTAAATAAATTATAAATATTTTTAAAAAGAATGCTAAATTCATTAAAAAAAAATTAAAAGAAAATAATATTTTCAGCTATTTAAAAAACTTCAAATTAAGAAAATGTGCAATGTACCATTCAGACATATACTTTTTTTTTTTATAACTACACATTTTCACCATTGATATACTTTCAGTCTAAAATCTATTTGTCTTTGTCTGATGGACTGTTGCAGTGGAGTTCAAGGTTAATGCTAACTTACCCAGGCTGCCCATTAAATCATAATGTCATTCTCATGGACATTAATTATTCTGATTTAAAATTCATTATGGTATTTGACTAAAAAGTATATCTCAGGGGGGATAGGGGGCTCCACTTTATTGAAAATATATAACACTTTCTATTTTAGTCTCTCTTTATAATACATTATGAAGATGTATACAATACAAACTAACACTGTTAGTAAAAAAAAAATTGAGCATAAGCATTTAGAAAGTTTTTATTTATCTGTATAATGCAACACGTGACACATTTTGCTTTTTTTTGTGACTGATCAAATTGTCAAGCACAGGAATACCGAGCTATTATAAAGTAACACGGGAAATAAGTTCAAGGATGTGATAGAGAAATGAGGAGTCAGTTACAGTATTTAAATTGTCGTATGACTCACAGCCGTCACAGCCAAATGACTGCTGGGCATCGGGCAGAGTGTGCACAGGCGTCAAGGAACTTCACATTCTGTAACCGAAAGGCTGAAATGCGGAAAGATTTTTCAAACGCGGAGCAGATGGAGAAGCGTAAAAACGTAGGCGAAAGACGACTGAAGAGTGAAAACGTAAAGGTCCGTGGAATGCTCTCGTGCGAACTGTAAACGAACCCCTAAACCCAAATCTCCTCTGCCACCGACACGACCTCAAAATGCTTCCAGCCAGCATGCAGGATGGCCAAGTTAAGATCTTTACAGCCTCTGAAAATATATAAAATATATAAATATATATATTTCCTTCCCAGGAAAGGCAATGCAAAATATACACAAACCACCAACCGAGTGTTGAGGATTTGTAGTAAACACTTCTGGTTTCCTGGATTTATACTGAAGTTTCCAAAGTAAAGCACTGACAGTTTGACATTACATCTGCTTATTTTAGATAGTTACCTCAGGGATAGTCTAGATTATTATTATTATTTTATATATAAATAAACAGGTGGCGTTTAACCATTGGCTAAAACCCTCAAGTTTAGCACCTCTGTTGGCTTTCTCAGCTGTCACCAGTGGCACATCACGTGCGGCTGCAGCTTACTTGAGGTAATAATAACCAGTTGCGTGGCTCGGATGGGATTTAAGAACTCTAATGTCTTGTTTGTTTTCCTACGTGCACGCTCAGAGGTGCTCGGAAAGAGCGCTGGTGTGTTCTCATCTCAGTGCACGCAGAAACACTCCCTCTCCTCAGCTAAGCAGGCTTTTCCCCCCCTCTCTGCCCGTCTCCCCCCTTCACTCACTCCTTCACTTTCCTTCAGCTCTTTACCTTTTTTTTTTTGCTTCCCCTCTTTATGTCTGCATGTTTCCTCCTCCTTTCTGTCTTCTGCTTCTCTCCTCCCACTGTGGCTCTGTGCATTCCTGCCAGGAGGGGCGGAGGTGTCTGTGATCCGGATAAGGACCAGACCTCGCCTCCATTGCTGCCCTCCCCTCGTGTTCACCCCAGGCCTCACCCCCTCCCTGGGAAAATGGGCACAACCCTCGCCTCTCGCAGGACACCAACTCCCCTTTCAAGTGTGCTGCCAGCCAGGATGGCAGCAAAGCCTTTAGCGTGATTTGTTTGTCCGCTGCTACGTTTGCACCAGCAACCCCACCCTCCCCACCCCACCATTACTGCCACAGTCGATCCAGAAAACTGGTTAGCTGGGGCAGATCGGAAAGGGGGAGGCTGCTGGAGGCCAGGGGTGTGAAAGAGAGAGGTAAGGATGGTAAGGACACGTCAAAGGAGTTTTTAGAAAACAGTGTTTTCCAAGTAATTCAGGCTGTGACGACAAAAGAGCGCGCAACATTCTTTCCAATCACTCACACTCACAGTTCTGTCGTTCCTCCTTCCTTTTCTTCTTCCAAGCGTTTTGTAATTGGCTCACTTCCTGGTGCAGTGGCAGACAGCAGCCACAGAAGCGGCTGCCCAGTCAGCCCATTGATCTTTCATCAGCCCGTGGAGTTAAAGCTGAAGGCTTGAGGGGAAAGCTGGCGAGGCAGCCCCTCTCTTTATGGCAGCCCGCTGGAGCCTGTCTAAGATTGGTCCCCGTTTCCTCAAATTGTTTTTTTCATTTAGCTCGACTGCAGCGCCGCTCCGAAAGAGATGAGGCGGAGTGTTGTAGACATTCGGAGCTTCTTGGATACGGTGCAGCGTGGCCGTTCAGGCACCGTGATAACGTTTCCCTTTGGTTGTGTTAAGTTTTTATGTGTGACATCTCCGTTTCTTCCACAGATTACAATTTCAGGCCTATAGGAGAACTAACATGAGGCCTTGTAAAGCATTATGAGAGGAGTTTTTTTATTTTTTTTACACATTTCACCATGATACAACTGCTCTTTATGGTTTACATAAAAAAAAAACAGATTACCTTGCTCAGTTAGCACTAAGGCCGTTGTCACATCGTCCAGTTGGAGCAGCTCGCATCAGAGCTCGGACCTTAACGTGGTCTTCTAAACTGACATGTGATATCAGGATCCTTCGTGGCAGCTCCACCGGGACCTGGTCAGAGAAAGGCAGAGACTTCAGATCAGCAGATCCATTTTCACATGGACTTTGAATATTTCATGCAGGGAGTCTTGCAGCAGAAGCACTAAACAACAACATCCAGTCACGCAGATACAACTGGTTACGCGTGATTTTAACATATAAAGAGTTAATTGTGACAAAAGAAGGCTTCAGGGTGCACAAAGGCAAAACACCTTAAAGTTTGCTTCCCGTAATGATGATCACTGTCTAAACGCAAAATATGTTGCAACAAGCACACACACACATGGACACCGCATGCCAAAAGGTCAAGTTGGGGAAATTGCGTCTGGTTTGTGTTTCAAGTGGCAGCAAACATGTGGTGGATGTAAAGCTGACTCGATCCTGGCCATAAATGAGGACACAAGCGAAAACATGCTCGAACAGACCGTGGCACAGATATGAGGGACGTACACGTCAATTCATTCGCTCATTTGTGTGTATCTATCTTGTCATGGAGTAGGCTCATAAAATTTGGGGATGCAAATGTCAAATATATCCTGAACAAAAACACTTACGGTACATTTTGTATAAAACAGACAGTAAATCTATCAGTAAGAAGGCAAAAGAAAATATGATTTCCTCGTATGGCAAAGGCTAAACCTGACCCTGAAACCTTTACCCACAGAAAGGATGCAGTTTCACCAACGCTCCTCAAATCGTTTTCCCTCAGAAAGACACGAGTGAAACTGGAGCTCGCCGGGCTCTGTATGTGTTTATTAAGTATGCTCTTGCTCCCAAGATGGCTGTAACTGAGAAATTTGTGCATGTAGGCATTAGGTCTGGCTATCAGCGGTGAATAATTTATTGAAAAAAATCTTCTGTTGCTGGACAAATAGTTGCTGCACAGCAATGCAAAACAATTGGCATGATACGGATAGTGAAAAGTGACCGTATAGAAATGTATCGACGACCTAAATAGGGCGATCACTGACTTGTTTGTTGAATGTTTGGAGAGAAAAAAAAAATGGATTTAGCATTAAAATTTACCATTGCACGAGTTTAAATTAGATTCTTCAATGGAACTGTAAGTGTTTAACGCAAAATTATCCTAAAATGTTCACGTTAGTGTCAAAATAAAATGTTTGCTCGATGCATTTTCAATAAACGTGCTAAATATCCTCACTGTCACAACAAGCGGCGTTTGCACATTATTCTGCGAGCGCTCTGTCTAAGATGGAAATCAAAGAGACACAAATCTCACCCAGCTGGACAGGAAATTCAGTTATCAGCCATATCTTCTCTGCCAAATTTAAATCGCAAATGTTTTTTCTCAAATTCACATAAATCGCATTTGGTGTTTTTCTTTGCCCCTTTGATTATGTTACTTTTTTTTTTTTTTGTATGCAAGTGACAGAAAAAGGGACAGGCAGAGAGGTCTGGCTATTGTTATTCAATGGCTCGGGCCATTTTGGAAATCACCGCGCTCTGTTCGCTCTCGCTGCCTCCCCCTTTTTTGTTATATTCCCTCGCGGCTTCATCGGACTAAAGGCTTCCATTTATAATTTCCAGGTTTCACATGTGCTGCCAATTCCACTGCTTCTCCGGAGAAGATGAACGTGGAAAACGATTACATTATTCCAAATGCGACGTGAGGAGCGCACTGTCTGACTTCATCTTTTAATTTCTATTAAGGGGGTTCTGAAAACGGCTCTATTAACTTTATAATTTCAAGCACCAACAAAGGGAATTTGCAGCTAAAAAGCTTCAACTTTAAACTAAATTATAGTGCGTTGTGCGTCCTCCGTTCAGATGCTAATAAGTTGTTCTTTGTTACTGCGTTTGAACTTCAAACTTTTCTCAAATTCACAAAAAACAAAAAAAATAATAATAACAACCAAACGTTGAGGGCATCATAAGATTTTATCATGTGGTGCTCAAATGACCATCATTTGAAGCCAGCGTTCTGTAAGATGTAATTTCAGTTAACATTTTGGATTTGGTGAACTTTAAGTAACTCGAATAAAATGACTCATCTAAACAGTCGCACATTTTCACACACAGAGGCCACCGAGAGAGAAACCATAATTACTGTCCCATCTAAATGAGATGGAGTGGGGGAGAAAATGAAAGACTGAAAAGAAAAGAATCAGCATTTGTACTTTGAGCAAACTGCACAAAGTACGCAATCCAAAATCATTTTTGAGCTGTTTTAAAGTGACCTGCATGGTGAGGCTTTTAATTTGCAGCACTCGGAGAACCTCCACTGAGCCTGCCTCACACTGAAGGACATTATCCTCACAGGGCATGAAATTCACTGGCAGGACCGAACCAACATCCTGCTTATTCACAGGACAAGTGACCGCTGAAGTAATACAATGTTTAGTATGTGCTTGCAAATTGCGCATCAGATAGAAAAAAGACTAATTTGTGTTTGTTAGATGTGTGTGTTTTTACCTTCCTGAGCAATTCTTTGTTTCTCACACTGTTGACACGTGATACAATATGAATAATGATGTCAGAGAAGCTCGTGAGGTGGCTGAAAGCGGTGTGCTAAACGTTTGAGGGCAGGACTCAAAAGATCCCCACCGCCTGATTGAAGCGCAACTATGAACTAACGACACCAACGATGCTCCAACGAGACGGATGCACTTCAACAAGTTTGAAAAGGTTACGAGCAAACGCACAAAACGAGAGAAAACTAAACGTTTTACTTTTTTCTCATTTTAACTTTGTGAGGTTCTTTAAAAATGACGTGAGTCTTGTACATAAATATTAAGATAAGTTGATTTTATAGCCCAATTCATTCAAATCAATCTGAACAAGTCAGTCAGCAGCACTGATTTGCTTCATATGATCCAGCTTTAATGTTGGACTTTCACTTGTAACATTTCACAGTGTGGTGTTTTGACCTAAGTCAAAGGGTGTGATTGACTTTTTTTAAGCGCCTACAGGGTCACATCCCTCATCAGTTAAGAAGAGGAACGCAGCAACAGGTAAAACAAGGGTCAGAACGCCAGATTTTATAGATAATACTTCTTTTTTTTTGTTACCATGTGCATGTGTGGAGTAAATATCCACATTATTCCAAACGCGCCCTCCTCGGCTCCTTATCTGGTTACGCACGTCCATCACCAGCCTCCCAGGAGTCTCTCCAAACGCGCTGCGGCGACATCACCCGCCTGTCAGTGTTTACAATGACCGGAACCGGTGCAGAGAAGTGCATGCGGGGAAATGATGGTGGTGGGGGGGGGGGGGGGGGGGGAAGAGAGAACGTGTGTGTGTGGGTAAAAACGGCGCCGGGGCGAATAAT
>JARVGV010000578.1:17361359-17372409 GCA_031762435.1 Hypsolebias longignatus | reverse complement strand
GCCCCAAAAAAAAAAAAAAAAAAAAAAAAAGTGCGCAAAACGGAGACGAAATTGTCCAATTTGACTCGTTTGGGAATTAAAAATGAGGATTGCACAAGGCAGGTGTTTTATTTGTCCTTCAAATAATTTTAAAGCCCATTTGAGGAGCGAAAATATCTTTAGATAACAATTTTAAAAATAATACGGGCTTATTTATTAAAAAAATATGGTCAATATTTGACTCGTTTTATGACAGATGTAAATTAAAAATGACATTCTATTTAAAAAAAAATGCAACATCGTGTTAAAACATGTAAATGTGAACGGGTTCCACTTTTGCAGCCACATGAAAAAGCCACGTGAACGCGGCACCGCAGAGGAGTTACTAGTGGCGCAAAAAATAAATACATTAATAAAATGACTCTCCCTTATTATTGCACCTGGAGTCAGGAGTTTATCATCTCCATATCTCCACGTGTACATGGTCTGGTTAATGTGTAGCGAGCCTGGCGCTGCAGAGGTGTAAAACTGATACAAACTGTCTCAATTGCGCACCTGGCGCCTTCCATGCGCACATCTCCCGCTTTTATTGCACGGAAGGCGACGACGCGTCTGCGCTCGTACCTGGACGGGACGCCCCCAAGCGGCTGCAGCAGCCGGCTCGAGCCCGCACGAGCGATCAAATATGATAAGGATGTTTGTCTCGAGCTCAAGTGGCTTCTATTGTGTGCGGCCAGTCGTGCCTGCTGCACAACTGCCAGATTAATTTAGCTGAAACAAACAAATATTCCTGGAAGATAATTAAAGTGGTTCAGACTGTTTATTAGCCTGATCTGGGTTCAGCAAATCACAAATTATTCAATATATTTGACACTCGCTTATTAAATATTAAGAATATTCGGTTGTTCTATAACTTTACATTTAAGGTTTTATTGTTTTACAAATCTCAGGCTGCATTAAAGAGGAATTGTCTGTGCAATGAGTGAGCGGAGTCCTCCAGTTTCTAAAGTTAGAAGTACTTGAGACAATTTAAAGAGGGTTTTGTAGAAAAATTGCTCAGTTAATATCTTACCTGTTGTAGATGGAGCTTTGAACCCGCCTCAGTTAGAAGAAAAGGGGTTCATCATAGGTATGAAATTTTGCGTGATTAATTTTCTCTCGAAAACAGTCGCAGTCCAGAGATCTCCTCAGACTGAACACATCAAACGTCCTGAAAATGAAGTCTTTGATAAATAATAAAAAAACTGGACCAAATCTACGTGTCTTCATTTAAAGTGTTCTCTGATGAATTAAATCATAAATATGGGGGGCTGTTGTCAAGGTGTGTAGCTGAGGAGGGGATCATGTGGGTGACAAAATACAGTAATGTGAACAGCAAAAATAAATAAATTACCCAAAAATAGCAGTTTCACGCATAAAAACAGTTGTAAATTTAAAAAAAATTAAATAGCCCCTCATAACAAACCAAAACATGACCTCGTGGCTCGGCTGCCAAGAGAATTTAGCGAGACCACAAGTGAAAATTTACACTTTGTTCAACAATCTTCCAGCAATTTAAAGTTGCTAACTGGTCTCACAACGTCTTTCGGGGAGATTTCACCTTAAGATAGTCCGAATGCAAGAACAACTCGTCTTCAACGTAGTGGTCCGTGCAAATAAAGTTTTGGAAAGCTGTGCACCGCCAGTTCCACAGTCATGAACTGAGTTTTATGGTTGCCAAGCCCAACAGCAGAAACAGCAGCTAGCTGTAGCATTTTTGGTGCACCCTGAGGTGACCTCCAGAAACACCATTATGTGTAATTCAAAACCGACAGCAGTGTAAAAACTGCACTTACTTGGCCTTAAAGGGATAGTTCAGATCTTTTGCAATGAAGAACTGATACGAACAATTAATATTTTACCTGTTGTAGATAGCTGGCTAAACGGCTTCGGTTTGGAGAACAAATAATGATAATAATAATAATAATAATTATGATCAAGACCAAAACCAAAGTGAGCATCTTCTTCAAAAACCTTCAGTTTAAACACTAATTTATCAAATTTTACATTGACGTCACCTTCACAATACATTTTTTTTTGTTGCATGAAATGATGTGGTTATGTGCAAACACAAATACACTTGCAGTGCAACATATAGAACATTTCAGCAGAAATATCATAATACAGAGAAAATATGTAATGTAAAACTTGCAGCGGTGCAGTTCATGTGAACTGCTTTGAAATGTTTCAGCCTGAAGTTGTTTTAAAGCTGCAGCAGTCCAGTCCTTTGGCCTTGGCTGTGCTCCGACCAGACTTATCAGTCCTGTCAACTCTGTTGCTGCATCACATCACATTGAGCCCTGCTTCAAAATGTCTGAAATATCCTTTTAAACATTCAAATGAAAAATTTAACTCTCATTAAGAGCAACTCTTGTTGTGGGCTTTCTTGAACTGACCATGCATCATCCCCAAATAATCATTTAATGTTGGGTGGTCTTCCTGTTGACCATCTTGCTTTTGCACACAACCAGTTTCGCCACCTAGTGGCAGAACATTAAAACAAATTAACCAATTGTTTTTGTTTTCATTTTCCTTCCTGTCATGAAAAATGAAGCTATAAAAATAGCAACATGTGTTCCCACATCTGTTCAAGCTGCAAATCAATGTATGTAACTCTCCTCTGTGATGTTCAATGACGTTTTATCAACTTAAATCCAGTTGCCTGGGTGTCACCAAGTGTTTGAAAAAAAAAAAAAATAATAAAAATCAACCTGTTCTCCTGAAAGGAAAGATGTTGACTTTACATTTAAATACATATTAATGCAACAAAAAACAGATAATAACAAAGACGAAAAAAATCGCAAGTTATATAATTTTAAAATGATTGTACAACCTAATTTACAGTTTGTTTGTTTCTTTACTTTTTTTATAAATATATTGTTCTTTCGGCTGCTCATTTCTTCAGGAGTCGCCACAGTGAATTTCATATGAAGACTTAGCAATTGTTTTTATGCTGGACTCCCTTCCTGACACCACAGACCACTGAGCTACCACAGCCCTCTGTGTGGAGCAGGGAGCTGCTGTGCCCCAGGGAGAAGATGGTGAGAGTTAAGTGCCTGGCTCAAGGGCCCTCAGGCAAATGAGAGTGCAGGCAGGTGTGGATGTTTCACCCTTTCCACCCACATTGTTTGATGGTTCTGGGAGTTGAACTGGCAACTTTCCAATCACAGGCCCAATTTATCTGATACTTTTAGTAATTATCAATAATCTGTAGAATGTTGCATGTGTGGTTTACACATAAAAAATATTGTATATTGTATTATAACAATAAGAAACTGGATCAGGGAAAGGCTTCATTATTTTTAATTTCCAGTTTATAACTCATCATCAGCTTTAATTTGAGATTGAGATGGGGTCCGTGAAAAAAGTAAGTTTTACTGTTTGCATGTCACGATATAAACATATTTTTAAGGATTGTGACAAACATTGGGTGGATTGGTGTTTGTGTGACAATGAGCATCTTTGTTTGGTTTTAATATGTTGTATGTTTAAAGGGGGAATGGCTAAACAACTTTGTTTTTTTTTTCTTTAACTTTTAATAAAACTCTCTTAACTGACTAGAACAATAAAACTGCCATGGATTTACACTAAATTAATGTTGATTTATTTGCTTCACAAAATTTGATGAGGTTGTAAAACTGTTATATAGACAAATGTTTTAAGCTAAGCTAGTAGATGATTTCATATGAACTGACAGTAACTGACGGCTGAGAGGACTTTCATCGGGAATAAAGTTGGTTTCTAAAAAATGTATTTGTAGAAAATTACAGCAGTCACATTGAACAATAAAATGTTTAATGGTGTCTCCAGCTGCACTGTTCTTTTAACAATTCTGCTAACAGGAAAGGTAAGTTTCTGATAACACTGTAAATGTTTAAACTGAGAGAACGGCATGTTTGATTTTATTTATGCTCACATCACTCCAGAGAAAAGCAGATTCCTTCTCAGTCATTCAGGCTTTTCTGTTGGAATTTAATTTTGGCATAGTAAATGAAAATAAATAAATAACTTGAAACAAATAAAGAAATGAACTAAAATAATTTTGCATCAATTAAATATCTAATATGATCTCCTGATTGGTGCTTTAACTGAACACATAAATCTCACAATCTAACAGTGAAAAATATTTGGATTGAAAAAGGCAAAATGTAAAATGTTAGCAGTTCATGTACAATAATATAGAAGCTAATCGAGTGAATAAAAAGTGTTGCAATATGACTGATTCCAGTTTATTTTTACATGGACACAATTGTTTTGCACTTTTACAAGGACACACTGCCCTCTAGTGTTCAAATGCCGTTACTACAGCTAGCTGGAAGCACAAATCTATTGCTGAACCAAAATATTCAGTAAAGTTTTAAGCTGCTTGATTAGAAAAGCTTCAATTTCTTGCAGATACATTAACTAGGCTTCATGCAATTTCAAAAATACAGATACAGACACCAAACTCTTACCAAAGATGCCACATCTCAACTAAATCTGTTTAAAACATCTATTTGGAGAAAACAATAATCATGATGATTTCTGTTGTTAATAAACATGTTCTGCTTTAATTTAATATTAATATTTCTGTTATGGTTCATCCTTCAACGCTTGAAAAATATTTAAAAAATTCTAAAATGAGGTCAAATACAGCCACGTGGTCATGTGATCTTCGACTTACAATTCTCTGCTGCATTAAATAAATCAAAAAAGGCAGTTGCTACATTTTGTTCCCACTTTTTTGACCTCTTGGTGCGTTCTGTTCCTTCTACAACTCTTTAATAAGATGCAGGCGTGCGGAGTGTGAGCAAATGACTGAAGGCAAAATAGTCCCAAAACTACGTCATAATAAACAATCTGGGTTTAGTTAGGAAAAAAAAAGCTGTTTTTGCAGAATTATTTGGCCAGTTCAAAACAACATAATGAAAACAATTTAGTGTTAACCTGATTGAAGTCAGACAATACAACTGAGAGGTTATTAACCTAAACAGGTTGATTAGCACTCAGCTGTAGTCTATCAGATGCCATCTGGATTTCATGCAGGTAGGTTCAGGTAACTCTGAGGTTGTTCTTGGAGTTTGTTCAAGCCATTCTACCATTTGGGAGTCCCAGTTGTTATTTAGTTTGGTCCAGTGGACCATTAGTGCATTAAAAAAAAACAAAGAAGTTGGGACTTGTGGGCTATTAGTGCAGCAAACGTGTTAATTAATATGATTTTGGTTTGAACTAGTTGGCAAAAGTGCTGTTATTAAGAGTGTTTGTTGATGTGCTGTCCCAAAATGTGCAACTACTGCAGTGCAAGATGAGAAAGTTCATGCTCAATAATCTGGCAGTGTAAACTAGTGGCTGCGAGTGATGCTTCATATCAAGAATGTTAAATAAAAACCCATCTTCTTGAACTTCGTCAGTTTCATTTCTTCTTTTTCTGGCAGTGCTTTTTTTTTAGTAAGGTTTTTAAATTGAGTGGCTTGGAAAGGAATTTATGGAAAGCATCAAGGTTTAAAATTTGCAAACAGGTTTGAAATTTTGGACATTGGGAATATATTTATACAGGTGCTGGTAATAAATTTGGAATATCATAAAAAAGTTTACTTATTTAAGTAATTCCGTTCAAATAGTGAAACTATATTATATTCATTCATTACACACAGACTGATATATTTCAATTGTTTATTTCTTTTAATGTTGATTATTCTGACAGCTAATGAAAACCTCAAATTCAGTTTCTCAGAAAATTAAATATTTTAAAAGGTTTTGAAGACTCCAACTGCCTCACTCTAATCAGCTAATTAACGCTAAACACTTGCAAAGGCCTTTAAATGGTCTCTCAGTCTAGTTCTGTAGGATACACAATCATGGTGAAGATTGATGTGGGGGGAGATTCATAAAGCGTGGACTGCGGCTGGAGTCAGTGCTTCAAGAACCACCATGCTCAGACATATGCAAGACAAGGGGTTCGGCTGTCGCATTCCTTGTATCAAGTCACTCTTGAACAAACGACAGCGTCAGAAGCTCCTCTTGCCTGGGCTAAAGACAAAAAGGACTGGACTGCTGCTGAGTGGTCCAAAGTTTTGTTCTACGATTAAAGTAAATTTTGAATTTCTTTTGAAAATCAAGGTCGCAGAGTCTGGAGGAAGAGAGGAGAGGCACAGAATCCATGTTGCTTGAGGTCCAGTGTCAAGTTTCCACAGTCATTGATGGTTTGGGGTGCCATGTCATCTGCTGGTGTTGGTCCAGTGTTTTCTGAGGTCCAAGGTCAACACAACCGTCTACCAGGAAGTTTTAGAGCACTTCCTGCTGCTGACCAACTTTATGAAGATGCAGATTTCATTTTCCAACAGGACTTGGCACCTGCACACAGTGCCAAAGTTACCAGTACCTGGTTTTATGGTATCCCTGTTCTTAACTGGCCAGCAAACTCGCTTGACCTTAACCCCATAGCAAATCTACAGTATGAGGTAATGTGAAGAGGAAGATGTGATACAACAGACCCAACAATTCAGAAGAGCTGAAGGTCACTATCAGAGCAACCTGGAGTCTCATAACACCTGAGCAGTGTTACAGACTGATCAACTCCATGCCACGCTGCATTGCTGCAGTAATCCACACAAAAGGAGCAACAACTATGTATTGAATTCTGTACATGCTCATACATTTCAGTTGTCCAACATTTCTAAAAATCCTTTTTTATTGGTCTTAAATAATATTTTAATTTTCTGAGATACTGAATTTGGTGTTTTCATTGGTTGTCAGTTATAATTATCAACATTAAAAGAAATAAACATTTGAAATATATCAGTCTGTGTTTAATGAATGAATATAATATACAAGTTTTACTTTTTTAATATGACCAGCACATAAATATTTTAGTTTTAGCCATTTGTAGAATCTTTACAATTTGATTTTTTTTAGATGTAGTACCAGCATCCATCCACCAGAGGAGGAGCCTGACTTATTTTAGTCTGACAATGTCAAGTACTGTACATGTACACTTTTATCTGAACCACAACACATTCACATCCTGAGCACACCTGTTAGATGTCCAAAGGCATGTGTTCACTCTTCAGATGGAAAGATAAATGGTGATAAGGAGACATGAACAGGAAGGCGTCTTAGATAAATTCCTGTCCCCAAAACATTCAGAAGCATCTGATCTGTCTCCTTATCACCATTTATCTTTCCATCTGAGAAGCTAAATCTTTTCCTTGGAAAAACATGAGCACTGCCTGGAAAAACAAACAAACAAATAAACAAATTCAGAGTTCTGTCTGTAGCTGCATAGTTGGAATCAAAAAGTGTTCAGATTCCCTTAATCTGCAATGCTGGAATGCGCCAGAGATTATTTATTCAATTCAAAACATCATATTAACTTTAAAATTGATTTTCAAACAGTTTTATTAAATACATTTTTTTTTTTAAAGAGTAAAATTTAGTGTTACAGAAGGGTTCAGACTCTTTGTTCTGAGTTGAAGAGGTAGCACAGCCTTGAGCAGGAGTTTGATGCAGCAGGAACAAGTTTTATGCCCCAGGGTTAGGAGGACTTTCTGACATTTTTCTTTTCAAATGCTCTTAACTTCATCCTGATTAAATGGAGACCATCATCCATTTTCAAGTTACTCCAGAGATGTTGGACAGGGCTCATGTTAGGACTCTGGCTCAGTCGATTAAGGAAATGCAGACTCTTCCCCAAGCCCTTACTGCTGCGTGCTCTGGGTCATTGTCATGTTGGAAGGTAGTCTGAAGTCTCCATCTGCACAAAACAACTGTTTTTAAACAGAGGATGTTTATGTACTTTGCTCCATTCCGCCCTCCCTTAGCATGGCCGACCCCCCCCCCCCCACACACACACACACACACACACACACCCCACCCCATCAGAGCATAGAAGCTTTTTCTTCTCAGTCCGACTCAATGATTCTGCTGTTAATGATTTTGAACCCATGTGCAGGCAGAGAACGGACACTCACACTTAAAAAATAAGTAACTTAATGTTTATTTTAACTAACAAAGCAAATAAATAAATAAATAAATAAATAAAACTGATGGGGCAGCAAAACTTATGAGAAGAAAGAGGAACAGGAACACAAAGATTTCACAGGTCATTGCTCGGACCAACAATGGGACACAAGGACACTGAGTAAATACAGACACTAACGAGACATAATGACAAACACATGGGGTGATTGGAAATGGAAACAAGTGCAACATGATCTGAACAACAAAGAAGAAGACACAGAGGTGCATGAACACTATTAAAGAAAGAAACAGAACAGGAACCAATAAACCCCACACCTTCTAGCAGCTGTCATGTGTTCCACACCAACGAGAAGTTTCTGTCAAACCACTTTCCCTTACAGCCCAGATCAGTGGAGCCCTACAGTCCAGATTGTACTTTTAGAACGTCGTCCCATCTCCAAGCACATCTTCAATTCACGATCCTCTACTTGGAAGCTCGAGGGTTCTGTGCAGTTGTTTCTAGGACTGCACTATTCTAAACAGGTTGTTCCAGAAATCTGTTGGAGCCATGTTTCCAGTTTGGGGGTCACAGCACCAAGTGTTCCAATGACCACTGGCATCGCTAAAAGAAATAGGCCAGTTATGTGATGAAATGGGTAAAATCATGTGTATTGGGCCAAATTTATCAAACATTGGGATGTTTTCTTTTACTAAGCCTAGTAATCCTTGAAAAAGTTTGTACCATCTGGCCTTTGATGCCAGAGTTTTAAAGTGAGATCATGTCATGATGAGAAATGCTGGAGTTATAACCATTTTGGTTGAAAAAATAACAAATACACATTCTATTAATGGTTGATGTGTTTGTTTTGAATATCAGCATCATGGTAGATATACATCCAATAATTAATTGTTTCATTAAGATCCAACTAGGGCTTGTTAAGATATTTTGCCAACAGACAGGTAGAGTTGGCTCTACGTTACTGCCAAACTTCCAAGTTAGTGCTCACAGTGAGAGTGGGGATCACAACTATGATCACAGAGTGTCAGCTTGACTTATATAAAATTAATTCAATTTAGCCATTTTTAGAATCTTTACAAGTTGAAATTGATTTTAAAAAGTTAAGTCAGGTCCTCTGGATGGATTAAAAAAAAAAAAAAAGAAAAGAAAACTTGTTGAAATGTTTCGTCTTTAATCCAAAAGACTTGGTCAGTATGAGGAGCTTGTCTTATAAATAGCACCTTCTCACAGTGGATCAACCAGTTTGATGTTGACATCCAGAACTGGCTGTTCACAGGATACAGGAGGACCACAATCGATCGTTAGTACCCTGATGGCCACTTGGTGTTCACAGAAGACTGTGCGATACTACCAATAACAGGGGACAGTTAAACACGGAGGCCTCTGCCCCTGTTTTTTTTTTTATTTTTATCCGTCCAGAGGACCTGACTTAACTTTTTAGATTTTCCACATGGATTATTGAGCCTGCATCTGAATAACTTGAAATTGTGTTTTTTGTAAGATGTAGTACCAGCATCCATCCACCCGAGGAGCCTGACTTTTATTTTAGTCTGACGATTATGTAAAAGCATTCTGATAAAGAACAGGGGCAGCGCTTTTTAAGCAGCATCCCAGTACAATAATAATAAAGCTTATTCTGATTCTGATGCAACCATACACCTTTCTCTGAACCATAACTTATTTACATCCTGAGCACACCCGTTACTGTACAGACTTGTATTCACTCTATCATATTCTTTTGATTGTTTTTGGGAACTGGAATTTATCTCTTAAATGTTTTAAGAGGTCTGCCTGTTCATGTCTCCTTATCACCATTTATATCTGCAGCTGACAAGCTGAAAAATGAGAACACACATTAAGATTTTCTAAAAACTTTTCATTGGAAAAGCATGAGCATGTAGTGGAATCAAAACATATGCAGTACTTAATCTGCAGTGTTGGAATGTTGCAGCCTGATATAAGCATTACTAATTTTAAAACACCATATTAACATTAACATGGATTTTTAAACAGTTTTATACTAATTTTTTTTTTTTAAATATCACAATTACAGACATATTCAGACTCTACATTGTTCTGAGTTGAAGCCCCAGAGGCTGCAATTAACGCCTTGAGTCTTTGTTGGCAAAATTTTCTCTCACTAATATCTAATATCAGCAATGCCACCTAGTTAAACTAGGAATAAGATTAGGTCATTATTGCAGGGGTGAGTAGTGTTTCACAAAACAAACAATAGAGGTTACAATAATTTATTACAACAGATAGGAACGCTGCAACAGTCCAAATATTAAAACCCAGCCAAATTCTGTCTAACAAAAGGATTAAAAGGGCGTCATGGTCAGTAACAGTCTGAAGGGGAAAAGAAGCACAGTCTTAGCTGAAAGGGGTGTAGTCCTCTCGCCCTTGCACGGCTCTCCCAGGAGGTCCCGAGTCTCAACCTTCAGTGACCTCCTGGCTCTCTATCCAGAGTTTGGCATCCCTCCATGGCCTCGACCTCACCCGGCGCTCGTACCTCCCTGAGTCCGACGTTCCATGGCGACCTCGACCTCCGACCTCCAGCGATCTCCAACGCTCGGTCCTCCGCCCTCAACACCAGACCCGGAAGACTGCACCCTTCAACCGGGCATGATCCACCATGCCAACAAGCTTAGCTGGTTTCTTGTGTGCGCAGGGCTGCCAACTTTTCAAAAAGCCAAAGGGTGAGAATTTTGTTTTTGTGTGTGTGTCGGGGGGCGGGGGGGGCGGCAGCACGGAGGCAGCGCGGCAACAGAGTTTGGTTGTGCTGCTGAGCTTCACCTGCCCTCATCCTGTTGGCTACATCCTACAATAGAATTTGACTGAAAATGACTCCCTACACTCTACTTTATAGATCTGTGTCAGACTGAAAGACTATTTCATGTTTGAATCTATTTCATGTTTGAATATGTATGGAGGACCAAAACTGACAAAATTAGAAATAAAAAGTAGAAAGAAAAACAGGTGATCATCGACTTACGGAGCCATCGACTTACGGCGTTTCGGACTTACGGCGCCGCCCCCAGTGACGTCATCACACCTTACGTTGCCTTTTTTATG
>JARVGV010000578.1:17341336-17354724 GCA_031762435.1 Hypsolebias longignatus | reverse complement strand
GTGTTTCCAAGCAGTTAGCTAACAAAATACCCTAAAAAAATGAAAAAAATATAAAATGCTGCATAAAAAAGGCAACGAACGGCGCGATGACGTCACTGGGGGCGGAGCCGTAAGTACGGAGCGCCTTTGGTCGATGGCGCCGTAGGTCGGGGACCGCCGGTATACATTTGTTGGATGTAACTGCAACCCTGTGTACACAATTTTGTTCCATCACATGTACAACATATGATGAGAATGACAATAAAGAAACCTTGACCTTAACAACTGTTATCTTGAAGTTTTGTTTCTGTGGCCCTCTGGGATGTAGAGAGCCACAGAAAGGGTTATGGTGGGCTGGATTTGGCCCACGGGCCTTGAGTTTGACGCATGCGGTCTAGTGGTACTAAAAGTAACAAAAGAAAAAAATACCAGTTTGCAATGTATATTATTGGATTACTCCTTCTGATCACGGTAACAACCCCTGCTTCCTCTTCTTCAACCACTCCTCAAGGTTTACGTTCTGGATTTAGTTCTAGGACTGACTCACTGTTTGACCCTCGCCTATGTTTCTGGACCTGGTTCTTTGAGGTTGGCTTGAATGACGACTATTTATTGGACAGATCTGGTTGGCAGGCCACAGACTGATGAAGTCTTCTGGATGGAAGTAGAAACGTTTCTCCCTTAAAGAAACTGGTCCAGATGAAATAATTTAACCTTCTTTTGTCATCTACCTGGATGATTGAGCCTACAACCCATTTTCCCCTTCCGATCTCACTCTCCTCGTCTCAGCCTTGCAGTCGCATTTCACCGAGTGGGTGACGTCATTCTGTACCACTTCAGGTGGCCCCCACCCCTCCTGTATGCAAAGGTGGCTCTCTGAGGACCTGTCACCTCAGTTGGACCCTGACTTTTCCAGCATCTGAAAAAATACATAAAAACTGTTCTTGTTTTTACTCGTGTCTGTCTGATTTTGAATCCAATAATCTGGTCCTTGTCAGAAACACAGGCAAGGGTCAAACACAGCGAGTCAGTCTTGGTAATAAATCCAAAACATAAACCTTGACGAGTAGCCGTAGAAGAGGAAGCAGAGGTTGATACAATGGGCAGAAGGAGTAATCCAAAGCAGGCCAAGGGCAGTCAAAGCGAAGAATCCAGGAAAAAGGTGTAAGGTCGTAATCCAGAGAGCAAGGAATGAACGACAGGCGTGAAGCAGGAACAAGAATGGCTTGATATATCAGAGATGATGAAAGGTTTAATAATCTGGTGCCGAGGAGTCGTGAGAGGAGTCCTTAAATATGGGTATGAACAGGGGCGGTGAGTTAGCACTGAGGATCAGTGGATGAAGAGTGGGTTGGTTGGTTAGTTTAGTTACTTTAGTTTAGTTTATTATTTTGTGAATATGTAAATATATGTAGCATGAAGCACGATGTCAAAACTTTTTGTTTTACATATTCAAGAGAGTGGATAGAAATATAAACTTATCAAAATCCCCACTCCTTAACCACTTACATAATCTTACATTTATTACATGTATAATCTATAACAACTAACTCATATTTAACCATCAATATAGTGTCTATTTAAGTTAACTACTGTAGATAAACAATTATTATTCCTTTAACTTCATGGAGAAAAACAAAAGCATCAATAACAAATAAAAAACCCAACAACAATTGAGTAATAATGTTTATATTATATCCAGCAATAACCATAAGTTTATATGATAATTTGAACAGTTTTATGTTTGGACATTGCTTCAGATCAGTTTGACTCCACTTACTGAAACACAAACGTTTTTTTCTAGCAGTTCTGAATTTGCATATTTTTAAACTGTGATTCCCACTCAACTTATACATTTGCTCCTTGATCTTAAGCAGGTATTAAATGTTTTCTGGTAATTGTTTATTTTTGGTTTTGTAAAGAATTAAAGCTGTCTGCACAGTTTAACTATCTCAATGAACTTTAATAATTTAGTTTTTACAAATAGTGTATCAGTGCTTTCTAAATATCCCACCTTATGTATTATTCTTAAGTTAGATAACAGAGGGCGTGAGCGTGGCATGAAGATTGGCAGGAGCGGATGAGAAACATGACAGAATCATGTAGAAATCATTACTAAAAATAAATAAATAAATAAATTCAATTCCACTTAGGCGTCCCCACTAGTGGCTCTTGGGCCCTAAGCAGCCGTTTAGTTTGCTTACACCTTGGGCCGACCCTGCCCATCAATGCTTCCAATTCAACCAGGATTCTTCACCCTTCTCTCCATTTCATTTTCTAAATTTATTTTATTTAACCTTTATTTAAACAGGTCATCTCAATGAGTCGCTCATTTTCAAAAGAGACCTGTTTTAGACAAACAAACAGAGTTATCTCTATACCTAAGAAACAGGAAGAGGAAGTAAGCAAATCATCCAAGACAGAATCATCGCAGACTTATAAGATTTATAAGACTGAGATTGTTTCGGCTCCTCGGACTGTAAGTCTTTTGGATGAAAGACAAAACGTTTCACCAAACAGAAGCCGTCCAGAGGACCTGACTTAACTTTGTTACATTTGGACTTGTATCCCTAAAACACCTTAAAAAAATACTCACCTGTTCTATGTTCCCTTTTCGAGAGACCTGGACACTGTAAATAAACTTTTAATTAGCTTTTTGTTTGAGTGGGCAGTTTTCTCACTGTTAGTTTATGCTACTCTATAGATACAAAGCCTAATCTATCAAGATAATTTGCATATTTAAATAGAGGTGCGTCATGGGAGGAGTCAGGTATTTTCTCACGAGCGATCAATTCCACAGTGAATGGGATGTACAAAGTAAGTGTGCTTGGATTCATGCGTGCACACAGTATCATACATCTGTATTTACATGTGTGTATGATGTCATCTCGATGTTTCAGTAGAAAATTCATGGAAGTTCCTCTGGATTTACACCTAAAAAGAGCAGCTGAAAGACAAAGAACTTACAAATAGCAGCCAAAGGTAATGCAAAGTTTGTGTAGAGTAAGAATGTAGCGTTTGTTGTGCAGTGGTTCCCAACCCTGGTCCTTGAGGAACACCATCCTGCATGTTTTAGTTGTTTCTCTGCTCAATTAAGTGGTTTAATTACTTCCCTGAGTTTGGCAGAGGCCTGTTAATCACCTTTTCATTCAGATCAGGTGTGTTGGAGCAGAAGAACAACTAAAACATGCAGGATGGTGTTCCTCAGGGACCAGGGTTGGGAACCACTGGTTTAGCGTATATATTAGTTTATATACTGTTTCTTTTTACACTTAATTTGTTTATTTGTTTGTTTTTTGTGGGGCGGGGGGTATAATTGGGACCCTGTGTACATAATTTTGTTCCACCTCATGTACCACACGTGATGAAATGACAATAAACTTAACTTGAATTTGAATAGTTAAGCAGTAAAGACACGAAAATATCAGTTGGTTAAAATGTAAACTAAAATGATTCAATGATAAACCAAACATGGAAACTTTACATTTGTCCGTGCTCTCGTTTAAAGAACAACTCTCACACATACAAAGTATTTTGTTCGTAAAATAATCTTAAGGGAATCATCAATCAGACTGTGAGAGTGACCTTGTGTTGTTTCAGCTGCTCTCTTCAGCAGGGGTCGCCACAGCACGCGCGCTCGCACGAAACATTTGGCTGCTATTTTGCAGCAGATGCCCTTCCTGATGCAACCAGAGCTCGAACCTGTGGCCTCAGGATCACAAGACCACTGCACAAACCGCCAAGCTACAGCGACACAACTTAACGTCAACTTCCACGTCAACTTCAACCTCTCACAGTTACACCAGGGAAACTGTGAGAAACTAAACAGAGGCGGTAAAAACTGAAGCGTAAAAACCAAAAATGTGTGTATTTATGTTCACAAATGTGAACCTTTTTTGTTTTGTGTTCCTTTATTAGGGTTTATAGTTGTTTATTAAGGGTTTGAAAACAGCTTTTTGGATGCATTACTGTCATTACTGTAATTTAAAACCAAGTCCACCTGCTTGCAGATGTGTTGTTTCAAACAAACGTCAGCACTTTTCTTCAACTTGATATCAAATGTCTGTTTATCCAGACTCTCTGGTGTTGGATTACAGCTTTAGTTTTCTGCATCAGAATCTCAGTTTCAATTTTCTTCCTTTTATCTTTACAGTGCACTGTCCTTGTCTTTCTAATTAACTGTCTTTGAACCACATTTATGCAGACAATCAAGAACTTTTACTGCTCACAGAATCTAATGAAGTCCTCTGTGGCCTCCAGCTCCGTAAACATAACAGAAAATCACCACCCTCGTTAGGATGAAGCACTCGTGGAAAATAAACGAATGTAATAATAAATAAAGTGATGAATAATTCTTCTTGCAATTCTGTTTTCTGTTGTTGTTGCTCACATTTCAGGTTTCCCAGCGTCAAAACTCTTGAATTGATCGGAGTCTAAAGGAAGCTAAGGAAACACCAGATTCATTCGTTTTCGGCTTGATAGTCATAATTTGTGCATTTGAGCATGTCAGAGTCGAATGGGCTTTGACCTGACTGAGGTGAGACGTGACGGCCAACAGGCCCTCAGGATCTGTGAACGTGGCAGCAGTTGGAGGAGACCACACCGAGTCACCCCAGCCTCATTAGTTCAGCCACGCAGGCGGCAGGTGATAATAAATAATGTTGAATACGAAGGTGCGTGTTATGAAAGTTTCTGTGGGGGGGTTCAATGTGGAGGCTTGAGTATTTGCGATACATCACTGACAGTCTTCATTTATCACAACAATGTGCTTTCACAAGATTTTTGATTTTGTTATAGGGGCGATCACGTTTTGTCTACTTGTTTTGGTTTGTTTTGTTTTTAGATACTTTTTTTTTTTTTTTTTATCTTTACTTGCACTTAAACATAAGAACAAAATTACGAACATAATAAATTACAAAATAAGATATTTTCTCATTCGATTAGACTGTCGGATTACTAAACTCTTGATAATACTAAACAATTAATAACACTGCACTAAGCCACATCTGTGACACCTAACATGTTTCTTGCTGCTGCACTGTGTCACTGCATCATGTATGTCGCCGTGCATCACAATTCATCTCAGTGTTACTCACTACCTGTGCAATAACCTGTTACACAACCTGTGTAGTTTAATGTGCAATTTATATCGTCTGCATTTAAGCATACCTGTGAATTACTTGTTTACACTAATTAATTCTATTTGTACAATTATACTGTATGTTATTTAGTATATTTCTTCTGGACCTTGTGAATATTGCTTTTCTATTTCTTTTTCACTTTTGGTTCTTTATTTTGGGGGGTTTTATTGCGCGCTTCGGGTTTCTTGTTGTTTTTTCTTTTTTTTAATGAGTCAAAGCAGTTCACATCATCATGAACGTTTCATTGCATTGTTGACCTTGTGTTAACTTGCATACGACAAATAAACAATAAGCACAACTGTATGTTTTTCATATATTTTTAACTTTGCACAAACAAATTATTTTATGCGAAATTTATCTTTAACTGTGGTCTTCCTTTTATATTGATTTACTATTTTACACTTCAGTTTTTAGTTGCTATGGGGAAATAATACAATCGTTGGTCAAATGTTTCTCAAAATTTTAATCAACTTTTCATCCTTTTGTTGTGCTTTATGTTTGTTTGTTCATTTTGTAGGATTATTTATGTCCTGTGCTGCAATTTAGGTGAAACCCTTTGCTTTATCACATGTTTTTGTAAAGTAAATAAAGCAGTGCTTACAATATCCCTTTTGCTAACTGTGAATTTGCAATCCAAATTACAATGGGAAAAAAACAGTTGTGTTCTTTTCACACTGTTGTAAATATTATTTTAAACATTGCCTTTCTTAGGTTGTTAATAAAAACACTGCAAGACACATCCTTGAAGGCATGTTTTGATTTGAACAACTGATAAAAGGTCACCAACTAAAACTATTTGTAATTAAAATAATAAGGATTAAGGTAATGAACTATTTGTACAAGACAGATATTTATGTTTAATGAAATGCAATACAGTTGCTTCAACTGATTAACTTTTGACTAGTTGTCATTTTATGATTTGTTCTACTGAAAGTTCATAATTTTACAGAAAACATCAAAACAAAATTCACTGGCTTTGAATTAGATCTGTTTGCTCTTTGTATTGAGTCCTGGCAGGATTTCTGTTGTGAACCGGTGCTATAGAGATAAGAAAATTTGGTTTATCTTTTTTATAATTATTATTATTAATGTGAACATTTTGCTACGTTTAATTTTAAATGTATATCAAAATCCTTCAAAAGAACTCAACACAAACTAGTCCTGATCATTTGTAAAGAATAGAAATGAACGCTAGAGGGCAGCAGAGTACATGAAATGCTCCATCCAGCTGCAATAGTGTGAAAATGAAAGGAGTCCAGATGTGCACGAATAGTTTTCGCTTCCTGCTCTTGTTTTTACAATACTCCAAACATCCACGTGCAGGTCTATCCAGTTCCTTTTCTTTATAAACAAAATAGCCCTAACAGAGTTAATGCATGTACAGTGGAGCTCGGTCCTGTGGGGGGAGGAGGAACTCTGAAAAGGATGGAGAGGGGGATAAGGGGAGGCGATCAGGAAGTTGGAATGCGAGTCCCTGTGTGTGTGATGTGATTGTTAGCAGAAATGTGTCAGCCCCAAGCTCACCGCCACCGCTGAGCCCACTCCGTGGGTTGTGCTGCTCCCCTTGTGTTGCCATGACGCCCTCTGATACCTTATCTCTGCCTCCTTTAGTGGAACAAGGGTAAACTCATTCAGGAGGTGGAGAGTGTGGAGAGGGGGGGGGGGGTAACAAGACAGCTAAAAAAGAGTTGGATCGAGTGGCAGACCACAGGCCCATGTGTGGCCATGGAGGTGAAACCAGTCTGGATTAGGTTAGAAACCAGAATAAAGAGGATGGAGGCTGAGTTTGAGCTTAACTCATCACTGCTCTGGCATCAGTCAGATCACTTGTAGTTTCTACACTAAATGTACCCGAGTTAGATTTTTTTTAAATTTTTTTTTATTTTAATTTTATGTTTTTGTACAGCGTGGAGGAATAATGTGCCACCAGTGTGTAAATGCACTCCCAGAACTGTCTGCGGCATGTTATTTAAAGTTTAACTGTTTGAGAAGAAGCTGCACTTTGTACAAAATAATCATTCACACGTGCTTCCTCGTCTGACATCAGATGTTTAACTGAATACACAAACAGACTCCTGATGGGGAACGACTCAGTTTGGTGCTTTCAGAATGCACCCAGCCAAGATCAAACTTTCTTTGGTGACTGGTTGATCACACGTTCAGGTACAGCTTCACACTTTTCACCGTCCTCTCCTCAGCTCATGAGAACCAAACTGGAACCCAGTATTTTTAGGCCACAAACCTCACAGCTGCAGGTCTCTGGTGCAGACCTGATCCTCAAGTCTGGCTGCACCACAGTGTTTAGCCACAGCAGCATTTTCACCTGCTCAGACTTTAAGCAGCTAAGAGGAAGCGTCAGATCACACCCGGACCTGCACTGGACATGTGTGCATGAGTGTGAGTGTGTGTGAATGTCCAGAATATTGCAAAATTGTTGTCCAATAAATGCAAGGCTGACTTTACTATACTGCTTTTTTATTTTTATTTCTTCCTTTTTTTTTTTTTTGGGGGGGGGGGGGGGTGTCAATTTAATAAAAACATGTCCAGGATGTTTACTTCATTTTGCATGAAATTTACACCCAGATGTTAGTTCCTGCAGCCTGACTGAAGAATAGTTTTGTGCACAATTAGAGCCATAAATAATTTAAAGGCATGATGTTGATGAGTGTGTAAATATTGCAGGCTTATCAAACAATAAATATAATCAATATTGGTGCCTTTTGTTCAATGCAAAGTTCTACTTATACAGTGTATACTTTTTTCATCACTTTTGAAAAGTAACAAAAACAAAAGATTTCTTCTTTGTTTTTAGTCTTAACCCCCGCAGCTTGTGCCTCGACCTGTTGGATGACAAATATACATTTATACGTTAATCGATGTTTAAATGAATAAAATACATTGGAATATCTGTTAACAACAAATATATATATAATTTGTTCAACTGATGAAAGGTTAATGAAGATTATATAATTCGCAAAACGTGAAGTGATCACAGAAAGCACAAAACGTTTGATCCAATGATCCGTGTTTGCGTCTTTTTCGATGCGCGCGTGTTGTTTTAAACGGAGTTGATCACGTCTCCAGTGAGTGTGTGTGAAAATACGATCGGGACTCCAGTTGACGACCTGAGCCCTGCCTGCAGACTTCAGACACCACAACGGCTGTTTGAGGCCGAACATGTGTGTAAACAAACAAACAAACAAAAAGTTTTTAATTTGTAATTAACTGATGTTACAACACGCGGCTGTTTGTTCATAGGTTTTTTAAAAAAAATACAAAATAAATACAAATGGACTAAATCGCAACCTGTTTTTATTTGTTTGTTTGTTTTTGTTTATTTGTTTGTTTGTTTTTTCCTCTGTTATGGTGGTGGTCCTTTTTACCGTTCAAGTTGTTTTGTAACGACTGTGAGGGACCCTGAACGCATCATGCTGCCATTCACTTCAAACTGATGAAGAAAATGTTTTGGTCTCGCGTTATATTTTATTTAATTTTATTTTTTCTGTTTGTTTGTTTGTTTGTTTGTTTGATTGATGGACTTTTTCGATCATATTCAACAATATACATATATCATATTCAACTACTGTATATATACAGTATATATATATACTGTATATATATACATATTGTATATACTGTATATAAGCATTACATTCGTGATGAGTTTATTTACAGAATTTGATCTTTATTTCAGTTAAATTTTAATTTCTTTATGAATATAAGTAATTAACAAAAAAACCTAACAACTGCAAAATACTGTATTGACAAATAAACACAAAATTAGAGCAATGACCAAAACGAGACGTTTTTTGAATAAACCTGTTTTGTTTTTTACATTAGAAAACTGACTTGTCAGAGAAATGCTTCACGGGTTTGTTGTTGTTTGTTATTTCAACAACATTAAACTGATCGTTTTCTGTTTGTTTGTTTGTTTGTTTGTTTGTTTGTTTGTTTGTTTGTTTGTTTAGTCGTTAAAAACTTTTCCTGATGACAGCGTTCATTTCATCAAACTTTATCATTCTTTAACGTCTGAATCAGATGTTGGGAATAAATCTGACCACAACCTGCCAGTGTGTCCGTGTGTGTGCGCGAGCGCGTGTGCCTCCGTATTTCCAGACTTTTTCCATTAAACTTTGTGCAATGAGAAATAAAATGTGCTAAAAATGTCTAAAAGCAAGCGTCAATAATGTTTTTATTATGATCCGTTTATTAAGTTATTGAACAGGTATTAAACCAGTTTATCCCTTTAATGTGTCAGGAAGATGTCATTCAACAAAACGTCTTATTTTTATGTCAAGATATTTAAACCTCCTGTTTTTAAATTACCTAAACACGTGGGTGAAATAAAAAAGCAGGTTTTTATTTAAAAAAAAAAAAAAAACAGCCGTTTCCAAACAAAAAAAAAGTGCACCGTCTGTTTTGTTGTTGTTGTTGTTGTTGTTTATGATGATGTTGACTAAAACAGCTTACATTGACTCGGAACACAATGAGCAAATAAACCAGCAGCTGTTTCACGCAAAATGATCACATGCAAAAAAGACGCCTGATGAGCGCAACGCAAATAAATAAATAAATAAATAAATAAATAAATAAATAAATAAATAAATAAATAACCATTCAATACCGTACTTTGTTTGTTGAGACATTTAAAAATAATCTGTGAAAGTTTAACTTAGTCCTTTCTTTCTTTTTCTTAGTTCTTTTGAGAAGCAAAAGTTGAAATATTTTAGCAAATTTAGATCAAAGATGATCTTCTTCTTGTGTAACTTTGGTTTTAAACATTTGTGTCGTTTGAATGCCCTTTGTGATTTATTTAACTGCGTGTAAAATACTAAAACCTGTCCTGTGCAGAGGCTCATGCTTAAAACACTGTTTATTTTCTTTCTTCGTTTGTTTGTTTGTTTTCACTGCGTTGAAAAAAACCTGCAACTTCTTTCCGTCTCAGCTTCAACAACTCTCTACAGGAAAAGTCCAGGTTTTTATCTAAAAAGCACAAGTTGGACCAACAGTATCTCTTGAAAGACTCTAATACTTCAAACTGAGTGCCAAAAACATTTGGATAACAGGAGAACGCCGTGCGTAAAACTGTGCGTAAAACTGCGCGTAATGGCACGTGACACCCGCAAAGATCACATGGATTAAAGACTGGGATTATAAAGTGCTTTAGAAGAAAATCTCGGGTGGGGACCTGGAAGGAATTGGTATTTTGGGGATGCAGTGCCATTCGTGTTCAGGCAGCCTCCTCCTCCTCCTCCTCCACAGACCGTCCCCCTTCCCCCCTCCTCCCTTTACGTCTCGAGATTCAGTTTCCGCTTGGCGTTGTTTGACCGCTGACGCGCAGCGGAGGGAGGAGAGGGAGCAGTGGAGCTGACAAAGCAGCAGAGACTGACAGGGAGAGGAGGGGAGAAGGAGATGTCCGACCTGCTCCATCGGGGTTCGGCTACAGCTTAGCGCTAAGTGCTATCAGGGGTTTGGCTCACAAAAAGAGTAGCGGGCTCGAGAGCTGGTTAAAATGCTCCTAAAGGAACCAACCCGCGTCTCGTAGAGGCTCCGACAGGATCTCAGCTCTGCTTAGAGGAAATCTGCAGGAAAAAAAAAAAAAACAGGGAGGACTCATGGAGAATGTGATCAGCTTCTTCGTGCACAACTGCTGGATTGTCTGATTGGAGCGTTTAAAGTGGAGACGGCGCGTCCCTGCTGTGGCTTCTGCAGCCGATACTCGACAGGTTCTTGGGATTTTAGGTAAGATGGTTGCATTTCTCAGTAAAGGTTGCAGAAGTATAGCAGCTCTGTGAGGAGAATGATGGTGTGGTATAAAAAGGAGCATTTGTGAGTCTTGAATTTGCCAAATATGCAGGAAATTTGGATGCTTTTTTTCCAAAAAGGAAGAGAGAATTTGCTGCATGAGCTCCCGAAATAAGATTCTAATGAAGTCCAGTTAAAAAATGTCTGCCTGCATTTGAACAGGAGCTAGTTCTTATTACGGCCTGTGGACACGAGCTGTTGTGATTCCTGCTTTATTGAAGTTCAGCCTCCATCAGCCTCTGTGTCGGTGCAGGGTTCGGAGCTCGGGCTCATGGCGGACCAAGAGGAGACTTTCGTGCTCCAAAACTCACCGACTGGTTCGGAGTCGAGGGAAGTGCAAAACGAGAACAAACCTGAGAAGCAGAACGGAACCACGAGCAAATCCCCGTCGTCCCAGACGACTTACATCCAGCAGGTCGGTGTCTGTCTGTTTGTCTGTCTGAGTTGAGTAGCTATACATGTCCAGTGCATTTTTTATTTTATTTTATTTTAAAACATATTTTATTTGATCATTTTAAGTTGTTTGTTCCGTTGGATTCAGAGAATTGATTTGAGAGCTGCACTTCAGGAAATATTGTTAAAAAAAAAAAAAAAGTTGTCCGCTAAAGTGCATATGAGACATTTCCAGAGGGTTTACTTAAAATATTGGCTCATAAACACATTACAATATATGTTTTTTTTATGTTTATGTCATTGTAAACTTTTTAGTTTTTTCTGTCATGCCGACTTTAAAGCAAAAGATGAGAGACCCAAAGTTGTTTTCTCTGAACAAGTTGTTCATCCAGCGCGTAAAACCAAAAATGCTCTATTTTAATAACAATCACATGGATGAGCTTTAAATGTTGTCGTTTAATGGGAAAGCGCTAAAATGTTTTATTTTGAAGGGGATGGAGGGAATAAAAGTCTACCTGCACGAGAGAGAGTTGTGGATCAAGTTCCACGAGGTGGGCACGGAGATGATTATAACCAAAGCTGGACGGTAAGAAGCATTTATACACTTTATTTTTATTTTTTAATAGTGTATATATTATGGAGAGGATTGGGAAGTACAAAACAAGCAAAACGCATCTGGTGAACCAGAGCACATTTTAGTCCGCGGCCTAATTTTGGAGGACGGAATGGACCAATCAGCTTGAGGGACAACAAGAAGATTGATCTCTAAAATCTGTGGATCCATCAGCTGCATCCAGATCTTTTTAGGGTTCCCTACTCTGCTTTACGTGTGTGATGTGTATCGCTGTCAGGTGGCGTGTGAACATGCATAAATGCATGATGGAACAGCGTGCACGTGTCACTCTAAATGATTCAGATGAATTATTTAACGCACAGGAGCTGCACATTCTGCCATTCTTCTGTTTTAGTGCGAGGGTTTGCCCCTTTTACTTTTTGCTCTACATCACATATGTGATTTACCTAAATGACCTGTGGGCAAGCACAGAGAAAAACTTTAAAATATATAAATGATGGTTCAAAACGACCTGCCCTTAAAATAAACTCCGTCTCCAAAGGCTTTTTTAGTTTCCGTGCGAGCTTGTAGTTAAAGTTGGACTCATAAAAAAGTGAGCGACTGCTTCATTTCAATATGGTTTTCTAATATTTTGCAGCCAAATAAAAGTGTAATAATTATAAGTTGGGCACCTTTAGAATCTTTTCACTCTAACTGTTTGTTCGTGTTTGTTTGCAGGAGGATGTTCCCCAGCTTCAAAGTGAAGGTCACAGGCCTAAACCCCAAAACCAAATATATTCTCCTCATGGATGTGGTGCCTGCGGACGATCATCGGTACAAATTTGCGGACAATAAATGGTAAAAGTCGCGATATGTCGGACTTTATTAGTTTTTTTATTATTATTATTCTAAAAGAGAGAGGGTTCAGGGTGCTCCATCTGGAGCTGAATCCAGCAGGAAACTTTATTCTGTCCTGATGGCCGCGAATCGGAAGTGAGAGAATATTTCCTGGAGAATTATGAACTGTGTTCTTTCTGACGCTTGCCAAGAGCTGCAGGCTGCAGGGAGACCGAGCTGCACTTCTCAGAGTCAGATAAATGGCTGATGACTTTTCCTCCAGCTCCTCCAGCAGCAGGGCCTGAATGCGCTCTGAAACATGGCGGTGTTTCCCCATTTGGATTAAAAAAAAAAAGGATCTCCGACCCATGGGCCAGGAGCGCCTTGTTTTGGGTCAGTGCTCTTAAAAGAGGCGACACTGGAAGAGGATAATCAGATCCTGCTGATAATGACCAGAGCAAAGCCATGGCTGGAACTAATTCTGCCTTTTATCCAGCAACATGTTGCAGGATGACACTTTATGGGTCAATGCATGCATGCAAACATTTTTGGAAAGTGGTAAACATGATTTAATCTTTGTGCGTCATGTTATTTTTCCCTAATGACTGTATATATATATTTTCCCTATACTGTACTGTATATATATGTATATATATATATATATATATATACAGTATATA
>JARVGV010000578.1:17290843-17301503 GCA_031762435.1 Hypsolebias longignatus | reverse complement strand
TACAAAATCAAAAACAAGAACATGTCTGCATTGGTTTTTGCCAGGATTCCAACAGATTCTTAAAACCATTTAGAGAATGGTTTTAAGAATCTGTTGGAATGCTTGTGTCCTATGGTTTTGTTCTTGTTTGTGTTGATGCATTAGCATTATGAAATATGTACAGTAATTGTTCTGATTTGTGTTGAGCTAATGAGTCACAAAGTTGTTCTGCAGTTTTATCCAAATGTTTTTCAGTGCTATTTTAAATGTTGTCCTTTGTTAAATTCAAAAGATAACTAGTGTATGATGTAAATGCTGTTAGTATCAGTTGTTGGATTTATCATTATTTATTTTTACATTGACAGCAGGACAACCAACCTCTACTTGTACAATTAAGCAAATTAAGTTTGTTGTTCATCTGAATTCCTTGAGGGATGCAAGTGTAAACACGAATGCATCTTTACTTTTATATTCTTGTTGGGATATGTAACTGTTACACCCCTAACATACAGTATATCCATCAACAGACATGAGATTCACTTATACTGAGAAGACTTTGCAGCTAATAGGGGAAAAACACACACACAAAAAAACACTTTGTTAACCACCTTTTAGTGCTGAGTAAACAAAATACAAATTCAAGCCAAATCCCCTCATCTTTAATTTGAAAATGAAGAAAATGTTTGGAAACTAAAAATTTTGCATTTACAGAGTATAAATGTGAAAAGAAGAATCTAGATTATGTCATCATTTTTATAACCCATAGATTTTGATTGCTGCAGCTTTATTCCTTGCAGTGTTCTTTGTTTTTACCTCAGTGGCGTTGTGCAGATGTAAAAATCACATTTAAAGTTTGTTTCTATTACTAATTACTTTTTTTCTTTTGTGCAACTTTGTCCTTTTATGTTTTTAACTTTGTGGTATAAAAACTTGGAAAGAAACAACTTAGTCAAGGCATGTTAAAGGTAATTTTTCGCAACTGATTTTGTTGAAAGGGTCAGCAACAAGAGCCATCTTTGGAGTGCAACAGATATCAACCCTGCACGCAGAGGAGACAAGGGAGAGCATTAGCTGAATTTCAGCAAAACAAGGTGAGAAACTGCAGCTTACATTCGACAATAGTTCCACTCTGGTGAGCTATTGATTTTGTCCCCGGTCTGTTGTAAAGCTCTGGATGCTCTGCTTGCGATGGCACTCTCGTCTTTCCCCTCTGGGATGCAGAAGGAGAAAAAGTGCACAGAACAAGCACCTCAAATCATCCAGGGAAACACCTCCTGAGACGACGGAGTCAACAGACATCTTTGTTTGCATTTTGCCTCTGCATTCCTAAATTGTTTAAAATTTCAAACAGTTTGAGTCGATCATGCAATCAGATTCCACATATTTGCCTTTTTAATGTAATTGTACGTCTCTGGGCACTGGTTTAAGATGATCTGGTGTTTTTAAAGGCCTTACTAGAGCATTGACCTAAAATTATCTTATAATTTTTTTCTTATGAAGCGCTTCAACTAATTCAGTGATGCATCAGGTTGTCACGAATAGTTTAAATGGGAAGAAGGAATGATCAGACCCGATAAAAGGTTTTTCAGCGGCGCTCTGATACAAGTGGCAGATTGGCAGAGGGAGGGTTGAGGCATTTAGGGAGCAGGCAGGCAGACGGGCGGGCGGCAGATAAAGAGGACTCGATTAGTCTCAGCTCATTGTGCCACTCTGATTTCTTTCCACTTCCTAATTGGCTGGCTTCTGTAGACTCGGCGGCCATTTTTCAGTTTAAAGACGAAGGCTCCGTGGGTCACGAGAATAAAGGGGCCTGTTTGGTAGGTCAGCAGGCTGATGTCTACAGCATAATCTTAGGTCAACGGTCAAACTAACATCAAGATAGTCCGTGGCAGTGTGGGTCAGCTCCTCCACCAGAGAATCCTATAAGTAAGTCGGCAGACACACTGGAATGTTGTGTTGCAACATTTTGCAAATACATTTATTTGTGCAAAAAAACAAGAAGCTTGCAAAAGTAGTCCGTTAAATTCATCATCAACCCTAAATTTACTGCATAATATGATGTCTCCACTGGTCATAATTAGCCTAAAACCTGGAGGTGGTCTTTTGTTTTATTGGCCTTGATTTAGGATTAATATGCAGCTGGTTCAGATCAAAAATTTGATTTGTAGCTATGAATTATTGTAGTTATTAGTTCAAGAAGAAAATGTTCTGCTTTCTGACTGGAACAGCTCGCGCAACAATAACTTAAAATGATCACAACTCTAACAAAAATTTAAAGTAGAAAAATATTAATTGCAGTTAAAGGAACTTTATATAACAAACAATTGTAAGGAGGGATTTTATGATTATTGTCATCATTATTCTTATTATTTGTATTGTTTTGTTTAGCAACAGATCATATAGAACCTTCCAAAATCAAGCACCAATAAAGTTCAGAAATCCACCCGAACATGTGAACATGTGCAGACATGCACAAAAAACAGAGGACAGTCTGCCTGGCACCAGACAGCAGTGCATGTCCAAATGAGATGTGTGAGAGCCCCCTGCTGCCAAGAGGTGGACAGAAAGAAGAAACAAACTCTCTAATGGAGACATGACATGCTCGCCGGGGCGGAAACTCAAACAAACGATTAATGGGCCATGGAACCATCGGTACGGCAGCAAAATATCCTCCACCGCCCCCCCTCTTTGTGCTCCCTTGCTCCTCTGTCCCGCGTTGACCAAGGGGGTCTGACATTCGAAGACCCGAGCTCCTACCCAGAGGCGACATATTTCTGCCACCCCTTACCCCAGTTTTATTGTGATCTCTGCAACACAGAAACACTTTGGCTTAATCAAACGAACCTCGCGTTTGCGTTAAACACATGTCATTTCATGCTTTTAGTTTGACACTGAGGCTATTTAAAGCACAGTAAAGCTCCAAATGTTCAGAATACCTGAACCAGGATGAGTGGCTATTTCAAGAAGCAGCAAGTCTGTCCCTATCATGTCCTCTTGTGAAGAAGGTCCTTAGCAGAGATTGGGCGTCTAACAATGGTGATAAAACACTTTTAAAGACAACAGTTTAGACACCAGAGCCAACACTTGATGTGAACGTTGAGAACATTTGCAAGAAATGCTGACGTTGTAAGAAATTGCAATTTTCTGCAAACTTAAGATGTGAAGCAAATGCGATGACACATCAGTTAGTTTTGATATAAGTTACAGCAAATTTATTTTTAACAAAGCACCAAAATGCGTGGTGTCCGTTCTCTCGGCACTGCATTTAGTCCTTCGTCTGCTGGCGTAGCTCACCCAAAGCTCCAACTCCGCAGCGAGCTGAGGAAGAAGAGGGGAAGAGGAGAAGTCCATACGTTCATGTGTTTTGATTAGCAGGTAATGATCTTTGATCTAATGCGCTGACTAGGAAAGTGCGGCTCCCATTGAAATCCGGTGGATGCTTGGCCGACCTGGAGCCAGTGTCACTTCTCGTTAGGGCCTGCAGCTCCGTGACCTCCCCGTTTGCAAGTCCCAGCCCCCTCCTCACAGCATGAGCACCCTGCGTAATGATATCAATAGCAGCAGGGGTGCAATGAATACAAATCCGCGTGCAGAATGTTTGGACAAGAATTTGCTCCTAGTTCTTCCTTTTTTCTGCTGCTGCTCGTTCAGCCTTCAGGTTTGCACAAAAGAGCAACATTAGGTTGCAAACAGTTGCTTCTTGTAAAAAAAACTAATTCCTACAGTGAATTGAATGTGTTTTCCCATACGTCAATGTGTGTTTCCCTCAGCAGGAACGTTACCCACTCTGGATTTAGGAATTTGTGTGTAAAAATATGTGTTTGTAATTACTTGTTTCGACTTATTCATGCATGCAGCTAAAAACCATTCAAGCCGCAAACCATGTGATAATGACTGCTGCATGCTTAATTAAAAGAACACATAACTCATTTGTTCATTTGCATGAATCAGGCCAGTTTATGACAAAAAAATTGTTCAATTAAAAATGGTTGTTGTTTCGCGCTGCTCCATATGCAGCTTATTTTCTCCAGGGTGCTAAGCTAAAACATTATTTATAGACCTGAGGGTTGTCCTTCTGACTGCACTGTGGTGTTATTTAAACACAGAATATAATAATTTAAACACACACTGACTGACAGTGTTCTAGCTCAGGCTATTGAACACTGTTCAATGTCGGAGCAACCACCAAGTTTCCGTCTCTTGTATGGACACAGTCATTTAAAGCACATGGCTGAAACAAAGGTATGTTCATGGAGACAGCCAATGAAATGAATCAGGAAGGAAAGAACCATAGTGCATTTCTTTTCTGAATTTACAAGACTGGAAAAGTCATAAAATCCCCCCTATGAGACACTTATTATCAACTACAGCTACACAAAGCCACACTTTGCTCAAACGTTCATGCCAAGCAGCCATGCGCCTCTTAATGCAGATCGCATGCCATGAGCACACACAATCCTCTCTTCCTTGCTCATACGGTTCATAACTGAAGCCTGAAACCTCAATTTTGTTTTCAAAAGCTTTTAATAAGACACTTGCATTTCTCAGTTGTTATGTGATGCAGTAGATTTTTAAAAATTATAATAATTGAATTGAAAAATATTTGATCAGAATCAGAACAAGCTTTATTATCATTGCACCGAGATACAACGAGAACATTATTAATCCCAAAGGGGAGTTAAATGTTGTTGTAACTTATTATCCTCATTTAATTGAGAGATGTCATAGGTACTAGTGTAGGAAGGTCCGTCCCACAGCGGATCTAAAGAAATTGGCAGCAGAAGCTGTCCGATCCGTCCACCCAGATTCAGCTGGCCTCTTGGTTCACCTGGGCTGCAGGACCGCCTGAATGCCGGACTGAACTCCTCCCAGAGTGATGGCCACTCCTTCCAGCAGCTGCCGAGCTCCTCGTCGCTCTGGACAGCCAGCCAGGGGACGATCATGGTCCTTCTGCTGTCACGAGCCGTGTTTCCTGCCACTTTCAGGATCTCAGTGGTTAGGCACTCGCACATAGGAGACTGGAATGCATCCACGGCGCCTCCTTTTCAACTCATTTGAGATTTGGGGTTGTAGTTGAGGTATTATTTGAGCTTTTGAGATGTTGATCAGCTGCTCCTGCTTGTAGAAAACCACCTTGTTGTTGTGGTCATGCGTCATAACAAATGTCCAAAACAAACAAAAAAAAAGGTTTCAGTAAAAATCCTTCCAGTTGCACAGCATCCGATACCAGAGCAAACAATCATCCAAATAAAGGGATTTACATCCAGAAAAAGAGGAATTAAAGTTTCCAAAAGCAACATCTCAGAATGAATGTAACGGAGTTGCGCCAACATGCAGCCACCCGGAGTGGCACAATTCTAGAACATTCCAGACTCTTGTAGCTCAAAGATTCAACAAAAGAAATAAATAATTAGCGCAAAAAGTAATTTAAAAGGAAAAATGCAAATCTTGACTTGTAATTATTCCTTTATAAAACAATTATATCTCAAAAAACATTTTGTTATGAAAGAATGCTACAATAGCTACACTTCTGCGTGACACTGTTTGTTTAGGTTGCGGCTGTTTTCTCAACTGGATATCTGTTTTACTGTGTTTGTAATACCACGTATTTGGTTTGATTGAGAAAACTGTCGCACTAAATTGTTGTTTTATTGAGTTTTTAGAAAGAATTGTTGTATAAGCCTGGTAAAAGCTATAAAATAGGGTCTCATTTGAGTAGCTTAGCATAGCAAGGATGAAGTCCTGCCTTTTTCTCTGAGCTCCATGTTCTGTAACCTATGTCATAGCTGAGAAGCTAATTAGTATTAAAATTTAATTAAAAAGTAATTTGAAAATGACCACACTATCCCTTCAATTGTAAGTCGCCATCCCTTCTTTTCGATGGATGTGAATGTAAAGTGCCCTGAGACAACTTTGTTGTGATATGGCGCTATATAAATCAACTGAACTGAGTTGAATTGCACTGTTTAAAGCCTTCCCATGCATCCTGCATTCAACAGAACTGAACTGTCATTTCTAATTTTTAACTTTTGTTTTACTTTTCATCACGGGCTGTTAATGAAACTGTTAGAAATGCGGCAGCATGACACATTAAGAGCGGTATGCTCACTAATTATATAAAAAAAAAAATTAAAAAAAAAAAATCAAATGAATCTGTTCTTCTGTTCCTGTAAGCTATTAAAAAAACTGAGGGGAGCCATTTGTTTTAAAAAAAAAAACATGCGCACGAGTTGTTTTGACACCCCTTTGTCACTTTTTAACGTTTGGTTTACGTCTTCATTTGTGATGCTAAAAACGCTGATGCGCCTTAAGTGGCTGTCATATGTGAAGCATGCTCCTTGTCATGGGAGCTTCGTGGCTTGTGGCTTGTCATCGTCAAAGGATGACACCATCCAAAGTCTGTTAATTGCAAACCCACAGGCCAGCATGCTGTCAGCATGAGGTGCAAGCGACAAATTAATAGGTTCTCGCGGGGTGTGAGGTTGACGGTTGGTTTCTACAAGGCCTTCTGTGAAACTGACGATCATTTTATTATTAGATGATCAAGTTGTGTCCATATAAACATGTGAAGTGTGTCAGATGCATCTATTCTTAGTGTAGGAAGTCATAACGTGCAGAGGGAAACAACAAATCACTCCAATCTGGGCTGTGTTGAATATTTTACCATGCAATGCTTAGTGACTAGAAAACAGACAGCATGGCTTTTACACAAGTGTGAGGAGTCCCATCTCCACTGATCCAACACTCAGGGAGTCTTTATCTCTAGAGCTTTTTATTCAGGAACATCTCTAATGCATTAGCAGTAATACGACTAGAGGAAATTAAAATTTAATGTGTTGGGGGTCACATTTTGTTGTACAGTGTCCAGATTGTTTCAGGCGAGTTATTGTTGTGTTTTATAGAAATGATGATGATGATGACGGCGAGACTCCACGCACGTTGATTAGTTTCTCGTGACAACGTGTCCTTCTAATGTTTGATAATGTAATGAAAAGAGAAATGGCCTCCAACTGCTTCTAGACTGTATGAGGGGAAAGATTAAGATAAATAGCTACATCTGGCTCTCGCTTGCAACTCTAAAGGAAGTGAAGATAACCAAGGAGGGTCTGGTTATCCATCACCATCCAGACATGTGCACATGCACCTCTGGAACGGCTCAGAAAAAACAGGCACAAACACCAAAATCTTTGCGTATTCCAAAGCAGCACCTGATATTAGTCATTGTTTTAAATTTAAAAAATGTAAAAGAAAAAAGAAAAACACTTTTTCTCAGTGTTTTGTTGTTGCCGGAAAGAAAATGATGAAATGACAGCTGAAGTAAAAGGGAACCTGGTTAATGTCACCTATCATCTAGACCTTTAGTGCCCCACACACCCGCCTTGCATCCCTCTCTCCCTTTTTCTTTTCATTCGTTCCCTCAAGGGAGCAACTTTTCCAACAGATCCTGACTGACAGAACCCTCGGAGCCTCAGACTCTGAAACAGAATTCACTGCAGACCCCGGACTGCTTGTCTTCTGTCTGCCTCATCTATCTCTTTCTTCTGCAATTTCCATCCCGTTAACCATCGCTGCCTTTGTTCTTGCGCTCGATCGATGCACCATAACTCAACCGGCCTCTTGTGTTTGATGTCCGAGCTCTGGATATCATTTCAACCATTTTTGTTAAACCAGTGAACCACACAGATAATACCACGTCTCACGAACGCAGGCACACAAAGGACTATGCATACGTGCGCGCACACATACACACATAGGTGCAGGCGTGATGCATTTGGAGGCAGGGGGATAACTTGAGTTGTCTCAAAGAGCAAAAGTCCCATAACTGCACATGATTTATCAACATATATGCTGTTTGGAGCAGATCTTAGTTTGAAGTTAAATCTTTTACATTAAACTAAGTATATTTTATGCTTGGTATTAAAGATACAGCTGCTAATTTACAATCATTAAATGTGCAGAATAAAGAAATACGAGCAGGAATTTGAGCTTGATTTGTTTAAATCCCAGATAAGCTTCAGGTTTTCGTTCTTTTGAACTAGCATGAACTAGTCCTTGTGAACAGGAATTTGTAAAACACGTACCGGTACTTCATTTTTAAAAGTCATACAAGAAAATGTTTTGTCAGAACTTTATATAATTACGATAAAAGAAAAACTGTTTCATTAAACACACGGATTCTAAACAAAATACATTTAATAAGCCTCAAATATGACAATAAACCTTATAATTTTTCATAGTTTTATCTGTTTTGCACATTAGATATAGTCGTTTAAGATATTTGCACTGCTTAGGCGTTTTATTAGAATGGTCCAATTGTTTGTCAGCCTACCGCAGAAGCAACGACTCTTATAGCATGGAACAGAACAATTGTTTTTCCTAAATGCAACATGGTCTATTTTTGTGAAAATTAGTATTTAAAATACGTAATGTAAAAAATAACAAGTTAAAATGTACTCAGGTAGTTTAAAAAATACACATCAGATTTTTATTCCTTGTTAGGCTGGATGTGATCACTGTTACATCAGTAAACAGTGGATAACGAAACAGTTTTACTCAACGTTTTGAAGCACTTGCTCTAAAAAATCTTACTGTTACATTTAGATATATTGTTTTAATTATTTTAGATGTATTCTTATACTTTTGTCCTAAATATTCAACATATATGTTTCAAAATTCATGATTCTTTTTTTGAACATTACAAAAGACACAGTGACATATTTACCATTTACCAAATTTATCATAAAAGTTCAAATGTTATTTCTATTAAACATTTTTTAATATACATGGTGATGCTTCTTTTAAATCGTTTTTGTTTCATATTGAGCTAAAAAAAATTAGCAGGGTGGGAACGGCTGGTGAACAGAGTGGAATATGATGAAAGTGTCTTTGGCGTTTACTGCTCAACAACCTGCCGGGGACATTCTGGACAGGTCTCCAGTCCATCACAAGGACACATAGAGACAAACAAGACAAACAACCATTCACTCTCTCACTCACAACTAGAGACAATTTAGAGTCACCAATCAGTCTAACATGCATGTTTTTGGTCTGTGGGAGGAAACTGGAGAAAACCCACGCATGCACGGAGAGAACATGACTCCACCCAGAAAGGTGCCTGGCCGGGATTTGATTCTGCGACCTTCTTGCTGAGAGGCAAAAGCTCTACCAACTGAGCCACCGTGCTGACCCCCATGCAATGCAATATTATTTAAAAAATTGCCAATAAAACTTTTTTTTTAATTAAAAAAAAAAAAAAAAAAAAAAAAAAAAAAAAAAAAAAAAAAAACAATACCCCCTCCTCTTTACAAGAATCTGATCTTTTTTTTTTTGTCTTAAGTTGTAAAATTATCAATAAATGTTAGAAATCATTAGATATTTTTAGCGTTAATTCTCCTCCAACAAACTTAAAGTGGCCCATGAGCCACCAGTTGATAATCACAGCTGTAGCAGGTTGTTTTTGGCTCTGGACACATTTCATGTAGTGAATAAAGGTGTAAAAATGTCTCTTCTGATCGTAAAGGTTGCAGATCCCTGCTCTAACCTGTTGACTCTTATGAACTTACTAAAAGTTCTTGAAATGTTTTTTTTTTTTTTTTAACTCTTGGTAAAAATATATTCAAGTATTGTCACTACACTTCAAGATGCTAGATTTGTTCCACTGCTAAATCGCTTGAAATTGTGAAACAGGCGCAGAACATTTCCAACATTTTACGCAGGGTCTTCAATTAAACTTGTTCAGCTGAAGGCAAAAAATCACATTCAGAAATAAATAAATAAAATAAAAACATAACGGTGACATGGAGCGTACAGAGGCTGGAGGGTGTGTGACTGATTTTATTTATTTTGTGTGTAAGTGTTATGAATGGAAGCATCATCTGTGTGTGTGTGTGTTGGAAATATTTGATCGTGTGTTTGTGCATCTGTCTGTGTGCGTGTGTGTGTGTTGTAGCCCGCAGGGACCTGAACGTGGTGTCCAATCAGAGGCGACTTGACTACCTGAACAACGTCACCACAGGCGTCATCTTCGTCACCACGGTGGTCAACTTCTTCGTCAGCTTCTTTGGCTCCAAGCGGACCGGCTTCTTCCGCTGGCTGCTGGCCCGACTCCACTTCTGACACATGCATGACCGCAAACACATGCACATTCACACATGCATGCAGCAAACAACACAAACTTCACTACTGTACATTTGATCTGAGAAACACTGATCAAAAAGGTCTTAAGGTCAAACAATCCACACCTTCAGTATTATTGGATTTTTGTAAAGTGATTCAAACTAACCCAACTAACATACTTTCATTTTAATCCACTGTAAAGAAAGAGGCCAACTTTACAGTATATGTTGCATTAAATATCTTTGTGTACGTTTGTTTTGCTCTGTTTGAGACTTTTATACAAGTTTTACATGTGCTCTGTTCTTGTTTGGTGATAAGTCAAAAACCTTTTGGTTAAACTGACGTGAAAAATGTGTCGGAGGTTTACTGTCAGACAAAAATCAGGGTGTGCAAACATTCCCCCTTGGAAAGCTGAATAAATATGATTTATCAGAAATCTGTGGTGTGATTATTGAGTTTTTATGAAGTACATGAAGTTAAATTAACAGCATTAGTGCACGTGAAGATGGCAAAATGTTTTTGTTTTGTTGAATACCACATTTTTTGGACTAAAAGACACATTAAT
>JARVGV010000578.1:17259805-17272494 GCA_031762435.1 Hypsolebias longignatus | reverse complement strand
CGTAAACAAAAACACTAACATGTCAGGGTTTTCATGAACAGCAGCAAACTGATCTTCCATTCTATTAAAAAAAAAAAAAAAAAAAAAAAATCCGACATGTGCTGGTGATGTACACACAGAAAGCAATAGGAAACAGAATATTACAAACGAGTCACGCACCTGTCTCCACCAAGAATCAAAGCTGTTTTCAAGCCTGTGTATTTTCCCAACTAAAACGCCCAAACAAACGAAAAGAAACATTTTTTAACCACTGTATCATTTAAAAATAGATTTAATACAAAAAACATGCTGCAGACATGCCTCCTTTGTGAACTTCATGGTCTGTAGGGCCAACTCTCTGGTGGGGGTCAGGATGAGGGCTCTGGCCCCTGTCTGGGCTTGAGGGGCTTTCAGTTTCTCAAACATGGGCACGAGGAAAGCGGCGGTCTTACCGCTGCCTGTCCGAGCCATGGCTACAACATCTTTTCCATCCAGGATCACAGGAACAGCCTGAGATGGTGAAGATAAGAAACTCAGCATCAAACAACAAGTGAGATAAGAGGACACATTAATGATGAAGACAATCTTGAAGAATTCCAGACGTACCTTTCTTTGAATGGGCGTGGGGACTTTGTAGCCCTTCTTCATGACACCCTTAAAAACAGGGTAGCTAAGACCTGAAATCAAACACAAGGAAGTAAAGCTGTGTTCCCTGGAGGTACAAACAGGTCCTCTTCTTTCCACTCACCCATGGACTGAAATCCTCCAGACTTCTTTTTCTTCTTGTTTTGAGCTCTGACCATCTGCCTGGTGTCAGGCTCCACATCTGACAGGCAGTCTGACGCTGCAGGAAAACGGGACAGCTTCTTCCACGGCTGTGGGAGACAACAGGAAAACATTAAAACGTGCTTTTTAATCAAAACTTTAAACAGTGTGGAAATCTTCACTCATGTACATTCACGAATAGAACTGTTTTTTTTTTTTGTTTGTTTTTTTTTATAAATAAATACCTGCTGCATATACGTTACAATATGTACAAATTAACAACACAAAGTCATAAATTGAAACAATAAAATGTGGTCTTCCTCAAGGCTCAGTTCTAGGACCTAAATTATTTATACTTTATTTAAATTATATTTTTTATTGTATCCAGTATTTTGAAATTTACAATGTTTGCTGATGATACAAACTTTTTCTTTTCAGGAAAGAATATGGATGAATTAATACAAATAGTAGAAAAAGAGCTAGCTGAGTTAAAAAAGTGGTTTGATTATAATAAGCTATCTTTAAATGAAAAAAAAACTAAATTTATGGTATTTTCAGGTAATCGGATTTACAATAATGTAAAGTTACATATAAATGGAGTTGAAATCGACAGAGTTTATGAGACAAAATTTTTAGGTGTCATTCTGGATAGCAAACTTAGTTGGAAGCCTCATATTGAATATATTAGAAATAAAATTGCAAAAACTATTGGAATACTGTTTAAAATAAAATATTAAATAAATGTAAAAGGCTTGCATATCATATACAGTACTGTACTCTTCCTTGATAATGCCCTACTTGTCATATTGCTCAGAAATATGGGGAAATGCAAATAAAACTACTATTGACATATTAATAAAGTTTAAAAATGGCAATTAGACTTATTAATAAAATGGGATATTGTGAACCAAATAATCAACTTTTCATTCAAAGTAATACTTTAAAATTTAATGACATTGTTTATATAAAAAATACTGGAAATAATGTATAAAGCACTGAATAAACGTCTTCCTTCTGGAATTCAGAAATTATTTAAGTTAAGAGAGAGTAAATATAATTTACGAGGTCTGTTAATATTTGAACAAGCTAAAGAGAAAAGTAAAGTAAAATCTAGATGTATTTCAGTTATCAGTGTGAAACTGTGGAATGACCTGAATGATGATCTCAAATTATGTGCTTTTTTGGTGAGCTTTAAAAGAGCCTTAAAATGTAAAATTATAAAAGCTTCTGGAGATGTTCTGTAGATGTATACTGTACATGTATTGTAACCATGCATGTATGTAATGTGAGTATGTGTAATATACATGTATATTTAAATACTGTACTGTATACGGTAAATGTTTGGATGTATACTTATGTATATACTTAGCAGATATATGTCATTATGTAGACTGCTGAGTCTATGAACAGGGTGGGTAAGTAGAAGCCTTGGCTTCAGCCTATTCCTTTTTTAGTAAATTATTGATTTACCATTTTATATTTATTTCCTTTTTTTGTAATGTTTTTAATTTACCAAAATGAAGCTGAGTTGAGAACATACTGTATATTAAAGTTAATATTTAACAATTACAACTTGAAATTACCAGCAACGATAAATCAACACAGTGGTATTCATTATTTACTTGTTGTTAATAATGAAAAACAAAATATTACTCAGGGGGCATCCGGATTTGAACCGGAGACCTCTTGATCTGCAGTCAAATGCTCTACCACTGAGCTATACCCCCCGACACACTCACGACAGCTGCTGAACTTGTTGACGATTCAATAATCTGGTGGATTATGGTGTAATTTAAGCTTTAATGTGTGATTCTGTTGTATATACCCGTAGGAAAACAAGTTTCGTGAACAACACTTTAGTTACTTACAGTCTCATCGTCCTTAATTCCTGCTGCTAGCTCGAAATCTCCGGTGTCAGAGTCCGACAGCGGCTCCCTGTTACTGTGTCTCTTCTTCTTAAATTTCTTCTTCCTCTGAGCCATCCTGTCACTTTGTTCTCCTTAACACCCAGGGGTCGACAACTTCACTGCGTAAATTAATAAATACAAACTGAAATAAACTGTTTTCGCAATGAACAAAACACGTTAAGCGGACATGTTGGAAACACGTGTGAGATTCTTCTTCTACGCCCGGTGGGTTGTCGTTTGTTGCTCATACTGCCACCTACTGTTCCAAAAGAGAAGTGCGCTTTATAATTCAATAAACTGATAAATTAATTTTTTTTTTTAATATTCATTTATAAAAATTTTTTTTTGGACAGCATTGTTAATTTAGAAATTTTAAATATCATGTGGGTTTCATTAGAATGCAAGACCAGATGCTTCTCAAATAAACAGCTGTCCAAAAACAAAACATAAACACTATATCAATTATTAAGAAGAATATATCCCTCATGGGTTTACCTTTAGTATAAGTAATATTTGCCAAGCTCATCCTTATGAAGATGTGAAGCAGATTTACTTTTACATATTCTCTATTTGTTTGTGTGTAGCATAGAATATGTTTTAATTTTGATTATTTTTAATCAGTTGAATGAATAAAACTACATTTTAATTGTTAAAATCTCAAACGCATAAAGTAAAGTGCTATGTGTTGTCATCATCGTTTGTTACCATACAATGTATCTTTGGATGCTAACTGACAATCGAATGAAAGCCAAATTGTGTGCTGCTCTGCTTTAATCCAGCAGGCTGATGTACAGTAAATAAATCAACTCCATGGCAACAGCTCAGAGCCAAAGCCATTCATGTTCTCTCAAACCGCCTGGCAGAGGAGGATATTACAACTAAATCTGCTCAGGAAACTGAGAAGGCAGCAGCGTTGTAATGATTATCAACAATAACACTTATATGTGTCTCTATAGGAAATTTACTGATACAGCTAAAAAAAAATAAAATAAAAATAAAAATAAAAAAGGATATTAGGGTACAGTACTGGGGAAAATGATAAACTGTACTGGTTTTAACAAACCCTTCAAATAAACCACATGGTGGTGTCAAAGTGCTCCTAGTTCATGAACCACAATTCCTGGCAGGAACTCAACTGTTTCCTCCACAGTACCAAATCTGACCAAATTGGTTTGGGTCATCCTTTTAATGTTATACAAAACTTTAAAGTCATTGTTTACTGAGAGTTGTGTAAATGGGTATGTTTGAAACCTCTTGTTGGATTACTGACACCCACAGTATGGCACAACTCCCCAAAGAGCACTGTCATTTATTTAGGCATTAGAATATACAATGAATTATTAACGAGAGTCATTAATTGTATTAATTGTAGATTAAGGCATTAAGAGGTCATTATATAATGAACAAAACAAATACAAATTAAATACATGTCTTGATTATAACTGCTGCATTGTGTTTTACTTTTTATTTGGTCCTGGATTCATGCCTGAATAAATAACTGAGCATCAATGCATCCCTTCCTCATTCCAGTAATGCAGTGTCTTGTGGAGTGCTTCAGCATGCATGCACATGGGTGTCATTTTGAAAATCCATATCATGCTCATTACAGGAGTTCTCACATTGACTGTTTCTATAGGTCTGGGTTCATTCACATAAGCCACACTTCCCTAAAACGATCATGTGACAAATTGTAGGAAAAGATTTGTGTCATCATGGAAAGTAAAGGTCTGCTGACTGGTCCTCATCACAGTCAGTTCCATCATGCAGTTTTAGGTTGATACCTTCTTGCCCCTCATCTATACAAGTTTCAGCTCAAGCTGGTCCTTTTGTCATCACAATAATTACAGTGACTGTTTCCTTGGTTAATTAAATTTCACTCCCCTTTATTTATTTTTTGTTGGAAGAAGGGGGATGACATCATGCTGTCAAAATGATAGAATGTCCCATTCATTAGGTATCCACAACAATAGTTACATAAAAAAATATAGATTGAGTTTTTCACAAAAGTACAATTTGCCCAACAGCCATTTTTTTCCCACAAATCTCATTCAAATAACTACTTGGATTTTGTTCTTCCTGTCAGGAAGATAAACCACAGTTCATGAAGTCATGCTCCATCATACTGAATGCAGGAGCTCCTCAAGGGTGTGTACTCAGTCCTTTGCTCTTCATGGCTCATGACTGTACTGTGTGATGGGACTCATCATCAATAATAGTGAAACATCTTACAGAGCTAAGGTGAAATAAGTTAATAAGCTCATGTGGAGACAACAGTTTATGAAAAAAAAAACTAAAAAGATTATTGTAAATTTTAGACAAATGGGCTTAGCTAAATCATAAGATAGCATAATGCAGTGAGTTTGATATGTCTGCATTGATACACTGAGAGTTCTGAGTTGAAAAAAGTTACATTAATTTGCAACTTTTGCTTCTGATTGCTGTGAATGGATGTCATCTTCAAAGCTGAAAAGAAAACATGGTGTAAGCTGTGTGTCCATGAAAGCATGGTTTCAGTTTGTAAACAAATCCACTACGCTCTTGCTGAGAAAATGGACACTGAATAAAACAGATGTCAGCGTGACTCAGGTTGCATTTTCATAAAGATGGGTTAACAGATGCCATCTCTCTAAGCCTGGAAGATTGAAGGGGAAAGCTTAAATTAAGATACTGAGCTGATGCTTTGTAACGATAAGCCTTTAAATGAGGGTTGCATTTAAAATTTCTCCAATCCTATCTGTGTCATTTAATTATTTACCAGGCACTCTCCAAAAAGCAGGCCATGGGTTCAGGAACTTTTTTTAAAAATATTCAAAACATCCAATTAGCATTGCGACTGATGAACTGTAACAAGTCAGACAGGCGAGTCCCAGCAAGAATTGAAATATTGTTTTGATCTACTTCGTACCATGACAAATCCAAGAGGCAAATTATTCTCTGAAAATTGATAACAGCTCATCAAACTGGTTTGAATAGCTTTCTGTGAGGACATGCCCAATTGGCGTTGAAGCTTCTGAAATGATGAGATGAGAGAATTATTGTCTGTTAACTTGTGAAAATGCACATTCCATGAAATGTTACAACACAAAACATCCTCCAGCTTGTCTGCTGCAAGAAATACATGTAACCGGGTGAGCAATTTAAGGCTTGAGGCAGTGAATCAAGAAGGGCAGAGAATGGTGTTGGAGCTCACTGGGCTGGCATTGCAGGGTGGATGTAATGGTGCCACCGTTGGTGACTGCAGCAGATGGAGTGAGGGACTGGGGGGTTACCTTCAGGCTCCTGGGCACAGAGATAGGGGCAGTCACGCATAAACTTTCTAGCCTGTGATTGGACATGCTGAGATGCCTTGAAGGCTGATAAGAAGCTGCACAAGGTACTCCACGTGCTAGTGAAGTCATGTAATTATCTCACCCTTGTAGTTTCCCTGAGTTCATCCATCGTGCAGCTTACTGGAAAGTGTGCAAAATGCAAATATAATAACACATTTTAGTTTTTTTTTTTTTGCAGAACATTCTGGATTGCATATTTAACTTGATCAAATAATACAAGTTAACAGGAAATAGTTACCGATAATACATTTTGGAACAGGTTGTTGCCTGCCACAAAGGCAAAAGTGGAGCAATAATGTTTTTGCCCATGTCTGTTTGTTCATTTCTCTCTACCATTAGCAAAATATTTCATGAACAAGTTGACTGATTTTAATAAAATGCCCAGAAAGTAAATATTGAAAAGACATCTGCAACCGATTTACTTTTGGAGTCAATCCCATTCAAGATGGGTTTCATAGCTAATCAAACTTATCAAACAATAAACAATTGTGACTTGGTTAATTTCACAGATATTACGCTCATATTTGGTGTGGTCGTAGCCAAGACTCATCCACAGCCCATATTTGAAGCACTTACTGACTTGCTCACAAAACATTTCTATTACCACGTTTCATGAGATGCGGCTACGCTCACCATCTTGAAATAAAACTGTTGCGACATGCATTCCTTAAAGGATGCAAGGGTTTTTAAATCACAGCTATTATTGTTGAATTCAGATTTTAAAATGCACGATTTTTTGGTTTTAAATGCATGGAAAGACCGTAACAATGCATTCAAGGAATATGTTATTTGACACTCAAAAAAGATGGAAACTGTATTTTCCAGAGAAATACAGCAAAATTCAAAAGTGCTTGCATTCCTACAACTGAGCTAAAGCCTTTTGCTCAGATGTCTCTTTTGCTGTATAAGTATTATCAAGCTTTGCAATTCTATTTAGTCTAAAACTGCATAGGCATGTACATTTCGTTAAACTTTCAATTATTTGATATTCTGGGTGCTAAGAGGCAGTTTAGCTGTAAGGCTCCAGTAGTTAATCTCATAGCAAGTGCCGACATTAGAGTGATAATTACAGGACATGAAAATTGTACAAAGAAATGTCCTCAAAAGCGAGTAAGACACCCTTATTTCTGCTTCCAGCTGAATTGTGAAGCTGCTCAAATTTCATACAGCTTTGTTTGGTTTCTGGACATTGTAGCTGATGTTGTTGCATATCTGAACATCATGTTTGTGGGTGAAAATGATCAAACAGTACTGGTTTGCTGCTCATTAAAGCTACAGAGACCCTGCTGGGAAGCATTTTAATACGTAAAGGCCATTTTCAGATTCATCTCTCCTATAATTTTATCAAAGGGTTACATGCAATGACACATGCATGGACTGAATTAAGCCCTGCAGAGCTGAATTAGCTTCCTGACCACATCCTTGTTGTTTCTTTTTGTCTGCCACTTGCATGGCCTGAGGCTCAGTTCCTCTTCTGATGTCTTAATTGCAATTTCATCAAGTATTTAAAGCCATGCATCCCTCCCTATTTTTGTCATTGCCACTTTAAACCAGCCACTTACAGCAACTTCAAGGGTAGTAAAAGCAGCTATTGTGTGTGAAAAGTTAAGTCAGGAGCAGTTTGGGGTCCATTCTTTTTCTCGTTTCGTCTTTCATGGTTTTATCACTCAAAGACTTGAACAGCTCAGCAGAATAAAAAGGAGTAAAAGCTGCAGAATGAAGTGAGGAGAAAAGATTGAGGCAAAAAAAATTTGCATGGGAGCATTTGCACACAGGGACTCTTACAAGAGCTGCTCTTTTCTGCTTCACAGTTTTCAGTTCAACCAGGTTACTAATGCAAAAATAAGATGTTAAATTCAGTCCTTCTGCATACTAAATCAGGGAACATGGAGCAGTACAGAGAATTTGTGCATTAATTTCTTTTAAAATTACTTCTTGAATAAATAAAATTCGGATTCGCTGAATTTTAGTTTCTTGTTATTTGTAAACCATAATCATCAAAATGACAAGAAATAAAGGCTTGAACTATTTCACTGTGTAATGAATCTATGAGTGTCACTTTCTGAAATAATTAACAAAACAACTTGACGTTTGTCATGATGATATTCAAAAATTTTGAGATGCACCTGTACTTGTACTTGAAATCGCCTCCTCACTTTTGCTCTCAACAATTGACCACATACGTTGAAAACAAGTATCTGTGTCTGAGGTTTTTAAAGAATCTCTCAACTTTTATATTATATAATTTTGTAAATTCCATATTTGTAATTTGCAACTAACTTACCTGGAGGGAAAAAAAATGCTAAATTTGAGGAGAATGTGCAAACTCTACACAGAAAGACCCCAGGCCTGACCTGGGATATGAAACCAGGACCTTCATGCTGTGAGACAACAGTGCATACCACTAATCCAGTGCACTGCTATAAATATGTAACTTGATCTCTTTTATTTTAATGAAATGCAATTGTGACAAGTGTCTTGCACTTTTGCTAAAAATTCTGTTTTTTATTGTAGCTTACCATCTATTTTGAATCCTTTATCTGTGTGTGCTGGGGTTCGGGTAGTGGTGCTAAAAAAAAATCTTTGGAACAAAATGAATTATTCTTATTAAAGAATAAGTTAATTGCTTATTTTGTAGGACAAAAACAATCTCATAAATGACATCAAATTTAAATGTTGGACGTTCTGGCTTTACAAAATAAGCAACGTAGACTTAAAGCTGATCAATTCTTTACCACAGATTCCTAAAAGAAAATGGAACTACTGTACTTGTTGGGAACTACCAAAATGTGTCTGTGCTACACATAAATCTCTTATAGGTGGGAAGTACAACTGGCTCTAGGCAACAAGGTCTGGAGGAGAGTCGCTGCAGTTTCCATTGTGTCCAAGAATAATTCAGTTTTATCCTCGTGGAAGTTGAAGACGTATGAAGCCATGCTAACTTTGATGTTAGTGCAGTGGTTTCAATTAAAAAGAAACAAAGGTAGATCATCATCTGCTTGCGAACAAAAAGAGATATTGAATTTTCATGTGCCAAGAGAAGCGTGTAAATTTAAAATAAAATTGACCAAGGACAGTGCCCTGGGGTACATCCATATGTGAGAAGGGCTGAGAAGGACACAGAGAGAGAGAGAATGCTTTGAAAGCCAAAAAAATTAACAATAAAATGACAGCGTCTCCTGAATCTGTGGCTAATCAAGCATTATTCAAAACCTTTAAAAGACTAGTTTCTAATTTCACTTCTGTTTTGGCACGAGATGCTATGGAATGGTCCAAATGCCTCGTATATATACTGCACACTGGGGGGGCACATCTTTTTTGTGTTTTGCTAATAGCCTATAGTCTTTATATGGCCTATAAAAACCAAAACACTCATCCACACATCTGGAACATGTCTCTGTGTTGAAAAATGACAAAAAGTACTGATTGCCTGCTTTGTAAATAAGCTGCAACAACATTTTGCTTCAAGCATCCCATTGTTATGCGAATAAATCTGCACGTGTCACTGTAAATATGTCTTAATGAGAATGATAGCAGCCGTTGGCAGCCATCTATCAGGCGGGACCATATGTTGCTTTGGGTGGGGATGGAATGAGGGCTTAGCACAAAGCCTGCCTTATCCTCTGGCATTACAGACTCTAAGAAAGGATTTAGTCTTTAATTCTTGATTAGATCAAATTTTCTCCCCTGTGCGAGAGTGTAGTGATACACCAAGCACAGATAACCTGCCCTATTTGGAGACTGTTTGGTGTGTGTGTATGTCAGAGAGAGCGAGAGAGCAAGAGAGAGAGTCCCTTGACGTTTCTCCCACTCTCTCTCTGACACACATTGACTTTAGCCTGAACCTCTGGTGTCCCATCCCATTTAGCACCGGGGCTTTTAACACATTGTGATTGGGTTAATATTAGATGTGATGGATTATTAATTAGGAGTAAATCCTGATTGATGGGCTTGTCCCAGCTGGAAAAGGACCACACTCTGGGCTTTATCGCTTGTTTTTACCTCCGTGAAGACTTCTTTTGAATTTCCCCCTTCCCTACAGGTGGCATTAGAACCAAGAGGATTCTTTTTATTTGTTATGCATCCTTTTACACTTTCTTCTAACATCTTGCTCGTTTTCAGGATGTTAGGTTTCTTGACTCAATCATCTTCCTCCTCCTTGTCTCTTTGCCTGACTGGCTGCTGAGCTGACTGACTGACTGGTTGGCTCCCTCTCTCACTGGAGTCTCACTTTGGGATCGTTCATTGTGCGAGCTTTACTGGAGCAGAGACAGACTCTCGGACTCCACGGGGCTTGGAAAGTGCTAAATTTCTCTCTCTGTCTGCTCTGGTGACAAATTAAATGCAAGCAGAGGAAACCTCTGTCTCCTCAAGCACAGACTACTGACCACCACTCCTGTGCTGCATCCATGACTTTATCCACCTGGCCGGGGTGTGGGTTTGGATTTATCTTGGTTTGGATGTTCAGCTTGACACAAGGTGAGTGGAGCTTATGATGAATAAACTGCATATATATGTGTGTGTGCATATAAGCTTCATATCATATGGTAATCTTCATTCACTGCTGCTGTAAATGTTTCATTTTGACCATGTTGTAACATGTAAATCATGCAGAATATCAAAAAATTTGAATAAAACATGTTTGTGAACAAAAAAAAAATCATATTCTTTCACATCATACTGTACTGGTCAACCATAAATTAAATGTCTTTACTAAAAAAAAAATACATTTTTGTTCTCCCTGTAATTGACCCGGGGTTTTAAATCCATATCCTCCATTAATATGTATCATCCATACAAGGCAGAGTAAATTTCCCTGCAGACCAGTAGAGCAATTGACCTAACTTGGTTTGGTTGTAATCTTGGTCTCAGTGGGCTCCAACAACAAAGAAAATGTGCTGTTTTTTCGTGCAGAGATGCTGTTTTGTTTGAGTTAAAGCTCAGTTTTTCAGCAGTGAATTACAGCGAGCTACTCCAGACATAAAGTGGAAGCTCCTTGTCTCATTTGGTTGTTTCCTATGTGACATATTGATCTGGCAGCATCACTGAAAAACAGCAGATGAATTAATCAGATACTACTGACTGCATCATTTATGCATAGTGTCAGATTTAAACAGAACCATGTTTCCAATATTTTCTCTGTGGAGTTTTTTTTAATACTTCAAATAGCTTAAATTGAGTAACGCTTATAAAATACTTGGAAATAGATGTTTTTATACCAGCATGTTTGTGCCTCTGCTGATCCAAATGCAATCGCTATAAAATAAGTACTTCCGTTCTTGACAAGTTAGTTTTAAAAATTTGAGCAAAAGTTAATCTTTCTGGACCTATCCACAAATCAACACTTTTCAAGTCCCCAAAACATCAGCTCAGTAATTTACTAATGCATTTTGACTATTTCTCCGAGAATAGTGTAAGATTTAAACAGTTTTCAAGTTAAACAACAAAACAAAACAAACATTTTTTTGGAAGAATGCTTACCGTGTCTCCTGCCAGCTTTTGTTGCAAAGTTTAATAAAAGATCAGCTTATGTTGAGAAGTGACAGAGTGAAAGACATTTTGGTCAAACCTTGTGAATAACATTATGTGCACTTTTATAGCCATATGTTGTGATTGACTGTTAGCTAATACCAGTACAGTTTTAGCACAATATCTTTAAAATTCACTGAGCTGTAGCCATTTTTGTGTACGCCAGTGTCAGTTAGCTGCGGTAACCATTTTGAACTGGCTTGATGTACATCCGTATTTTTTGCCGTATAAGTTGCACTTTTTTTCATAAATTTGCAAGTCCTGCCCAATTTTTGGCTGAGATCTGATTATTCAATTCATTCTGACATGGAAAATATTGAACACTACCGTTTTCAACCTCTAGAGGGCTCAAGTAATATGGCAATCCAAGTGTCTAATTAACAGGCCAAAGTGGCTATTAATGAGACACTTGGCTTACCATAGAGCCACCTTCGTCTCACTCCGGAATTTCTTGAGCAAACGTCAAATCAGCTGCATTTTGCTGCACCACCCAGGTGAAAATGCAGCTGATTTGACCATTAAAGTGCATTTATTAAGGAACAGTTCAACTGAGACATACCTTTGCTATAATGCTGAGCAAACAAATAATTGTTTTAGGTAGTTATCTTGTTAAATTTTGAAGAGAGGCACAGCGAGTCCTCCCTCTGTGCGCTCCAGCAGCCACAAATCGGCTTTTGAAATCCAGCTGATTTTACCATCAAAGTGCATTTATTAAGGAAAAGTTCAACTGAGACACACCTTTGCTATAACGTCGAGTAAACAAATAATTGTTTTTAAGTGTTAATCTTGTTAAATTCTCCCGTGCACGCTCCCGCGGCCACCATTTGGCAGCCAATCGATTTTTGACACATTACAGGCCCACGTTTTCACGTGGTCAGCGGTGACGCATAACAAACGTGACGTGTCAGCGGTGACGCATAGATGTGACTTATATGGCGAAGTGACTTGTATGTGTTTTTTCCCCCCACTTTATTAGACATTTTTGGACTGATGTGACTTATAGGGTGGTGCAACGTGTAAAGCAGAAACTACGGTAATTACTCCCTGTTAGTTTCATGGAAATTCACTCACAAGGCAAAATTAATTTTGCTCCATTCTCGCCTTTGGCTGCGGAGGACAAAAAAAAGATAGTGGAACATTTGATTAGCGCGGCTTATAGCAAGAAGGTTGCAGGTTCCAC
>JARVGV010000578.1:17238888-17250927 GCA_031762435.1 Hypsolebias longignatus | reverse complement strand
CTGGGCCTCTGAGCAAGGCCCTTAACCCCCACCATCTGCTCCCTAAACAGGTCTCTCTTGAAAATGAGTTCTCGTGGCTCATTGAGACTAACTTGGATAAATAAAAGGTAAATGGAAAAAAATAAATAAAAAAATAAATAAATAAAAAAAAAAAATATATATATATATATATATATATATATACACACAGTATATGTATGTATGTAAAGTAAGCGCATAATGTTATTTATCTGAGTAGCCACCAGATTGCTTTGAGTCTTATAAAAATGTCATTAAAAAGTCTCATAAAATATTTAATCAAACTTATGCATCACTCTTTTTATGCCAAAGTTATCTAAAAACAATTATAGCAACACATGCTAACATAAAGAGTTAGAAATTTATCGTTCTTTGGTTAATTGTTTTGGTTTAACACATTTTGTTTATTTTTTTTCTTTTTAAATTACAACCTTATCCAAAGTCATGTTTTCTACAACAAACAATACCTGCAACCTGTTCCTGACAGAAAATCTCCGTGAGAATGTTTAGAAGTTGCATGTACTGCTGTCCAGCTCTCTTGATTCAATAGTTTTAAACAGATCTCGAGCTGCAACTAACTGATGGAAATGCTTCTTCACACGCAACATGCAAAATGACAACTTTCTGCTATTACTCAAATGGAACTCAATTTACTTCCAAAGAGTTTATCCTCACCAGTGCTTCCACAATTAGAGCAGTCACAGCCCACATCCTCCGGTACTTCATTTGACGCCGCCGCGCAGCTTCCAATATAACTGTGGCTGCAAGAAACAGAGAGATTTGTGGATATCTAAATTGCTAAAGCAGAAACCTGTATAAACAGTGGTAATTACCGGGCCATTGACAGTCTCTCAGTGTTGTGCTCATTCTGCCACAGCCGCAGTGATTAAAATGAATCCTCATCGACTTCTCCATTAAAGCGCTGGCAGGAGCGATCCCGTGACCTTTCCCCATTGATTGAACATAACAATCACAATTCAATTGTAATGCAAAGAGAACATTTGTTATAATGTACATGAGATGCATGAGCCATTTCCTGGGAGCGGAGAAGGGTAATCAATGGAGTGACTCTTGGCGTGATGCAAGGAGAATGAGGCTGTTTGCAGGCTCTAATTCATACAGCCTGCAGTGTATGATGGAAAGCAATGATCTGCATGTAAACACCCTGATTTCTTTCTGCTCATCGTTCAATAGGATAACAACAAATCTTGACTTCTATATCTATAAAGTCTAACAACCCAAAGCAGCTGTGAGTGGCAGTAATATGCAGGTACACACAGCCTGATACAACTACGATGGAACATTAGACCAAAGTTAGAGCTATATATCATGCAAAACGCATATACTGCTTCGAAGGCAGGGGTGCCCAAACCTTTTCCTTGAGAGGGCCAAATTTAAAATCTGTCAGAGGACTCGGGCCAAATGCGATAATATAATGCATGAAATGCAAGTACATCTTTAAGTAAAGTCCATTTATTTATTATACAGTTATTTAACTTTCCATTCTGTATAAAGAACATTATAGAACCCAAAATATAACAAATACATAAGTTGTATGTAAGAAATTAAAACAAATATTGAAATTTTGGCATTTCGGTATGCAGGTTGTCCTCGACCTACGGCGGTCTCTACTTACGGCGTTCCGTACTTACGGCGCCGCCCCCAGTGAGTCATTACACCTTACATTGCCTTTTTTATGCAGCATTTTAAGTTTTTTCGGGGGTTTTTTTTCCCCGGGTATTTTGTTAGCTAACTGCTTGGAAACACATTAAAACACATTGAAACGGCTGTTCTAAGTTGTTTTACATTGAAAAAAACATGTTTAAAAAGACGTTACCGATCGCCGTTTTAGTTTTGGTTTTGATTTATGGCCGAAAATGCGGACTTGCGGTGCCATGTGCGTTCGGTTCCGACCTGCGGAAAAATCGACCTACGAACGGTCCTTAGGTCCGGAACCCGTTTTGTAGGTCGAGGACTACCTGTAATTATATGTAGTGCAAAATGTAAAAAAAAAAAAAAAATGCATGTCCAACAGCAAGACAACTTAACAGGAACAATATTACGAACATAAATCAACAGTCGTCAGTGGGACGACTTTTCCATCTAACATTAAAGTCAATGGAATGACTGACTTGGATAAATAAATTGATTCTTCAAAGGAAATTTTAATATTGTAATGAAAACTGCTTGGTGGGTCAACCCAAATGGCTTGGTGGGCCAACTTTTTAATCCCCCACAACTAGTTATGTAGGAGCCCGAAAGGGCCCGAACAGGCCCTGTGGATAAGGGGCATTTGGCCCATGGGACCCACTTTGGGTACCTCTGTTCTAAGGTATTTTTTAGAAATGGTAAATGACCACTACCCCAACAATCAAACCAGAACTGAGCACAGAACTGAAGAAGTCATATAGATCTGTGTAAGTAGAGTCATGTGGTATATTACAGCAAAGCAAGGACAAGCTTGTAGAAGCATAATAACTAATGATTAGCTAAATACTAGCATGTGAAGTGACAGCTTGCACAATCCATGTAGAGAGAAAACGAAAAGCATAATAGGCAGAGCAACTCATCTCCGCTTAAAAGCTGCACTCTATCACGTCTTTCAAAAACCGCCTTATGAAGGGTGCATGCGATTGATGTCCTTAAGGGATTTCTTTTTTAGAATCAGGAGATTATAGTTTACACGGACATTAAACAGATTAAACCAGCCGGCTCTCTAAAGGCAGTTTATCTAATGGAGAAAATGTGGTATGCTAATTGAGAAATTCCAATGGTAAAATTATACTTAAACCCTCCTCTCTCTTCTCGCGCTGCCTCGCTCTTTCTTTCTGCTGGAGGATTTTTCAGTTTGGCTTGATGAAATCAAAGGACTAATCACAGCCATGAGCCATGAGACATTAGCTGAGTGAAAACAGTGTTTGCCATGCTAAAAGGTAATTGTCTCGGAAAACTTCATCGATGACAGATCCAATTCCATTCGGTAAATGTTTAATAAATGTTGTGCAAACAGGCGGGCCTATCTCGTTGTGCTTGAAAACAAAAAGAAACTTAAATGGCTTTAATCATCCCTGGCTTTGACGTTGTTATTGGCCTTAAAAATAGCAGTTAACAGAAACTGTCCTGCGGAGGAAATTGAACCACATTTGGAAAACGATCCGTAATTAAGATAGAGGCATCCCAAGCAGCTATGTCTCGGCAAACTGTTGTGACCGGGAAAAGCATTCCAAGCCATACAGACCCAAGAAAAACAACCTCCCCATTATGTATTGCGCACTTTGATCAGATTAAAAGCAATTGTATTCCTTTTGAAAATCCCTTAACACAAACATGTTAATTAACAGATACGAAAGTGGAAAGATGTATTTTTCATTAGTAGGTAAAATAACGTTCCCCTTTAACATCAAGGAAAATCAACTTCTTATTGCAGTAAAACCAGTCAGCGGTGTAAATTCCCTGCCAGCATTTTTATTTAAAACCTCATTAATGTGTTTCAGCACAGCTTTGCTGTACCTTTAATCTGCACTAAAAGGAAATAATGCGTTTCCTGCTTTATTTACCAGCCTTACTTAACAAGTGTTCCTGTACAATTAGAACTGTTAATAGATTTGGAAACAAAAGGGCTTTGAAGGTGGGAAAGTGCTGACATTATTTTAACAGGAAAATCATTCTTCAGGAAAGAAAAAAAAAAAAAAAAAAAGAGAAGATCTGTTGTAAATGTAGTTTCCTGGAACACAAGCGTACTGCGAAGTTGGTCTCTCATTAGAAATGCCATGCAGAGGACATAAATCAAGGTCCGTAAAACATTTCATTGCCACACAACACTAAATTACACACTTGCTGGTTTGCCACACTGATTGTGTTTAAACATTGTAATTTTACTGTATTCCCATTAAATCTATGCAGTTTTACAATCCATAAACTGAGTATCGGTAATAAACGTTTATAAATGTCAGGATTTGCATTTGGAATAAAAGAAAAACACCCTGCTACATTTTTTTGCAAATATCAATCTATGAACCTTTCAACATTTCGTCAAACAAAATGCTAATTGTACCTTTAGGAATTTAGGAGACAAGTGACAAGAAATGAGATGCAATGTCCTTTGGAATTAGGATATCAGCTAAACTGGAATAAATTAAATGTGAGACCAAAGCTAAGTGGAGGATACTGTTGGGTTTGAGAACAAAAGACAATTAGAAGGGCAACAAAATATTTAAAAATATTATTAATGTGGATATTTTCTAATCATTTAAGCAATAAGAACAATTGGACACTTCATTTTCAGTTCATTGACGCTTAGCTTCCCAAGCTGTGTGGCACTGTTTGTGCTAATGCCATGGTTGAAATAGATAAAATGAGTTTTAATAAAGTCAAGATACATTTTGTTGACTAACATTGTTTAGGGAGGGCATCCATATCTGTCAGATTATTTCAGATTTAGTATTATGATATTACAGTTTATGCCAAGAAGTCTAAACTGGCTAGTGGTAATTTATGCTTGACCAACTACCGCACTGTTACTGGAGCTTCAGTAAATCAGGTTTTGTTGGTTGAAATATCCAATGAGAAGGTGGGAAAAAGACTGTGCACACCACAGGTATTGCTAGGACCAAATTCTTTTTATTTATTTTTTCTTTATTTATGCATGTTTGCATTATAATTTAAATGTGACCACAATCAGACTGCGGTGTGAACTCTTCAGCCATGAAGTGACCTGCATGTACAAAAGAAGAAGCAAAATACCAACCCTCAAGTTTAGCTTGAACAAAATTGTCCTACTTAATCCATAATGTCAGTTTTGTTCCACTAACTAACTCCACTGCCACTGTCTACAGGCTGATTTTGTCCAGTTTACATTTGATCTTGTCAGATTCTCCCTACTTTTTGGCACAATTGTTCTGTTTGTCACATGGCCAGCCGTGGACAGTAAGGAGGTACATTTACTTGAGTAATGTACTTAAGTACATTTCTGAGCATCTTTACTTGTATATTTGTGTTTTAGGGAACTTGTGACTTTCACTCCACCACATTTCTAGGACTCATCTTGTTACTTGTTCCTTTTGGCGCAGCTTTGTAATCCACTGTTGCCGTTTTTCTTTCCTTAAATGCAGTTGTCCAGTTGTTGATTCAGGCATCATGCTAGATTCATCTGTGCAGAACATTCATTGTTTTGTAAGCTTCTATGTTAAGTATGGCAGTACTTTCAGCTATTAGTGTTACTGTTTCCTCTCCTGTGTTAAGTTGTTCAGCGGCTTCGGATGTTATCAGTCCATTAAATGGCCTTTGTTAGTTGTTATCATCCCCATATGTAGTGGTGAAACTGTCCCACCCACCTCATAGCAGGTTTGAAGTTACATTATTATCGTTATTATCGCTGATAATAGGCAGCGTCTCACCGGGGTAAACCAGGAAATGTCTTTCTTTTTTTTTTCAGCTTATAAAACCCTTTTCCTAAACCTAACCTTACACCTGACCCAGATGACCAACCCTAAACTTAACCACCTTACCCTTGTGCCTAAACCTAACCAAGACCCTAAACCTAACAGCCAGACCCTTGACTCTAAATCTAACCATGTGAAGCTATTATGAGCACTAACAACGCTAAAATCGGAGCCTAATATCATCGCTACCAATGCTAACAAGGTACCTTTAAACCTAATAGAAGGTACAGGAGGGGCAGTCTGACCGCTACAAATGGGGATGATAATATGTAATAACGGCCATTTAATGGTTGATAACGTTTGAACTGGGTGGGAAAAAACAATAATGTGCATAACAACTCTTCGAAACACACCCACAACAGACATGAACAAGCTTGTGAATTTTGTTAGTGGACTTAAAGTCAGCGAAACCTAATTTAGTGGAAGCTAATTCTGCTACTGTTTCCAAATTTTGTGAAAAAAAAACATAACAAATCCACTAAACAATTTTTTTTCCCTGTAATTAGCTGTTAGCGGATTAGCAGAATTGTGCTGCAGCACTAATACCAGACTGTTTGTTATGGGGGGGCCAGTGGGGTGGACAGCAAATTTTAAAGTGGAACCACTCACCTCCATTGCCCCCCCTTAGCAGTGCCCCTGCCATGAGAGCAAAGGTCACCTGATTCTCTGCCTGGCCTGACATGTAAAGAATCTGCTCACGTGGAAAAGACTGATGAAGCACCTCTTTTCATGTGTGACAAGAAACAGCAAACATCAACAAGGACTGTCTGATATGCACAGCAAGACAAGCTTAGAGTCAAACTCTTGCTGAAATGTCTTGGTTGTAATCTGTGTTCAGTCAGTTTGTTAATCTGTATGTGACCCTGTCAAACCCAAATCAAACCCAGGCTGGTGAAGTTGCAGAAGAGTCTTATCATTCTGATCTCCCTTTGTCCACAAGAAGTTTGTCCCAACAACTCAGTGTCCATCACCTCTTAAACAACACCCTACTTCTTGTTAGTGTCTATTTCATAAATCACTCAACTAAATCTCGTAAAAACACAACATAATATTACAAATATTTGTTTAAAATTCTCACATTGTAATTGCAGAAGGCAGTATGTTTATTTTTATTATTGTTACAGATGTAATTTCCAGAAGAAGCCATAAAATGCATGCTTTATGTATTTATTTATTTGTTTATTTTTCAAAAATATGACAGGCTTGAGCTGTGTCTTTCATGAAACAAGATTGCTGTGTGTTCAGCATGGATTTGGATTAATGACAGCCAGAGCTGCATCTGCAGATGCCAAGTTCTCATCTGGCTTTCACGAGGTAGTGTAGGTGACCAGAGTGGATCTGTGGGGGGAAACATTAGCAGTGACATGGAGATTGTTTGGAAGTATGACTTTTAAAGGATAACATTGATAAATCGAATGGCCATTCGCTTAGTGAGTGCTACAGAAATGACTGAAACACTAAAGTTAATGTGTCATAACGCCACCGATTCTGTATATTTAAAGTGTTTTCCAGTGATGTAATCAAAGGACTAGTATTCCTTGAAGCAATGCATGTTGCCCACTGCCTTTAATATTAGAGATTTAACATTAGTTTACCTGAAAATGATAGAGTTGTAGGTCAAACTTTAAAAGTAAGTGCAATGTGTTAGCACTCAGAGTATGTGTTGGGAATTACCGGTACTCTCAGCTACCACCTAATTTTAGCTATTACCGGTATGTGTAAAACTGAATAAATTATAAACATTTGTGTTTTACTTTGCTCAGTTGGCTGTAGGGGCCCATCTCATATTGTGTTAGCTCTAAACGTTAATCAGCTATAAATGCACCTCCAATGATTATTTCCTGAACGTTTAGGAACAATAGCACAAAGACAAACACAATATTGCTTTTGTCTTTGGCAGCAAGCATTAAAGACATCAGCAATGTGTGTGTGTGTATGTGTGTGTGTGATTCTGTCCAGAATGTCAAGTACAATAAAGCTTTTCTTTCTTTAAGGTGCACAAAATGCCCTGCTTGCTAAAGAACTGCCTTCACTTTCTTGTGTGCTCTCAAGATTTGTAAATGTCCACCTCATTATCCACTTGGTGCTTAGTTATGCTGATTTTTTTCCTGCTGATGCAAACACCAGCTCATCACTCTCATCTGCCTGACTGACTGACTGTCTCCCCCTGACTCTCTGTCCCTTCAGCAGCCCTGGGAATCGTCCTGACCAGCGGCTGTGCTACATCCAGACACTGCCAGCAACAAGAGCTGCCAGGAGTGCGAATCCACTGCTGTGACTCTGACCTGTGTAACAGCACCCCCCTCTGGCAACCATCCATTCTCCACTACATCTGTGCACTGCTCAGCCTTCTGCTGCTCAGGATATGGTTGTGATATGAAGAAAATTCTGGACTGAACCCATATTTGCTCATTCTGCCAGATGAACGAGCGTCAGTGTGGTGAAGCACCTCCAAGTAGGTTCTGTCACCTGGTTTGGATTAAGAACCACATGGCAACATAGCTCTGTGGACATGTTTGAGCAAACGAGTGATGTACCGTGCAGCAGGGAATTTATTATACCCATTCACATATGTAGCTTCAAACGTTTAAATTTTTACAGAAAATTTGTGTTAGAACCTGTTGAACAAAACGTAAAATAAAAAAATGAATAAAGATGTTGATTTCATCTTTATAAAGTCTTAGATCTACTTTTATGGAGAGACGAGCATCTTTTTCTCCGTGTTCAGGAGTTTGGTGTCTTTTTAAAGATGTGTTCAGTTTGATCGTTTAAGGTTATGGGAAGTTTACTTTTCAAAATGAAAGGTGAAGGCCAGCCGTGCATGTGATTCTTCTACACAATGTTATTCTGTAAAAGCATGTAATGTGAAGTACTTCAATAAATGTTTCATATTTTTCAAGAGAAAACTGACTTGACTGTATTTTAATGGCACATCATACATGATGACTTTTACATACTAGTCAAACCACTGAAAATGAGTCCCATGTTTCTGTTTAGTAACAGAACCTTTTTGAAATAACTCAAATCTTACATGAAATAACATGATGCATCTACTTGTATTTACTAGTTGTCATTAGTTGACTTCTGATAAAAAGGAGAATTTTAAAAACATTTCACTCCTCTTAGTAATAAGCAGGTCGCCGGATTGAATCCCAGCCTTTCTGGGTGGAGTTTGCATGTTCTCTCCGTGTATGCGTGGGTTTTCTCCGGGTACTCCGGTTTCCTCCCACAGATCCAAAACATGCATGTTAGGCTGATTGGTGACTCTAAATTGTCTCTAGGTGTGAGTGAGAGAGTGGGTCTTTGTCTCGTTTGTCTCTGTGATGGACTTGAGACCCGTCCAGACCCGTCTCCCGCACAGTGACTGCTGGACCTGGGTACCAGTGACTCCCACAACCTGAAAAGGAAGAAGCAAGTAAAGATAATAGATGGATGGATGTTTCTCTCTCTTTCACTCACACTCACACACATACACACCACCGATGATGCTTCCGCTTTCAGCACATTTGACCATGTCACAGAGCCCCACATTTTCCATCCATCCATCCATCCATCCATTACCTTTGCTCACTTCTGCCTTTTTGGGTTGTGGGGGTTCATTGGTGCCCATATTCAGCTTTCACTGTGCGAGAGGCAGTGTGCAGCATGGACAGGTTGCAAGTCCATCATGCAGCATGACTCTGTATGGAGAGGAAGGCCTTGAAGAAACAAGGAAGCCCACTGCAGCACAGCGAGGAGGACCAGTGACCAATATCTCCTGTGGAACCATGACCATCAAAGCTGGTACACATTGATCAGACAGGTCATTGGCCAGTTTGAGTTGAAAGGAAGGGAGATGCAAATACCCAAACTGCTCAGGTGTTGCAAACGTGCAGTACTCAAAATGTGCTACCTACCTATATATTTCTGCTGAAAAGAATTGCTTCCTCAAGTTTCAAGCAGTATAGTTTTCATGACTGTACTTGTGCACATGCAGATATTTTTTGTATGCACATGCTAGTCAGGATAATGTGCTTAAGATGAAGTTATGGTTAATGTTTTGAAACAACACTGTAATATTTTGATGAGATAATTTGATTTGGGTTCAGTGATGGTCAATTTTACATGAGAGCAACAGTGACTGGGCAAAGAAATTAATGTTTTCAGTAAATTCCTATTTTTGCATGATAATATCAAATGTTTTTATCTGACTGGTATGGTACAATGTTGCCTTGAGGCATAAAAATTGTAATTCATAAATAAAATGAAAAAATATAGAACGTGTATAAGCGGGTAAAGACGATGGATGGATGGATGGATGGATGGATGGATGGATGGATGGATGGATGGAATGTGTATTGCTTTTGTTATAGTATCTAATTTTAAGCAAGAAAAACATTACTTTTTTCTAATTTGATATAATGCACACCATAGAGATATAAACTGATATTGTCTCTCTTACCTTATGAATAGTATTTTTAATAGTATTGCTTTTGTAAAGTGTAGTCCACAAGTTAAAGTGGAGTAAATAATGAAATTACTAAGTGAAGTAATCTAGATAGTAATCAGATTACCTAATAATGATTACATGTAATTCATTACTCTCCAACCCTTTACCCACCTGTCAAGGTTTCGGCTTTCTTCAGTGCTTGCTGCACCTGTACATACACATGCTAAATGCTAAATAGCAGCAGCTAGCCTCTTTGTCCCAGAAGCCCATTGAATAAAGCGGAGGAAACCCTGTGCCCGAGAGCAGCCATCTTGGATAAACAGAGCCTATCTGAGCCAGGAGAACTTGCAAACCTCTTCTGAACAGCTCCAGAACTCACAGCCTAAAAATACATTCCTGGTAAGAACATATGGGACATACTTGAATACACCCGTACAAACGTGCTATGTTTACATTTTTTTTAAACATAATCCGACTTTAGGAACTGTGTGTAGCCACAGCTTTGGCAGGAGAGTCTGCTAAGCTAACGAAGCTTGCTAACAAAATATTAGGTAGATGCTGTCATTAATGTGAACTATCAAAATTTTAGAGGTTGAAAAATTAGTTTGCATGCGGGACGTGACTTGTTCCTATAAAATTACCAAGGTAAGTTAGCAACACCATCTGTACCTACTGAGAAATTAGCATGCTAAAGAAATTGCTAGCTATCGACAGTTTGTTGTGTTTATTAAGGCATTTTGTAGAATAAAGCTGAGGCCAAGTTTGTTTTTAATGGTAAATATTAGAACGGGTAATGTGAAATTGATTTTGCACCAACTGGTAGTGGCAATGACATTACATGATGATGCTTTTAGGAGGTTTCTTGTCAATAAATGTACGTTTATGTCAGGTTATTAGCTGAAGCTAATGCTAACATACATAGCTGTTAAAAAGAAAAGCTACTGTAAAGCGTTGTTGGTTTAGACGGATTCAAAAATCAAGCTAAACATCCCGGTCAGCTACTGTATTTATTTTCTCTTCCACTTGTTAAATTTGAATTTGTATTCTATTTTAGTGCTTAAAAAAAAAAAAAAAACAACAACAATGTATTAGTCAAACTAGTCCTGTCATTTTACCGGATATTGCTAACGTTGCTAGTGGAGGCTCATACCACAGTAAAATATTAGTTTACGGAACCCAGTCAAGTTTATTGATTTTTACTTTATCTGATCATTGTTGTTATTTGTAAGAAAGTGTTGGAGATATGATCATCTTTAAGGACAAGTTGCTAATGCTTAGCATTCGGTGGGTTAGCTTTTGCTTGTACACATTATCATGTTTACATTAGGGACAGTTTTTCCTCCCAATAATTTGACATTGTTTTGGGGTTTAATTCAGCTTTTATAAGCCTTTAAATTACTGCATCGTTATTGTTTTTAGTACCTCACCATTTGTGCATAAGCAAGCTATTTTTTGAAATACTGCAAACACTTGTGCTTTGTGCGTTTGCTTTGTACTTTGTTGAAAGTGGTCTTCTTTTTGAAATTGGATGGATATTTTTCATGCAGTGTCATAAAATGTGATCTTTTCTAAATGAATGTGATTACCGTATTTATTTGTGTATAATGTGATCTCAAGTATAATCCGACCCCACATTTAGAAATTTAGAAAGCATGAAAAATCTAATCCTCCTGTATAATGCTACCCCTGTTGTTATACAGACTTCAGGATTTTTCAGAATTCTTTTTGTCTGTATACATATCAATAAAATTATCAGGGTTTTTTTTTTTCAGCAACATGTGTACCAAAGGGTAATATGACAACAAAAAAAGTACATCAGTAACAACAATATCTGTGAAGTCATCAGGAGCTTCTGAGATGGCACCTGGTACCTGTTTTTACATTGCTCTCAGAGCTTTCCAGGTTGTCACATGATTTCAATAGTCAGTGGGCCTGAACATCCTGCCAAAAATTAAAATAAGACATGGCAAGTAAAAATTGTCTGAATCATTGCATAGTAGTTTTATTGTCCTCTGTTGTGTATTTTTGGCTTTGTTATCTTTAAGGTAAAGCAATAGTTTTTTTCATTCATTCATTCATTCATTCAGCCTTTATTTAGGCAGGTTAATCCCATTGAGCCTCGAGGACTCATTTACAAGAGAGACCTGGCTA
>JARVGV010000578.1:17223109-17238788 GCA_031762435.1 Hypsolebias longignatus | reverse complement strand
CGGCTCGCGGTACCTGTCTGTGGAACCTCGGTCCATGAGCGGCGTTCAGCCCCCTCCACTCGCAGGAGCTTCGCCCCTGGCCCAGGCACTCAGGTCCGCGTTAGGCCGTGAGTGGTAGCTTCGAGGCCAGCTCCCTAACAACAGCTAACTTCTCACCGTCAGCGTTAAACACTCAGTCCCCCTCCAACGAAGCACTGTGAGCGGCAGCTTCGTGGTTAGCTCCCCAACCGCAGCTAACCCAATTAATTAGGTTATGTGTGAACTAAGAAGAAGAGGGGTTAGTTATTATAAAAAAAATACAGTATGGTTAAAAAAAAAAATCTGCAAGTCTTCAATTCTGGGGCATGCATGTTTTGTAGAATTAGAGGTGCTGGCACTTTTCTTCAAAATTTTGCCCAGCAAATACGTACAAGCAATTATCTTTTAAGCTGCCTTACATTAAGCTGAAGATTTTTCCCAAACCATTTATAATAATGACGGTTAATTTTTTTTAGTATTTGTTTGGTAAATGCCTAACTCTTGAATTTAAATCATTTTCTTTTCTATGGGGAATGAATTTAAGAGCAGGAAATGTCTGTTTCTCTGGAGCAAGACTCAGCTTGTTGCAGAATAATAAGAATGCTGAGACTGCAATCTGGTCACATGGCTATGATTTTGCTACATCTTGATACATCTTGTTAATTTCTGTAAGCCCACATCTAGTTTTTCCTCCTGCTAGAACCATTCTAACAAATTACTTCATCACATATAATAAAAATGAGTGGCCACAATATGATCATGTGATCAAAGGTAGCTTAGAAAAAAGACAACCCTTTATGCTCTTAGATTAAAGAATTACAATAGCATTTGACTGTTTGTGGGTTTATCCCCATCTTAAAACTTAAAGACTGAGTCATCATTGTGTGTCATCCTGACTCCAGTATTATGCACTTGTTTTTGCTTATTATGCTGTCAAGTCAGCAATCACATAAGTTGGAATTAAGAGAAGATATAAAATTAAGATTACCTGAAGCATATGCACATAAACAAATTGTTTGCTTTATTTAGTTTACTTTGGTCATAACTGTAAGACTAAAGTAATTATTGCTCTGACAAAGGTAAAAACCAATTTGGTATACACATATGGCATATAATAGATGGAATAAGACTTTACATAACTTTTAGGTTCTGTTTAGCTCTTGTTTGCCAGAGTAAAATTGCCAAATACCAGGTCAAGTTGCAAAGTTTGTTAAGCTCAATGGTGTGAGCCAAGTCATCTCTTGGACCACCAGCAAGAACAAACTTACTGTTGCTACTTTTAGCTGTGCAAGTTGTTTACAAAGGTTCTCTGAATCTTTAAAATCCTTCGACACACTGCCAGCTTGCCTAGATGGATAACTTTTACTAATTTCCATTTGACACTGTATGTGAATTTTTTTGTATACTGTATGTGATAAGACTTTGATGCTAATTGGCGCTGTATAAACTGAATTTATTTGAATTGCAGATTCTTATACTGAATTTTCCTGCTTTATTATATTTTGGATCTTTTTAAATTAAATTTTTTTGTGTATATTTTCTGTACATTTCGGCATCAGATTTATTTTGTCTCCTCAAAGGGTTGAATGTGAACCAACTTTAAAATAAGTGGAGATTCTTCAAGGTCTTTCAGAGTTTTTCCTTTGAACATTTGTTGCTTCACCACTGATTTTCAGTCCAGTATTTGCACCAAACCATTTTCAGAGGAATGTTGTTTTGTTTGTTAAACCACCTTTTAATGACCTAGGAATCATCCAGGTGTATGTAGTTTTGCTTATCAGAGTCCATCCACATTTTTATTGGTTGTGTCAGTACTAATCTAGCCAGTCAGACATGGTCACTAAACTGCAATTGCAGAAGTATGAGTGCGATGTCAGCTCTGGATTCAGATGTGGTACAAGGATTTTAGTTCCAAAGAAATGCTTTGACACGTGGCACAGTTTTCACTGAGTTTCTTACTTATCGGTAATTAAAGACTGCTTCAAGACTGACAATCTTTGGACAAGATCCAAAAAAATCATTAGATTGCCGAGTGAATATGCTTTTTATGAACTCAAAAATATCAGCTTTTTTTTGTTGTTTTTTTCCTTTCTTTTTTCTACAACAGCACTTGAGTCATTATGTCGCAGCCATAAATCAGCGTGGTTCCAAAACAGGCTTTGTCAGGAATCACTTGCATCGTGAAAAAAATTGGTTGTTAAATTTAATTATACTTTCATGAAACCTGCTGAGATTGGCATTGGGAAATATTTGGTCCAAATAAAAACATGGCTTTATGTTTGGCTTACATTAACAAAAGGAAATAAAAAAAAGATTCAGCAGGCAGATGTCAACAGAAAGGAAGATGGTGCTGCTGGAGTTAATGGTGTCATGCTCAAATATAGAAATTACAAACCGGATTCCAAAAAAGTTGGGACACTAAATATGTGTAAATAAATATCTAAAAAAATAAAGTAATGTATGTAAATAGTTTATATTTTAGACATTTATTTTGTAGAGTTACAGCTGTTTGTTAATAAGTGTTGCTGTGTGACAAATGGGACAAAGCTTTGACTCAGAATCAGAAATATATTTTTGTTATTATTTTATGGGAAGAAAATATATCTATATATCATATATCGTGATTTATCATAAATACAGTATATTGAGATATTAATTTTGGTCCATATCGCCCAGCCCTACTTGTGTATAGGCAAGTCAATGAACTAAATGGTACTTTTCTGTTACACTGCTATCTTGCAGAATAGCAGCTTCCATCCAAAAAGCAGTTTCCATCAGACTCCTTAATTAACTTGCAGTAATGAACTAATTTATCTTGAGTGTTGAGTTCATGACTGCAAGATAAACTGAGCTTATTAGCAATTAGATCAGAGTTCCCCTAAATGGTTACTTACCAAGTGAACAGATATTAAGAGTTAGAAATACTTGAGTGTATTGTCTTATATGTCTTGAGTACATATGTAAAATATATTTGGCTCCGTGTTAGCTAAAAATGTTTTATTACCCACTTTTTTGTCTTCCAGAGCCACAATGGCCACTGCACCATATAACTACTCCTACATTTTCAAATACATCATTATTGGTAAGTAAACAGCACCTGTAAATTATATTGATGAACTTTAGGATCATCTTATAGAGTTTTGACATGAATTCCCCTCCTGAAGAACTTAACATTATTTTATAAATGCAAACTTTAAACCAAGGGCACATAGTATATTTTGTGTACCGGTACACATTTGCATATTTATGCATTATTAAAAAAACAAAACAAAAAAAAACAACTACGGTAAGTTGTTTATCCTCTTGTCAAACTTAAATACAGTATATTGGTACATCTCAAATCCTCAGTGATTTATTAAATATCTCAAGATTCTGCTTGTTCAGTTACCTACTTTTTTATTACGTTTTTACCTGTTTTTCTTTCCTGATTTTTTTTTTTTTTACCCATGTCTCTTAAGAACATGTGAAATTTTAAGTGTTGCTAACAGTGACAGAGAAGTTGCTGCATCATGCAAAGGGTTCAAATTGTTCTTCTGTGTTCTCAGCTGACCTGAGTTTCTCTTTGTCTCTCTGCACAGGGGACATGGGTGTAGGAAAGTCCTGTTTGCTTCACCAGTTCACAGAAAAGAAATGTGAGTGCCTTATCTTTGTATGTGATTCAATGCATGCCAGGTTGCCAGATTTCTCTGAAGTGCTTAAATTGCTTTAGATTTTTTTAAACGTCAGCGGAAGTCTGTATCAAAGAAGATGAGTGTGAGCTCACAGTGAGGGTCTCTTCTCCTGTGTATGAGCCAGCTGCAGCCTACCATTGCCATTCAGCTCAGTTATGTTCAGTGCTGCTGTTAACGAGCCAGATGCTGCGCTCCTCATTCACATGTTCATGATCACATCCTGCCCCTGTCCAAACACACGCACACACTTACAAGAGTGATTCAGGGAAGGGTTTCCAATGTTAGTTTGAAAGAGAGACATTTTGACATATTTGGTTGTTTATACAGTATTTCAAGTTTTCACAACTGTGGTAATTAATAACTGATTCATCTGCTGCTGGTTAACAGCAGAAATCATGTTGGTTAGTTTGGTTGAGTGTTCACTAGGAATGCACGATATTGGATTTTTGGCCAATATGTTAAAACTTATTTAGCTGATGGAATTAAAGTACTACATTATTCTGCATGGTCTTTGTCAATTTGGTCTGCTAACAAAACACCTTTTATATTGGTGAGTTATTTTGATGGAATGGCCGATATTTAACTTTATTGCTAATATCGGCCGATACCAATACCTTGCCGATAATATTGTGTATCCCTAGTGTTCACATTAACAACATTTATTGTAAACTAAAAACGGGTGTAGATTTTAATTTAAATAGCTGGATAAAGGGTGGAACAATTAGAATGGTCACACTCAATGTTCCCAATTTATGTATAGAACATGTTATTGTTAAAAAAATAGTAGAAAGATAAATATCAAAGGCTAAAAGTGGAATTTTTTGCCATCAGGAAAAAAATCCAGTAGAATTCACTTTATTTTTACTTCCTCTTCACAGTTATGGCAGACTGTCCTCATACAATTGGTGTGGAATTCGGTACAAGGATAATTGAGGTGAGCGGACAGAAGATAAAGCTGCAGATTTGGGACACAGCAGGACAAGAGCGCTTCAGAGCCGTCACACGCTCCTACTATCGCGGAGCTGCAGGAGCACTTATGGTTTACGACATTACCAGGTAAAGCATACTTTTACATGTGCTACTCTGGTCCTGACAAAGTTTTCATAATGTTTCCGATCACAGTCTAGATGCTTTTATTAAATCCAACGTGTTAGAGGCTAAAATTAAAAACAAATGCACAATCCGGAACAAACATGAATGGTTTCTATTACAGCTTGTGTTCAAACCCCTTCCTTCAGATCTCAGATGGTATCATAAGTATGCTTAACAAACACGGCTCATCGTGTGAAATGTCTGTTCAAACCGCAGGAAACTCCAGTTGTTGTCCCAATTGGTAAACAAACTGTGCTCAACTGGAACTCCAGTTATAAATTGTTTATATTACTGGGAAAAGTAGTATTACTGGTATTGCTTGTTTTAGTCTAATCCACAGCGTCAGTCTGTGTTTGTTCAGCCCTGCACGGTTGCTCTGAATGTGCACATGCTCATATCCTGTTATTATGAGGGTGTAGCTGCAAAAGCTAAATGTTATCTTTGTGTCTTGCCCTTTTTTCCCCCCTTGTGTGTCTGAAAGTGAAAGTTGGTTCAGTACAAATTGAAATTTTTCAAGAAATTTATATGTAATAATTATGCAATATGCATCCGACAACAAACTGCAAACGTCATATCTAATGAGTTTTAACTACTGGTAGTAGGTTTGGTAACCATTTTGTTTTTTCATAGACGTTTTGTATTTTTGGACCAGCTCCACATTTACCCAAAATATCTTAACATGTTGGTTCTTTTCAGGACCAAATTATAATAACATTTAATATTGATTAGAAACTCTAAATTTAGGCTAAGACTTCAAATAAGTAACAGAAATAACCTGGTGTTGGAGATCAATGGTGATTCAAACAAGAAGCTACTAAACATACAGTAGTATAATTGTGGCGGCTGTGGCTGAGTGGTTAGAGCAGTCGTTCTCCAATGCATGAGTTGGGGGTTCAAATCCGCCAGCAGTCACATGCGAAAGTTTCCCTGGCCAAGACACTGAACCCCTCATTGCCTCCGATGTGTGTCCCATTGGTGTATGAATGTGATAAAGCTCTGATTATTCTTTTGTGTAGATCTAGTAGAGTGCTGTATGAATGGGTAAATGAGGGCACAGATTGTGTTGTAAAGCACTTTGAGTATCTTGATAAGATAGAAAGGTGCTATATAAGTACAATCCATTTACCATTTATAATAGTTTTCACTCAAGTTGCCTGAATTCTTCACCGTGCAGAGATGCTGTCCACACCAATTCACAGCTGCTGCGTCTGTCTAATCTGTTCAGTGATGACAGGATATTGTCTTGTTGTCATAGAAACATCTGTACTTGTTTTCACACAGGAGAAGCACTTACAACCACCTCAGTAGCTGGCTGACTGATGCCAGAAACCTCACCAACCCCAATACTGTAAGAACACGGACTTCTTGTCCACTTGAATTATTCAGTGTGTGTTTGATTCATTTTCAGTTATAATCATGTTGTTTTCCTTCAGTTCTAAATAAAACTACAGATTAATTTCTTTACCATGTTGGCTTGGTAAATATGATTAACTTGAAATCATGCAGCTTTCCATCAAGGGAATCTGAGCAACAGCCCGCTTCATGTACATTTTTTTTATCTTAAACTTTTTATTTTTATTTTAAACCAATAAATGTCCAGCCACTACAGTGCACTTAAAAAACAGTAGCTCGAAATAAAAGAAGGTGCTTTACAGAGTTGTGTATCAATATTTCAAAAAGTTTTTCATTTAGTTTATTTTATGGTGTAAAAGCAACATATTCAATTTCAGGGATTTAATAAGATCTCGTTTGTTGATGTTCTAATGAGGCTAAAACAATTTACTCTTCTGAGTCCACTGAAAGCAATTTTACATTTTGTGTACAAGAAATGAGAGCTACTTCACTTTTGTGCCGTAACGAGACTGAAATTATAGTCAGCAAACCAGCCTCTGTGATTTCCTGATCTGTTTCAGCTGAAATTACTTACAGAGGCCATTGTGGCACTGCTGTAGCGTTACTGTGCATTTTGTCCCAAGTGTCTGTAACAGCTGCTTATGGTTTTAAATGTCTGATCATTTGACTTGCATTATCATGATTTAAAGACCTAATTCAGGTAAAAGAATCAAACAACATGCGTGGTTGTATTTCTTTGTTCAAAGAATTCATTCAAATACTGGGGAAGGAGGAGTTCATGACCTGAGGTTATATCTAAACCTGAACACAGGTTATTTAGTTGTCCCAGTTGACTTGCTGCTACTAGAAACAAGCTCATTATCAGTCTGCTTTGCAGATCTCACGGTTACTACTGATTTTTATCATATTTACCTCAAAGCATCAATTGTTTTTTCAGTAGGCAAGTTCTCTGTGCAGTTAAGCTATCCTATATTTCATTAAGTTTATCTCTCCTAGAATCGGTGAGCAAATTTCTTTCATATTTTGCTTCTCACCTTTTCCATGTCTGTATCATCAGGTGATCATTCTCATAGGAAACAAGGCGGACCTGGAGGCCCAGAGGGACGTGACGTACGAGGAGGCAAAGCAATTTGCTGAGGAGAATGGTGAGCCCCGAGACATTAACAAAGCTTTCTCTGGTCCTTGGTTTTAGCAAAACAATATTTTTTTTGAACAAGACTAAATGTTAAAAGTTAAATTGAGTTTTACCCCCACTATTCTGCCTTGTTTGGAAAAAATAAAATAAAAAATCCCACAGTCCTTAACAAGAGTCACACTTTCTGGTACTGTAACTTGAAGTGGGACTGTTGAACAGGGAGTAGTGCACTCTTAATAAGTAAGGGTGAAGGAGAACTAGGGGTGTAAGCTTCTCTTTTGTTTTTCAGGTTTGTTGTTTCTGGAAGCAAGTGCAAAAACGTAAGTCTGAAACATTGTCTCCATAACTTAGAACTATTCCATTTCCTGTATTAGCAGCTCATCATTTAGCAAGTTTTCATGTTTCTTTTTGTTTGCAGGGGTGAAAATGTAGAGGACGCCTTCCTTGAAGCTGCTAAGAAAATCTACCAGAATATCCAAGACGGCAGCTTGGACCTGAACGCCGCTGAGTCAGGAGTCCAGCATAAGCCCTCAGCGCCTCAGGGTGGTCGGCTAACCAGCGAACCTCAGCCCCAGAGGGAAGGATGTGGCTGCTAATGATCAAGCAAAAGCCCACCGTGCCCCCAATTCTTATCTGTTCTGCCTGCCTACCCCTCAAACACCCCATCCATCCATTCCTACACCTGCGTGAGAGTGGTGCTGCACGGAAAAGGAAAGGGGGTGGCGAATATCAACTTGGGCCAGACTGAGCTGGGCTGTGTGGACTACATCTCCCCCTTCCTCCCCCACCCCCCCCTCCTTTTTGCCTGTCACCCATTGTTGCTGTGTCAATCCTCTTAAAACTCAGTGTATTTTTGTCCCATAAATCTCGTCTCCCCTCCTCCCCATCAGTAGTATCATAGATGGCACCATGAGTTACACTGGTCACTGACACTTTAGATAGATGCAATGTTCAAATGAAAATAACAAAGCAAGACTGTTTTTTTATGTTTGGTTTTATAGCTGTGTATGAAATGTAAACACTGCACTAAGTTTCAGTCATCGCTAATCATTTTTGTATAAATCTAATCTAAATTTTATTTCCTAATTCCTCTCGTTGCATGGTTTACGATTCCATCACTTTATCAGATCATGCAGATGATATCCCACTTGTTTAATGGGGACACAAAGCAATGAAGTAGTTTAACACGTAGCCGCACAAGTAGACACTCCAAACCGTGTGTCCAAGACTGCGTATTTGAGTGAGCTATTTCCAGCAGAATTTAAACCTGCTTGTGGCTATTAAACCTGTTTTTGCTACTGGGCACAAAAGTAAAATTATTTGCCAAATCTGATAAAACTCAGGAGAGAGAGAAAATAAATGTAAAGAATTATCCTTTAAATACTATCATGGGTAATTTCTAATTCTCTGCTGAGGTGGTAGTTAGGTGTGTTTTTCTAGTGGATCTGAGTGTTACAAAGTTGAATGGATGGTTCTTTAGGCGAAGTTATGTCACTTTAAGAAGTCTTTTCTGTTTTTGATGAAAAGATAACATTTACATCAGTTTGCACCAGCTCTCCCTCATTCACACAACCCTGAAACTCTTCCCACAGTCATGTCGGTACCAGCTTTTCTTTGTCATCGTTTGTTGCCTTAATATTCTTTAGTCATTGTTTTCGCTGCACTTGCTCTTCATGCTGCTGTTTGGATTACCTGGATTCAATTTGCTCTTTTAGGATGCCTCTTAAATTTTACTTTATAAAAAAGTATTTGCATCGTATCACTAAGGACCAAGTTAGCAGGATGGTCTTAAACTCACAAAACAAGTACAGTATTTCTCACTCCTTGATTGTGGTGATGCTGCACTGAATGGCTAATTCAAGTTGTTGCTCTGCTTCATTAAACCAAGCAGCAGCACGACTCCCTTTGAAACAGGAAGTTGTGAGATCTAGTTGTTCAAGTACAAATATGTTACTCTGTAACATAGCAGTTCCCTTACAGCTGTATATATGTGCTTCTTAATTGCTGGTGATGACCTTGCTACTGTACTTTGGATTTAGACATTTGTTTGGTGGCTCTGCCAAGATCTTGTACATAGTGTGCTAGTGGGTTGCCTGTAATTCATGCTTGGGAAAATCTGTAACATAGTTTCTATTAATTGTAAGTAAAGGACAGATGCACAGAAAGCCCCTCTACACTATTGAATTTACTGAGAGGAGAGAAACTGGATTGAGATGATATGCAAACTAGTATTTATGTCAGCAAATCTTGCTTTAGCTCATTTTTGTACAGAGTGAAGAACGGGGCATGCTTATGTTGAAATTCTTTTTTTGTTTGTCTGTTTTCCTCCTAATCACAGCTCATCTGTACTAGAGGGGCCTAAATTGCTGTCTTAACTTTTCAGAGAGCAGGGATTAGTTTGTTGAAGTGAGTGGGCTGGGCTTCCTTTTTCCTGTCCTGCCTCTTTAGCAGTTTTGAGTGACCACTTCCTGCTTTTTGTCTCTGTCCACAATAAAGAAAAAAAAAGAAAAAAAACGTAAATATGTATAAATTTTTAAGAAGCTGTGCTAACATTTAAATGCATTCTTGCGTGTACATGATTTTAAAGTGTTGACATTTTGATTTTAATGATAAAAATACTCTAGTCAGAAAAAAATAAATTATACATAACCTGTGTGTGTCTTTCTAACATTAAAAACATCAAATCAAGAGTTGGATTTCAAGTAGCACAACTGCTTTGTGTTTTATTGCAACTTAAATTGCACCCAGGTTAGAAAGAAGGAAAACATTTACAAAATGAAGGCAAAAGTTGTTTGCAAAACTGGTGATTGAAACTTACACAAGAATAGACTAGTGGTATGTTTGATAAGAGGGGAATAAAAATGTCAACAATGACAGTACCATTAAAATCAAGGCTGGCAGCGGTGATTTGTCCTCAGGCTTCGCAGTCAGGCAGGGCATAAAGGACGAGACAACTACAGCACAAATACAGAAAATGTACAAGAGTTGTAGACAAAACAATCTTACAGTGGCATTGCATCTGTGTGTAATGGTCATCCTCTTCTATATAGATATTTTCTGGAAACAGCATGTAATACAATTAAGAATTTCAGTCCAGTGTTTCCCCCAGGATATACTTTTCTTTCCGGGGCGAAAGAAACAGCTTTTATATCAGAGCTCCGAGAAATAAAAGCCTTTCAGGAACACCGTTTGTTACCCCTTTTTACCAGATGGCATGTTAGTGAAGGCTCTGACTAACATGCAGACTTGTGTTTACATATATAAAAAGATTCAGTCTTAAGGAAAACATAAAACCGATCCACTAAGTTGCAGACCATACACTTCGGTTAGCCTCCAATACAGCCTGGAGATAATTTTTACTTCATCTTTTTGGTTTTGCAAACATATCAAAAGCCACTCTCGAGCACACAATACAACTTAGCCAGAGTATTAAAAATGCACTTTTAAGTGCCGAGGCCGAGAAAGCCCTACTGGTAGTGTTTAAGGCACTGTTTGTTACCAAAGTGTGCAGCAAAAAATAGAGGAAGGCTGATGCGAGTGCCTCAATCGTTGGCACCCGTTATGTTTCTGGCACGTTGTTGCCAACACTGCAAACAGCATCTATATAATACAAACATGGGCACAATGTCATCTCAACACAACCAGTCACTGAAGACTAAAATAAAATAGATGTGTCAGACAATGCGTCCCGCTCGGTTTTTCAGAATCTCTAAATGTGAAAATAGAACTGATGATGCTTTGTAAGGCATTGTGGACCACATTGAGGTGAAGCATTTTTTGCTAATTGTCGCAGCATAATAAAGACACAGAGAAACAGGGTCTTTTCATGATAACGCTGAAACAATTTAAAAGACAACTGGTGAAGTCGTGTTGATGAAGAATTGGTCCCTAGCCTCATTAAAGGCCCCCAAAAAACAATGCATTCATAGTTAAGGCTGTCGAACATCCACATACGGGTTCCTTTGATCCCATTCATTATAACCACAGGATTAATTAAGTCGGAGAGGACTGTAGAGTGAGCCTACAGTGCTGCATCCACCCTTTACCGGCCACAGCTCTGAAAGGAGGACGTTTGGAGTTCATATAGGTTCTGTTATGGTCCTTTTCTTGTTGCGCTACCTCTGAACGATGTCACTGATCTCTTTGACAGAGGACAGCAGCTTGCCGAAGTCTTGCTGTGCACTGGAGCCCCCTGTGGCAGTGGGGCAGATCTGAAGCTCGCGCAAGCTGCTCTCGAGTTTGTTGATGGCCTCTCGAAAGGCAAACTTGTTCATCTGCTGAATGGAGTCAACAAAGCTCACGCAGTACTTGGACAGATTCTTGCCGGCCTCCAGCACGCTGCTGTGGCTGCCCGTTTGCTCCGAAACGCGAGAGATCGCTTTGCGGAGCAGCTCGGCTCCCTCCAGCACCATCTCGCGTGTCACGGCCGAGTTCGGGGTGCGCTCAGAGGCTTGGCGGGGTGTCGTTTTGCGGAGAGAAATTCGAGTTTTAGCTAGAGGGGTGAACGCAATTGAGCTTTGATCAGTGGGGGAGGTTACAGCTGAGCCTCCCTGGTTCTGGGTGGATGGAAAAGTGGTTGCTGAAGTGGGTGAGGTGGGGGATTTTAGTGGCTGAGGTTTAGAGGAGCCACCCAGGGGCACCTTTCTGGATCCCTCACTTACTGGTGAGCGGGCTTGGTCACTAGCAGCTGTAGTATGGCGGGGATCTGAAATAGAAGGAAGGCACTTGAGTTTGATATCTGAAGGGGAAGATGAGGGGGAGGGGAGTTCTTGAGTGGGGCTACGGGACATCTTGCTCGTTTTGGGACCAGTGGGCGGTGGAGGTGGTGCTGGTTTGGGTTTCTGTAACTTTCCTTTTTCTCTGACAGATACAGGATCTATTGTGTGCTTGTTTCTGCGGGCCCTACACTCGTCACCAGCAGCTCCCAAAGCAGGAAAAACATTGGGCTTCAGAAGCTCTGCGTGGAGAGCACTGGTCTTTGAGTTCTCCAAACCCGGCACACCTGGCCTCTTCACCACCAGTGCTTTTGGACTGGAACCTGGACTGGGATCTGTATCTTTTCCCAAGAAGGAAGAGGAAGGATCGGGTGGTGTGTTCAGGCGTGGCGGGGGAGTCAGGGTACCTTTTCGAGGGGCCATCTCTCCTTTCTGCTCATTGGTCCTCTTGCGTGGCAGCGCTGGTTTGCCTGTCAAGGTGCTTGAATCAAAGTGGCGATGGCCCGGATCTCTTGGCAGTGTGACAGATTTCCACTCGGTACCATTAGTCATGTTACTGGACCAAAGGAAGCGGCTTGAATTGGAAAAAGATTCCTCTTCGCTGGGTGGTGTTGTGGCCGCCTTACCTCCTGGCCCCGCAGGGGACCCTTTCTTTCGATGGAACAAAGATCCAGGGTAGTTTGGACCCCCACTGGAAATGCCACCAGCCCCATTATTGGTCGTACTCAAGAACTTTGAAGAGTCAGTGCCATGCGTGATGTCGTTTAGAGACAAGGGTGCACCATTGTTGAAATTCTCACCGTCTCGAGGGTCAGGGGTCACAACTCTTCTGTCAGAGTGAACCTCGTCTCTGAAAGAAGAGCTGCGTTTGGGCGGCTCAGGCGCGCTCTTTTTCTTTTTCTTGATGAGACTGAGGAAACCGCTGCCACGCGTCTTGTCCTTGTCTCTGGGCAGCAAACGGTCATCTTCATTTAGGTTGTTGTCCATCAGGGGGCGCTCTTTCCTAGGAAGCATTGGTGATGATACAGCCACCTCTGGGTCCACTGGGTCTAAGGAACAACATAAACATGCCAAGGAAATGGAGATGAAACAGAAAATCAAGTTATGTAGTTAAAGTACAATAAACATTCTTAGGAAGAATGTGATCAATAAAATGAAAAATTTTGAAATTTAAGTCACAATAAGGACAGAAAAATACAAAGTTAAGGATATGTAATACAGACTAACATGAGTTAAAGATAAAATGACCAGTGAGAATCACAACAAATGTATTCACTTGTAATTAAACAAAGCAACATAGACACATGACGTGCACCCAACCTGGACTGTCTCTGTCCCGGCTTTCCATGTTTCTGCGGGAAGGTCTGGTCTTGGTGGGCAGTTGAGGAGCTTGCTGAATGGGGCCTAATGTGGACTTTTTCCCCTTCTTCCCCAGCTCCTTTTCAACCTCTTGAATTACACAGATGCAGTTTTGACTTTTTAACAACAAATATAATAACACCATGCATTTCTTTAATTTAAAAGACTCTGGATATTTTAAAATGGTCTTCAAAACTACAAACGTTGTTGACGTTTAAAAAAGCAGCACTGACCATCAGAGATGCTGGACTCCTGAAACATAGTCTCAAACGCTTGATGTGTTTCAGCAAATGTCGGGCGTTCAGCTGGGTTCCACCTCCAACCTGAGAGTAAAACAAGAGTGGGACTCAAAAAGATCCTTCAAAAACAAAAATGTTATTTGTTTATGGATGCTTTATTTGGACTCACAGGCTGTCATTAGCTCGTAGACCTTCTCTGGACAGCCTTCGGGTCGTTCCATGCGGTAGTCTCTTTGCAGCAGCTCATAGACCTGCGACAGGTCAATGCCGGGGTAGGGAGACATGCCATAGGTGGCAATCTCCCACAACAGTACACCAAATGCTGAGGAAGGAACAAGGCAGTTTCATTGTACAAATGAAAAGTTCACAAAACTGGACTATATAAAATAAAGCAAACGTGAATTTTAGCATTGTCCGAGTGAGATTAAACTTACCCCAGACATCAGACTTGATAGAAAATGTGTTGTAAGCCAGACTCTCTGGAGCAGTCCATTTAATGGGGAACTTGGCACCAGCGTGAGCCGTGTACGTATCTCCAGTCATTAGCCTGCTCAGGCCAAAGTCTGCAACCTTCACCAGGTGGTTCTCCCCAACCAAACAGTTACGAGCAGCCAAGTCCCTGCAGGAGAGAATAAAGAGTAATGAACGAGATGCTATGAGAAATGATGCGACTTTGGCAAAAAGATGAAAAAAAGTTTTAAATGGAGATAACTGGTCGCAACACACTCAGTAAGATATATAAGCTATCTGCTGTTTCATCATGTTTTGTGATGCAAGCCGAGTCCCGTCAGCCTCAAGAATTAAAATGCAGTTTGGCTAAATAATTTCTCAAGGCCTCCTAAAGACCAAATTAAACGTGCCAGAAAAAAAATTACAACAATGGCTTCTCTGTGGCGCAAAGAGAAATAAGAGAACGGCCCAGGAATGAGGAAAACAAGATACGTCCGAAATGTTTTAATCTTTAGAGTTGTTACAGCTGTGATGAAACGCATCGAGTGAAAACCTGGAAACAACTTGCTTCATTAATTTTAATTAAATGTAGACACCTGTGTATAAAGTTTTTTTTCTCCAGGTACTCCATGGCTGAAGAGATTTGTGTGGCCATGTACAGCAGCACCACGGCGTTGACGTCCTCTCTGTTGCACTCCCTCAGGTAGTCCAGCAGGTTACCGTGGGTCATGAACTCTGTGATGATGTAGAACGGCGGCTCCCGTGTGCAAACACCTGCGAGTGGCAAGAATTAAAAAAAAAAAACAAGAGTGGGACATTTTAAGTTTAATTTCTTAAAATCAGGTTTTATCCAATGATACAGCAGAATGTTGGCTGCAGAGTCTCCCTTTCCCCACAAGCTGTTTATTTCTGTGTTCAGTGTGAGCAACTTTTCACTGTACTGAATATAATTAAAACAATGTCTATTTCTACAGCACATAAAAACAACAAAGGCTGACCAAAGTCATTTATAAAAACCTCTCAAAGGAGTTTTGTTATAAAGTCCTCCTCAGTCAGCTTTGGAAGTCTAAACGCTTCAGACTCCCAGACAAACGCCTGCCAGAGGACAACACAGCTACAATGCGTTTACATTTATTTTACCCAGATATAAGATAAACTGAGAAAGGTTAAGTCCACATTTCTGTAAAAATATTTGAACATAAAGCTTCAGAAAACAGCTCATTTATTTATTCCTTCTCTAGAAAAGTGTTGGCCCTTTCAGGTTTTTAATTTTGGCCACTTGTGAAAAGGGGGTGGACCTCGCGGAGTTAGAAGGTCCCACAGCTTTAATGAGATTAAGATTTGAAGAAAATTAAATGGAAATCTGCCAGTAGCGATGCAAGTCAAACTGGTTTGAGCTAAAACCTCCAAGAGTGGCTCAAAAAAATAATTTTTACAGCACAGATTTCATCTTTGAAGTTTTCTTAAGAAGTAACCTGGTTTTGCTCTCGTGAATCCATGATGTCATCTCATCTTGTGAGCAGAGATATTGTTACACCTCTTGTATATATATACAGGTCAACCCCTGTTAACGACCCTCCCGGTTTAAGTTTTTTCGCGTTTACGTTCATATTTGTACAGTAATTATTAATATACTGTAATATAAAA
>JARVGV010000578.1:17198904-17217100 GCA_031762435.1 Hypsolebias longignatus | reverse complement strand
TCAGCAAATGACCAATCAGCGACCTCATTTTGTCCCGTGGAGCTGACTGAATTCAGCGCGAAAACGCGAGAACATACACAGAGCTGTATAGGTGAACTGCCTGCGTTCAGTACGCGCGTATGAAACGGCGTACAGCCATACGCAGAGCTATACTGGAGCCTTAAGGAAAAGTTAAACTGAGACACACCTTGACCATAATCCTGAGCAAACAAATAATTGTTTTTAACTGTTAATCTTGTTAAATTCTTGTTAAAGTCCTGCCATGCACGCTCACGCGGCCGCCATTTGGCAGCAAATCGATTTTCGACACAACACCGGCCCACATTTCCGGTGAACGCATAATAGATGCAACTTATACGGCGAAGCGACTTATTTGTTTTTTTCCCCCACTTTATTAGACATTTTTGGACTGATGCAACTTATACAGCGGAAAGTGTGGTAGTTTATTTCAGCCTCACAAGCTTTAACATGTCTTTATTTTTCTTTCTCACTTCTAACCACTAACAACTTGCAAAAGATACTGCTACTGCTGATGTACTCTTACATGCTAGGTTCTATTGTTTTATTGAATCCAGTTTATTTCTCACTTGGTCTCTATCTTTATAAAACTCACTTGGTCTCTATCTTTATAAAAATTCAAAGCGTCTGCTGGCTTCTTTAGATATAGAACTTTACTAATTGGCTTTTCTATGTATGTGAATGTTCCTGTATAGTGTCCTGAGACAACTTTGTTGTGATTTGGCGCTATATTAATAAACTGAACTGAATTGAAAAATCTACTTTGCATCAGCAGAGTTAAATTCACACTTTTTAGAAACAGTAAGTTAAAAAAATTATACTGTATGCAGATGAATTAATTGGACAATATACGTGAATTATTAAACGTTTTTATTTAGCCATTTATAAATTATTCTGACAACTATGATGCAAACAACACTGACAGAGTCTAACATTAGCAGTAGGGATGCACAATATTGGATTTTTGGCCGATATCCAATATGTTCAAACTTATTTGACCGATATCAGTACTGATATTTTCTTTCCTAGACCTACTTACAGAGACTACATAGCTTTCTCTGCTGTGGAATTAAAATGCTACATTATTCTGCATGGTCTACGACAATTTGGCCTGCTATGAAATGCAGATGCCAAAAAGGGGACTGAAAATGATGTAACACTATATAAATAAAAACAGCACCTTTTATATTGGTGTTATTTTGATGGAATGGCCGATGTCCGATATTTAACTTTATCACTAATATCGGCCGATACCAAGCCAATAATATTGTGCGTCCCTGATTATTAGCAGTTTACAGAATTAGCACTTACAATTTAAGGCAAACAAGTCAAAATGACTGCAGATGAGCTGAATACTCAGGAGCAAAAACTATTAAAACTGATGAGTGTAGTGCTTACCAGTGAGTGAATAGCTATTTTTTTTCCTGCTGGTGCCACATTAACCCTGACCTCATGATTAAATTAGCCTAAACAAAAGCCTGATGTTACAGAACTTGAGTTTTCAACCTAAGAGATTAGCTTTATTTATCATGTAGTATCAAAAGATTTAACAGTGCAAAGCTGTAAAAATGTCATTCTCAAGATAGCTCAGGAATGCCTAAACATATTTTGTTTTTTATATAAATCTGATGCAAGATTTTTAACATTTGCCAGAAAATAGTTAAAGGAAAAACAAGCACATTATCGTTCCAACTTGGTCACTTCTCTTGTTTCACGAGTTGAAATTAGCTGTAAAAAGTCCAGAAACCAGGATCACCGAATCGTTGTTTTGACAAGAATTGAAAAGGACAATGTGTACCCCAATAAAAAAAGCCAGCGCAAGAGCTGATTCAGAATACTGCAAAGACAAAACGGTGTGGAAAAACTACATTGAAGAGTCACATGCTCTTTCTCTGGCATGAACATTTCTTTGGAATGTTGTTAAATATAATTCTGTAAGCAACTAAGGAAATGGTCAAAGAAACCTCAAGACTTGAGGTCAAATGTGAACTCCAAATGAAAAAGCTTTGAAGTTACAGATGCAGAAGACTTGTCTTTAAAAGGTAAGCCAAAATTGAAACTTACAGCACTAAAATGTTTTTTTTTTTGGGGTGGGAAGTGGACAGCTTGTCACATGACATTGTTGATAAGTCACAGACTTTGCTGCTTGCCCACACAATAAGAAAATCAGAGCCAAATGTGGTGCTCAGATTATTTAAAAAGGACAAGCCTGATTTAATTTTGAGGAGTGAAAAGTTACACCTTTAATTAGGATCAGTCCTTAAAAATAGGAATGTACAATACTGTATTGGATTTTTGGCCAATATCCGATATGCCGATGATATATTAAAACTTATTCACCCAATACGATACCATGTCAATAACATCGTGAATCCCTACTTAAAAAAATAAAGTGCCCACTGACAAACATGCTGACTTTAACTTTGTATTTGTATTCTTTACTGCCAATACTAGGCAATATTTTATGAGAAAACTAAAGATTTCTCCGATATGAAATCACACCGTTTTAAGTCCAACACCAAAGGATATTATGACAAGCAGCCAAAGACTTCAATTTCAGTTTATCCTTTGGTAACACTAACAAGAGTGGTGTGTTCCTCCAAAGCATATTGTAGAATGAAAAACAGATGAGGCCAGAAATCAAGCCAGGTAGAAAAGAGGGAGCAGTACAGAAAAATGCATGAGAGATGAGAAAAGACTATTACAAAAGGTTTTGCCAGTCATAAAGTGCGGGCAGCACATTTGAGCTGGCATTGCCACACACATCCACATTAATGGCCACAAATACCACACAGCCTTTTATGAGAAGGTGACGACACACTGACATACAGCCCAGGAAAACGCGCTGAAGAGCGAGAGAGGAAAAGAAAAATCATACGAAACCCACAAAAGTAAAAGAGAAAGAAACAGACTCTTCTATGGACTGAAGTCAAAGTGGGAAAAATTACAGCATGCTTTGGCTTCATTTTCGAGATGACATTCAAAATAATTACGTCCACGCGGAGCGTTTCAAGACACTTCATTTCAAAAGTCACACACTGACGCAAGAGAAAAATATTTCCTCTAACGTTACAGTGGAGAAAGTTTTATTAAATAAGCACATGTGGGTATGTGTGTGTTACTGTGTGGTCCAATTCCATGAAGTCGGCCAAAATCCCAACATATCTGTGTCAGCTAAGGGCACATACTTTCTTGCATCACCTGTCATCATCTGAGTGGGAGGTGGCACAAAAAATGGGGAAATGTATGTCTGGTTTAGTTCTACAAGCTCAGGAGTCCCTCTGCAGAGACTCTCCTGAGCTTTGACCAGAACACAGAAATAAATACAGTATTTAAATTCAAAACCACAATAGGCAAACAACAGAAACTTATGGTAAGTTATTCTGATACCACCAAGAATTAGAAGTAACCGCTTTCCTTTGATAAAAAAAAAAAAAAAACTGAATAAAACTTAATTTAAATAAAGTTCATGATCAAATATCAAACAAACTGGCCTATCTAGCTTCAGGCCACGTGTCAAACTCGAGGCCCGTGGGCCAAATCTGGCCCTTGTGAACATCATATCTGGTCCCCCAAGACGATATTTTGAATGTAAAATATTTTATATTAATTCTCTTTTGGCTTAAAAATGATAAACACTTAATTTAGTACAGACATCTCCTTATCATTTGCGAACGTAAAGCTAGAAAAAAGGTTAAAGTGTCCAGTAATCTTTAATTCTGATGTGAAAAGAGCAACAGAGAATGTCAAATGAGACCGATCACAGTTTTGTTGATGAACCTGTGACCAAGAAAAGAAGTCGACTATCTGACTTGAGTTAACGAATCAACTGAAATTGGTTCTTGGTTTGGACCGTTTTTAATTTTGCCCTCCTTTTGTAGTTGCACATGCCTGCTAGGCTTTATATTTTAAAGTGGGACACTCGTTACTTTTCCACAGATAGACAAATACAGGCCTGCATTGTTCAATGTTAAGATTTTCCTAAGGGGGGTCCACACACAAAAAAGTTTTTCTTACTCTGCCTTTTTATATATTAATTTATTTTTCTTTGTTCTAACATGTAAAAATACCAACACCTGTTAGCAGTATATAACAGATGTTTCATTTCATAATGTCACAAACTATAGTTTTTCCTATATTTAGTATTTATACAATGAGATCTTTGTTTCAAACATCAAGTACATTTTACAGCTTTGAGAAAATGTTATACAATGGGAGGAGCAGGAATGGTTCTTTTGATTGTAAATGTTGCAGATGTCCAAAAAGTATACTGGTAACAAGCGCCCAGTCACATTTAGCAGAAGACATTAAAAAATACCAAATAGTTGCCAATCACGAAAAATAAGGTGTGCATATTAAAAATGATTATTTAGAACATTTTAACATGAGCGCTGCCATTCGTCTTATAATGTTTAAGATTCTGTTGCCGTCTTCCAGTTCAGTGGTTGGTCTAAAAATCATTTGATTGTTTAATCTTTGGTTTAGTTTAGATTTTGCAGTAAATTATTCACAGACTAAAGCTTTCTTGGCTTTCCCCCTCACCAAGTAAACCTTTTGTTCCTTACATTACACACAAATTTGCACATGAAGTTAAAGCTTGGTCACAATATGTGATGTATAAATCGTTTCATTATGAGGGCGGTGGACAAGTCTGAAGTAATGAGAGCAGCAACGAGGTGAAAAGCAAAGTGCGGAGATCAACTCCCCTCTCCTCATAAACAAAAGTTACATGGGCCAGGAGTCAGATTTCCTTGTATTCTCTTCTCCATCTTTTTTTTTTCCACGTTTTTTCCTCTGCAGCCAGCCAGTGTGTCTGGCCTCCTTCACCCTCCCCTGTGCTTATCCCCCGCTTTTCCCTCCCCATTCTTTAGTTTCCACAGCTCCACTGCTGAGGCTTAACACAACCATTCCAAATCTTTTTTTATTGTTTCGTTTTATTTCCTCGTGACTTTTGTCCTCACTACTGACACATCTTCCTTGCTATAGGAGATAAGTCGTATAGGCCAAAGCTGAGCCAAAGTAAAAGCTATAACAAAAGTCTTACCTTCCAAGTAACAGCTGGATGATGATGAGAGGCCCTTCTTAGATTTACACCCCACCCATTTTAAGCATATCTCCAACATTTTCATCTGTTTTGGTCCCTTCTTGCTAAAAGTGTTGCTTGTTCAGATCAGATATAATTCACAATCATCACCACATATCCAACTGAAAGAAAAAAAAAACACACAAAAAAAAAACGCTTTTCTCAGCTTCTTCCCATTCGTGTAAATCCTCCGTCTTTCTTTTCTTTCAAAACTTCAAGCGTGTTATCCGGCGAAGCCTAGCAACTTTCTCTTCTGAGCGTCTCCATCTCCTCCCCCGTTTAGACAATTAAAGATCTAACAAAAATCCAATGAGGCAGATCAAGCTCAGAAGGTTGGCAGATCTGTAGATATGTCAGTATAGGGCTGTCTGAGCGTGGCCATTCCTCTCTTCTGTCCCCCGGTGAGTTTGTATTCGAAGCACAGGGATCACTCGTACTACAGCAGCCAACAAAGGGCCTCTTTCAAGCTCAGCTTTCTGCACTCAATGACATCAGCTGAGCACTCCTACCTCCAAAAGTGGGAGGGAGAGACTTCCTACGACACACGTACCGACACACAATCTTCATGAAGAATGCAAACAGCACTTCTACATTATCTAAAGATCATGCCAGCGTCTTAAGAGAAAAACGTCAAGTCTCACTTATAATAGCAAAATGCTCAAAGTCAGCATAGTTCTAAATTACTTCATTCTTCTTCTATGGAAGCCATACGGTGATTACAAGATGCTCCTCCTCCAACCTTTCAACCCCTTCCCCCCACTCTGTCTTTTTCTCAGTTCTCTCCTCCTCACTCCTGTTTTTTCCTTCTCTTTCTCCTCTCTGAAACCGTTTACAGGTTGAGGAATCGGTTATGAAACGGTTATGGGCATAAACAGACGTCTAAGGAGAAGTGCAACCTTTACTCATTTCCTCTGCACCCCATAAGCCACTTTAAATTTGAACATTTCCATTAAACCAACACAAATAGGATTGAAACAAAAGCTACATGAATCAATCAAAATGAGAATTTAATTGTTATAATATGTCTGTTTTTTATTTTTATTTTTTTCCCGTCCAATACCATTTTTACTTTCATGGGTTCACGTCCCATTAGGGTTGTTTCCTACTTGTCCATCTAACTGGACGTATTACTGCTCGACATCTGTTGCCATTCTGCGAAAATTACTCATTCTTGCAGGATAACACAAGAGGAAATTGACAAAATTATGCAAGGCCATTCAAAACAACACTAAGTTCATGTACAAAACAAAGATACTGTAGTCATTATTAAATTAACAGTCGTACTAAAAAAAACACACACACATTTGTAAGCTTTAGTGATTTCTGAAGAATGTTCATTCTACAGCAGACTACTGTTCCACATTTGTCATTTTGGCCACTTACGTCATTTGGTTTAACAGGATTAGTTTATCATTACCTTTAAAAAAAAGTTTAATCTCAAAAACAGCTGCGATGTACTGACTCAGTCAAACAAAAATTTGCCAGTAAAATGACAAACATCCAAAACTGCATGAGTTTGACGCCCGAGATAAGATATCCCACCAGCAGGGAACCGCAGAGAACCTGATTCATGACACTATGACTTGTAGCATTAATGTCAAACCAGTGAATTGGATCAATTGGGGTTTCAATTGTGTCTAAAAATATTCTGAATTCCTTCATAAAAAGTAAACGCATACAATGATGTAAATAGTTTTTATGGCTAGCATCCAACAATGTGAAAGAACTGATCCAAGAAGAAATCTACTCAATGTGCCTTTGGTAAGCAACTAAAGCATGAACTAAAATTAGCCATCCAAATAAAAATGGGATTTGCTAGTTTCCAAACTTCTACAATTCTTCACTGAAAGAAAAGTAAATGAATTAATGTGAAGCTTTTATGTGGCGAGTAGATTTTACTGTATTAATTAAATCTAAGCACATCCTGTTCAGTTCATGCACTTGAATATAAAAACATCCACAATGGCCTTGATATCTGAACATGCCGAACGCTAATCTGTCAGATTAGCAGTAATATGAATCTTTCCCTCAGTCTAACTTGCTTCGCAGTAGTGCCCTACATTGACCATGAAGTCACATGGCACCAGACTCCTACATCATCACTGCTGTGCTGGTATGGCAAACATTTGTTTTCTTCTAATGCACCACCCCAAACACCATTTAAGAAGAAATGCAGGCCTCCTCAAACGTTGAGGAAGGCTTATTAACTTACCGCAGTCACTAAGTGTCAGGGAGATGAGAGGATAAGTGCAAGAGAAGAGGGGCTGTTAAAAAATGGAGGCAAGAGGAAAAAAGGTTGCAGATGGAAAGGCATGAGGCACATTGTTTGGAAATAAGCTCATAGCAGAAAGGCTCGTGCTTTATATTGTGGACTAATATGTTAACAGTTAGCTGACGTATATCCACCCACGATGTGGTTTTTGGCAGTTTGCTTCTCATGTGCCCTCTCCTACGTACTAAAACCCTTTCTTTAAACCTTAGTGCAGGAAACAACCTGTATTCCCACAGTCTCCATTACAGATAAAACTACAACCTTTTTTTTTTTTTTTTACTCTGTTTTATTGCAATAATATATCAGACTCATTCATCGCAACTTCTTAAACGGTTTGCTTTAAACATTTTAACGAGCTACCCCATTGTTTGAGGACTTATCGGAAGCCAACACTTGCCATAAATCTTGTCTATGTTATGGAACAACAGATATTACCCTAACACTTAAACCAAACAAGCTTTCCAATTACAGAGTAGAAAATGGTGACAGCCGAAGAGTGGAAAAAATGCTGTGCACCCTCCTAATAATTACTTTATACCGCATGCAGCCTATTATTTCATTATCGTGTCTTGATATTTGATGAGTCAAGAGCAGATAAATATCAAACCTTATGAACCAGGTATTGTGTATGCAGCGTGTTGATATGTTTACATATGTGTCTATTTACTCAGGGCTCTCTAGAGAATGCAGTCAGAGTGTCTGAGGCATGCAGACCAGCAGACGAGGTTAAGTGGCTTAGATTTCCACATAATTTGCAACCCTGTACAATTCACATGAATGAATAGGCACTTAAGATCCAAACAGTCTGCTCTAGTTCAAGGTTAACGGGATAGTTCAGATCTTTTGAAGTGGGGTTTTGTGGGAAGGTTATGAACAATTATCGTCTTACCAGCTGCAGATGGCTGTTTAAATGACCTCAGTTTGGGAGCACCACCAAAATGAATTGCCATCTTAAAATAACTTCAATCTCAAAATGTCTTGCCGTTCACCCTAAAGCTACTTACAATGCCATCATTTTGCATTACACAATTTATATAGAATACTACAGTTGATTGTAAAGCAAACGGCAGCGTAAGCTGTAACACTTGGTAAGAATATCTTATTTCTGTTGGGACACTTGTGCATTACTAAATTAATGTTGTAAATATTACAAACCAAACCCGCTGACGTTTCCAACCTTAGAAGATAAACAGTAATATGTTAATAGGTTTAATCAATTTTCTAAAATATAAACACAAAAAATAAAGACTGGGTCAGGCAGCCAACATGCTGATTTGGCATATAGTGAGCAGAAATGTTGGTAAAATAAATTAATTAATAATTTTACAATGAAAGTGACCAAAATATAGAGCAACTACCAGATGATTTAATATTATCTGATTTCTTCAAATGATTAACCTTACACGCATGCGCTGTGTCAGAAATAAACAGATATGTAAAAATCAGTTCAGAATGCTGTGATTAAAATTTTAGTTTTATTATGGCTAGATATTGAGTGTAAAAATGAAAAGAATCAAGCTCTAAAAAAAAAAATAATAATAATAATAATAATAAAATAAAAAACATGAAACAATTTCTCCAATAGAACAAATAAGATTGCTTCCAGTGCAAACGTAAATCTTTAATACTCCTACCTAAAACTCAAGTGACTTAACTGTACATAAAATGTGATAAAAGCAGACAATCTCTGTTTAATGATAATTTTTTTGTACATAGCTTTACTGATAGCAACCTTATATACATTGGGCATTATTTAAATGTGCAAGGGGCCCATTTTTCTGAACAGACGGGAGTATAAAAACAGCCACAGATGCTTAGAAAAGTGACTCTGGCTATGGTGAAACAGCTAAAGGCTACTCAGTGTCTAAACAGATCCAGATGCAGCTACTTTTACAGGCTCCCCTCTTATCCTCTTACAGTGCAATGAAGATAAATTTAATACAACACAAAAAGACAAGCATACCAGTAAAGTGAATTATGGCCTGGAGAGGAAAATTAAAATTAAAAAGACAAGCAAACTGGCCAAACAATGCCCATGTGTAGATAGTTTTGGTTATAATCTATTAGAATCAGGTTTATTTATATGGATATATATTTAGTTAATGGATGAATTACAACATTTCCAACACAATATTTTCAAGAGGAAAGAACATTTCCAAATGTCAAATCATTACTGTAAGGCAATCCATAGGGAAATAAGAAATCTCTGCACATGTGAGCCTTTTCTCATTAAAAAAAAAAAAAGGCAACTATGGCTCCAGTTCAGCCGTCTTGGCATCTGAGGTAACAGGTTGTCTGTAGAGAAAACAACAGCTGTGTCTGGAGCTGCCTGCTTGGGCATGGAGCTGGGAACAAGAGTAGTTTTCTTCTTCTCCCCCTCCTTTGCATGCGTGTTTGTGTGTGTGCATGGAACCAGGTGGCGACAAGCTCCCAAAGCTGCATTCCTAACCCTACTTGCAAGTTCTCAGTGAAAAGTGCTTTGAAATCACTCGATCTCCTTTATGACTTCAGCGATACCATATTGTACCTTGAATATAGGTCTTAAAAAATGTCTAACTGAATATTTTTTGTCAGGAATTTAATCAATCATGGCCTAGATTGTATTGTATAACAGTGTCAGATGCTGAAGTGAATTTAAAGGACAAACTCTTGTGTGAATAAATGACTCATTGTTTGTCCTAAACTGACTCTTTCAATGGTTCTGTTCAAAACAGTGTGTCTAAAGTATAAAAAAAAAAAACAACACTTTGGTAAAGCTGTTTGTACATTTGGTGCCATTTTAAGCTGCTCTCTCGCTCTCTTTGGCCAGGAAACTAAATAACTTAACTTCCTCAATAAATAAAGGTTTAACTAAATCTTACGCTTTTTTTTAATCCTATGAACAAGTTCAGCTTATACTGATCCCTTAAAGGTAACAAAGTATTTATTTATTTAAACAGTATTCCTGAATTTTACTGGAACATTTACCGTATTTTCCGCTATACAAGTTGCACCACCCTATAAGTCGCATCAGTCCAAATATGTCTAATAAAGTGGAAAAATCCATAAATATGTTGCTTTGCCATATAAGTTGCATCTATTATGTGTCACCACTGATGCGTCGCATTTGTTAACGTGTCACCGCTGATAACCTGGAAATGAAGGCCGAACCCAGAACTGTGGGCTGGTGTTGTCCCAAAAATCGTTTGGCAGCTAAATGGCGGCTGCAGGAGCATGCACGGGAGGACTTTAACAAGAATTTAACAAGATTAACACTTAAAAATGATTATTTGTTTGCTCAAAGTTATAGCAAAGGTGTGTCTCAGTTTAACTTTTCCTTAATAAATGCACTCAGACAGTTTTCAAAAGCCGATACGCGTAAACATGAACACGCAGACGGCAACTCGCTGTAAATTTTTTCGAAATTTAACAAGATAACCACCTAAAAACAATTATGTGTTAGCTCAACTTAATAGCAAAGGTGTGTCTCAGTTGAACTTTACTTAATAAATGCACTCAGTTTTCAAAAGCCGATACACGAAAACATGAACTGACAAAGGGCAACTCGCTGTATATTTCTTTGAATTTTAACAAGATAACCACCTAAAAACAATTATTTGTTAGCTCGACTTTATAGTAAAGGTGTGTCTCAGTTGAACTTTACTTAATAAATGCACTTTAATGGTCAAATCAGCTGCATTTTGCCGTGGAGGTACAGAGAAATTAAGCTGATTTTATAGTTGTTCCAGGCAGATGACGGTGGCAGGGTAAGGCAAGCCGAAATAGCTACTTTTACCTATTATTGTTTTCTAAATATGGTAAAAAATCCATAAATATGTCGCTTCCGCGTGTAAGTCGCAGGGCGTGCAAATTAGGCAAAAAAAGTGACATATACAGTGAAAATACAGTACACATATTTGAACATACCAGAGAGGATTATGTCAGTACGTTTTTAGCCAACAAATGCCTTAAAATGCTTTTTTTTTTTTTTTTTTTTTTTAATAAATCAATCAAAAAAAATAATCCTACCACAGCCTGTTTTTTCTAAAAGTACATCAAACCATGTCCAAAAAAAACAACCAGCTTCAACTACAATCTTTTTTATTGGAATATAGAAAAAGAAAAAAAACAAGAGGAGCAAGGAGAAGGATTGCATCAGCTCTTTGTGAGAGGAATGCACAGGAGGTCACATATTTCTTGGTGCTGCAGCAGTGTGCCCTGTGTTTAACTCGCTCACTTTCTCACTGTGCAGAATATGCAATATTACTCAACACTTTATTGGTGCAACAGATCTTATAAAAATATGTGATTCTTTGGGAAGAAATGTGGTTTGGCTCAAGAAACACAATGAAGACCTTTTGGCAGAAGCCTATGATAAAACACACTAATCAAAAAACAGTTACATCAAGTACTTTGTAGAATGTTAAATGAGAACAGGTGTAATTAATGAAATGAATAATGTCAAACTACACACATTACTATTTGTACACAGTGATATGGAGTCATCGTGTTCTAGTTTAGTGCAAAACTAGGAAAAGCTAGGAAATAAACTGTTATGGTATGCTAAAACAAGAAAGCAGCCTATTTAAAGCAAGAAAAAAAAAACGTAAGTTTCCAAATAGTAAGAAGAATGCAGTTTTAAAAAAAATTATGCAGTAAGGAGCAAAGAACATCTTCTGAAAACCACTGGGTGTCACACAAGAGCAGCAGAATTTCCCTACAAAACAAAAGATGGTCTACTGTGCATTTATTCACAAGTTATTCTTTGCTGCTTTAATAAAATTAATTATTGCTTACTGGATTTCCAAATGACAAATGCACAGATAAAATCACAAAAGTTAAAAGCTAATTGTTATTTATTTTATATACGTACTCGTTTTAAATTTGAGGCCAGGAAAACTTCTTGTTTTAACATATTTTTCCCATCAGCCTCTACTGACACGGTTCTGGTGGTTTGTGTGGATTGATAAAAGGGAAGTTCAGACGATCTTGATTCTTAAACTCATCTGTTTGGACTCGTCATTAGGCAGTGTGGACAAAGTGGACCATTTCCCAGGTAGCCAAAACTTGGTGAGATGAAACACTTATCAGAAACAATGCTACGTTCAGCCAGAACTAAGTGTGTCACAACAAATTAACTTTTCACTGTGGAGAACCAGAGTCAAACCCTTAACCTAAACCATAACCTCATTTTTTGACTACTGCTCCTAAAAGAACTGACCTAAACTGCTACAGAAATAAGCAGGCACAATTTTAAAAACCTTAACACAATTTAATTCAAATCCTGTTATAAATGACTACAAAACAGTCAACAGATGTGAGTCTGTTAAAAACTTTACTGAATCTGTTTGCCTATAAATGTGTGGACAAGTCACATGGGGCTTAACAGCTGGTCTGAATGAGCAATACGATGAGCTGCTCAGTGCATGTACAAATGTGTATGAGATCACAACCGCACAAAGACCCAAATGGATCATGGGAGCAGAGTTGGTGTCTAGACTGTATAGATTCCTCAAGTTCCAGCTGAAAACGAGACAGTTAATGGCTAAAATAGAGATAAATTCACTTCCTGCACACACAGCGACAACAGCAGCAGCATCAAACACAGAAACCAATGATGCCAGTCGACACAGGGAGGTGGTATACTGATTACCTCGAAACTAACTTTACAACGTCAACATATATGATTGTAAGAGAGAAGAATACAGTGTAGTTACCTCCTCAGTTAAGTTTTTGTTCACTCTTATCAATAAAAAGGTTTTCCAGCTTACAAAACAATCGTCTGTACTTCCTGGAATCCATGACATGACAGAGACAAGTATGTATGACACGTTTTTTTTTTTTTTACTAGTTTCACAGCTGGCAACGCTCTCATGAGTTATGCTGTGAGTGTTTCTAATTGCACTGACAACTGCAAAATTTGCTTCAACATTTGTGTTTGGCGTATCGGTTTTCTACGTCGATTCTAATCTCCAATTCCAATTTTTACTTTCAAAAACTTTGAAAAAATGTTTACTCTAAAATAATCTAACATTTTACAAACATTCTCCAGTCATTCATTTTACAGTCATTGTTACTTATATACATGGCAAATTATAGCTTGGTAATCACAAAAAACTATGAAACGTTGGTTATACGTCTTTAAATGTGTCACCGGTTTAACAGGCAGCAGGTTCTATAAAGGAAATCCCATTCTGAGCAGAAGGAGTCTTATTGTGCCCACACTGGCATGTATCCAAGCAAGCAGCATGTCAAATGTCTGTGCATTTCCTGTCACCAAATTTGCCTGACTAGCTGATTAATATAGCAAAAAACTTTTTTCTTCTTATGATTGTATTTGAGACAACTGTAGTAGTCAAATCCCTGCTAAAACTGCAAAATATAAAACCTTTAGAGTACATTGTGGTTCTGCTTTTAGTGGCTTGTCATGAAGGGGAACTGAAAGCGACTGATGTGAACAAAATCACAGATTGCATGTGAAACATCTCTACTCGTTTGGAAAACAAAAGAAACAGGCCAGGAATGCAGTGAAATGCACCCAGCAAAGATGTTGATGACTTGACGCACGCTATTATCGAAGCCTAAAGTTTAGCGTCCACTCATCAGGAATCCTAAAACATGCAACTCAATCAGTTTGTTGTGTCTTGTGCCTTTCATTTTAAATGTTAATGTTAAAAAGAACAAATTGTTTATTCTAGCTTGGCAATCCAATCCCTGATCATACGTACGGTGACTGCCAATTTCATATGCATACTGTAAACCCATGGCTAAGCTTACCCTAAATATACTACTGTATTTTTTGCCGTATAAGTCACACCTTTTTGCATTCATTTGCAAGTCCTGCGACTTATGCACCGAAGCAAATAATGTGTTTTTCCCCCCCATGTTTATAACAATCAATTTTTGGTTGAGATCTGATGATTGCATTCACTCTGACACGGAAAAGATTAAACATTAATATTTTCAGCCGCAAGAGGGCCCTTGAGCAATAGCTATGTTTACATGAACATAAGTAATCGGATCAAACGGCCGTTCGGAATAAAAACGCGTCATGTAAACACCCTGTTCGGGTTATTTTTTTGTTTATTCAGCGTAATCCGAAATAATTTGTGATCAGAACGAAACGGGTAGTTTACGCCGATTCATAACCAGAACGGTGCGCATGTAAACGCTTGATCTGTTCGTTTTTATCTGATGGTGAAAAACTGACCCGACTGTGCAAGTGCAACTTTGTAATTTCCGCCTGTCTAATGTTAATAATCTTAGCATGTCGGGGAAGTAGTAAAACTGGTCGGGGAGCGACACATTTCTACTAGAAACTTTGAAAGAGCTCAAAATGACATGTGTTACCTGTAGCTCAGTCAGGGAGTGCAGTAACGTCTCCACCATATTTAAAACCTGTCGCGGGTCCATTTTGGGTGCTCAGCTTTGTTTACGTTCATCCCGGAAGTAAACCGAAAGAAGAATTTCTTCTTCTGTGTTTTTTAAGGAGAGTTTATCGCTCTGCGCATGTCAGTACTTCTGTTCAGAACAAAGCCCGCTGCATGTAAACGCTCGTCAAGAACAGACGTAAAAGATACATTTGAGTTATTTAAACTGAAAACATTTCAATCCGGTCAAAGATTTTTGCGCATGTAAGCATAGCCAATATGTCAAGCCAAGTGTCTCAGAGACACTAGGCTTGACATACCAAGCCACCTTCATCTTGCTCCACAACTCCTGGAGCAAACGTCAAATAAGCTGCATTTTGTTGCGCCGCTGACGTGAAATGCAGCTGATTGGACCATTAAAGTGCATTTATTAAGGAAAAGTTAATCTGAGACACACCTTTAGCAAACTAATAATTGTTTTTTAAGTGTTAGTCTTGTTAAATTATTGTTAAAGTTCTCCCGTGCACGTTCCCACAGCCACCATTTGGCAGCCAATCGAATTGTGGCACAACACTGGCCCATGTTTCCAGGTGGTCAGCGATGATGCATAATAGATGCAACTTATATGGCAAAGCAACTTACAGTATTTATGGTTTTTCCCCCACTTTATTAGACATTTTTGGACTGATGCGACTTATACTTATTACGGTGGCAAGTGCAGTACAGTATATTTTTTGGATACAATTTTATCTGCCATTAAGTTTCCTCAAGCTCACATCACACAGCGCATAATCTTTGGAAGCATCCCATCAACGTCTTGATAAAAACATTAGGATTCAAAAACACTATGTAGTACCCTTTTTGTTATAAAGTTTATAATACATGTCAAACCTTTTCTGTTTAACAGCTGCCAGAGGACACACTTGTTTTCTAATTTTACTTTTTTTTTTTTTTTTAGGTTGATCCCTTCAGCTAACACGCACAAAAGATTTGGCAAATGTTTTATGCTGAATGCCCTTCTTGATGCAACCTAGGCTCAAACCTGCGGCCCCAGGATTGTAAGACTGCAGCACTGACCACCAAGCTACCGTGTTCTGTTTTCTAATTTTCCTGTCAAACACCCAACAAGCTTGCATTTTTATTGACTTGTCTTGTAAATAAGGCTTCAGTGTAAACTACAGACATAACAATGGAATATTAATAGCTACAAATTATGATAAAACAGCTAACATTAATGTTGACAAAGATCTCTATTGAACTCAGATTTTCAATCTTTTAAGTTTTCTTTTTTTAACCAATTGAAAAAAAAAAAAAACTTTATATGTTCTAAAAAAACCCTAAAGATGTGATCAAGTAAATCTGTCATGTTCAGGCTTGTCATATTAAACAGGCCTGGTAACATACTCCATCTTGTATTTCTTCTATGTTCGTTCAGGTTGCCAGTTTTTAAAGGACATTCAGCTACCATGATCACACATCATAAAATCAGATGAAAATGCTGCAGGAGATGTAGCTTCAGGGAGTTCACTCCTCAGCTCAAGCCTTACAATCTGTGCAAGTTAGCTATTGAGATCATACCATACCTATCCACTGTACAGTACACAAAGGAGCCGAGAACAGAAACAGGTCTTTGCTTGTCTCCTCAGTGTCTATGCGCTTCTCCCAAGTAGCTACATGCAGAGTGAACCTGCCTTCTGGAAAAGAGCATGGTGCTGGCAATCCCACTTTTAACTATCTGGGACTTACCAAGAGACAAAAACACAAGCTGTTGATGTTGCTCTCCTCTTTCACTGTGGCTCACATCTCCTCTTACGCTCTAACCTGCTCTTCGCCAGAGGAAAGGTGCAGAAAGGGGAAACAAACATACCCCGTTACTCACCCTAACCCAAAATCGACCCATTTACTGACAATAGCTTTCTTTCTGCTTTTCTAACCTTCCCTTTTGTGTCTCCTTCTGTTATGCAAGACTGAGTCAGCGGAAACTGTTCCTGCCAAGGCAATCACAATCCTACACTTTTGTAAATATGTCAGCTGGCTGGACGCAACATTTATGATTATTTAAAACAAATACGCAGTGACATCTTTATTTGAACCAGTTTCTGCTTGATTTTACATCTACTGATGTCTTAGGTGAGAAACGTGCACATTTTACCCTTGATCTTTCAAGAACTAACTGAAGCATGGTTATTTCTTTTAAAAAAAAAAAAGTCTACGCAAATACAATACTTTTACACCTATGTTGTAATTTGTCCTTCACAATGAGTGTTACTGATCATTTTTAATATGATGACAACAAATTTAGTTTTTTTGCTCACTTTTTAAATAAAAAGCCATACAGATGCAATATTCTAGCAGATGCAAACCAGGCGCTTTCTGCTCATCAGAAGTATTGTTCATTCAAATTTTGAAAACTCTGCCTATTTAGTGCTGAACTTCCCAGCAATTTGTTGTGGAACGCAGGACTCAGCGTGGCAAATACCACTTTTGAAAGCCACCCAGTCTGAAAGCCCCATAAGTCCACCAATGCATCCCTGAACTTTAAACTACTGACTCTTTTACGGATGCCACCTTTGTGTTGATGATAAAACAAATATGGAATCTCGCTTTAAGGTGATTCTCTTGTGATTCATCAAAAGACATGACAATTTTTCATTCAGCTCAATTTATATTAAAATGAACATTAACCAAGAGAAGGCAGCAGTGTTTCTGAATCTTTCCACCCCACACGATAGCATTTGAAGCTCCAGAGGGTTCATGCAAAATAAAAGCTTGAGTTTCACTCTGAAAGCTGTCATCTAAATGGTGAATGTCTCAAACTTTTCATACTGATTTCGAAAGCTTCTTCTTCTAAAACTGTGATGCACTTTTTATACCCAACTCCTTTAATGCGGACAATAATCTCCCGGTAATCACAAGAGAGATTCTCCTACATTTTAGTACTTTCAGCATCTCATTATTTTCCAAGCATTGGCGCCTGTGTTCAAACTTTGTAATACTCATAGCATTTGAGACTGTGTCAGAAATGGGTCAGTACTGGTATAAACAGCAGATTAGTCAATAACAGGAAAAATTAAGACAAACGACATAATTCCTTTCAAAACTAGGTAAAATCTGGGCTCAAAAACCAAAACTATATTTATGTGTTTGGTCAAGTGGGAAGTATAACGCATATAAAAACACATGCAAGTCCACATTTATATTTCTTACTCAAAAAGCTGTTTAGTTGTTTTTGTTACTGCCGTTGTTATCTGGTTGCCATCTGTTCCTAAAACTTTGACCTGAGTCTCATTCTCTACAACCAGTGCAACCAGCAACAGTGTTGGTGGTTATATTATTTTTTTAAGTAAATAATAGATATACCATAACAAATAACAAATACTACCTCCTTCTTGGTCTGCTGCCTTCATACATCTCTTCATACATGTCTCTGCGTGAGTGCAGTTACAGCGTGCGCTCTCAGGACATGATTACCTG
>JARVGV010000578.1:17177396-17190370 GCA_031762435.1 Hypsolebias longignatus | reverse complement strand
TTTAATATATTTATAAGTTTGTTTGCAAAAACGAACATAGTTCAATGATACAAGATATATATGTTGTGCCATTTTATACAAAGTTCAACAACTCTCTGTCAAACAGCAAGATTTGATGAGCGCACGATCAAACTATACCGGTAACTTTGTGCTTGTAAACACTGATTTCTCCCCATTTTTATAGTTCCTCAGAGCACCATCAGTAAAAAAAAAAAAAAAAAATACAGAAAATTCAGAAAGTTTATTTCAGACAATGTTTTTTGAAGTACATATTAAAAAAAATGTGTTAGAAATTTTCTAAAAGTTAAAGAGAATGCATCATTTTAATCAGCATCATAATTGTTCTGCTACAAAACAAGCTGAGCACCTCATTGTCACAAACAGAACATTGGAAAAATAAGAAATAACAGGAAAGCTGTTAAATCTTTGGCTAAGTGGTCTTACTACACACATCCTTGAAGATATATTTTTTTTTGTTGATGAGATTTTGTGCTTCTTAACTTTCCTGTTCTAACTTCTGTTGTGTCAACATCACAATCTCCTCCATCACTTCTGGTTTCAAGATGTCCTTGACCTAAGAGGAAAAACAATAACACAGACACATAAAGAGAAAAATGGTTTAATAAAAGTGAATAAATAAACAGAAATTTCATAATGACACAACAAATTGTGTAGAGACAATGATTTAGGTTGGATTTTATTTTCCAAGATTCCCAAAAAGAAAAACTTTGTTGTGTAAACATGTTAACAAAATGCAGCTAAGCTAATGCATGCTAGTGCAGTTTGTCAGAAGGACTGTCGCAATAAACAATAAATCAATTAATAGCGTGATGAATTAAAATTATCGACCTCATTTTCATTTGTCGGCTTTATTGTTTTTTTAGGTTTCTCTCTTTCTATTGAAGACACTGAATGACAAAAAGCTCAACTCTGGTGTTTCACTGATCCCTCCCTTTCGCTTTAAAATCTGTTTTAACCATCCAAAAATCGTGTTTTTGGATGGTTAAAAGCAGCTAAGCTGAGAAGCTAAGCTACGAGCTAAGCTAACAGGCCGACCTCTGGGAAAAAACCTCCGTCTTGTCGAAGCTCCAAAATTCACAGTTGAAACCCATGCCTTCGTGTAAAAAGTTGTTTTTCTCTGCAGAAAGAAGCTGAGAACTTGTTTACTGATTTTTTTTAAATTATTTTTTTAAAAGCTTTGTGTGGAAAAATGCTATGCTAAAGAGCTCAAATCACACTAAAATAAAATAAAAATAAAGAAATAAAAAAGGAAGGAGAGACAGCCCATGTCACGTCAAGGGGCCTCACTCCCATTTTTCTTAAAGAGACACGCTGCTCACCCCCTCACTATCCATCCTTCGGTTCAAACAGTCTTATACTGCATCCGGTGGTCAAAAAAGGTACTACACACAAAACAAATTTACCATCATTTCTTCTTAAATTTGACAATAATTAATAATTATTGTCAAATTTGTAGAATGGTTTGGAGAATGAAGTTAAAAATGCAAAGTCAATGTGTACATTTAAGAAAATGATCAAAACTGAATTGTTAAAAAAATGTATATATGAAGTAGTTTAATGTGTATTGTTTTAGAGTTAAAAAATTAGAAAGAGTTATTCATTTTGTTCTGAAACTGAAGATTGTTTTTGATTGAACTAACTGTTCGAAAATAGGGGCAGATACTGTATAATGAGATTTTTTTCTTCTTTCTGCTACCTTTTATTTTTTTATATTTTGTATGTTATCATTTATGGTATTGTTTTGTATTGTATTTTAAAAATGAACAAATTTTATAAATAAATAAAAATAAATAAATTTCTAACAATATTATCGTTTATCGCAATAATTTCTGAGACAAATAATCGCCCAGCAAAATGTGTTATCATGACAGGCCTGGTCAGAATCTGGGATCAAGTCATCTATACCCTGCCTGACAGATTAAAGCAATAAAGTTTTTCCAACATCCAAAATCTAAAAGATTTAAAGTCCATAAGTGGAGTAAAAATTCAATTTTAAATATGGCCACCAAATGGTACAATAAATATTGTTAATGGTTAACTTTTGTATTCTAGTTTCATTACACTTTTGTATTTTTAAACCAGTTGCATCAATAAAAAAAATAAAAATAATCATAAAAGCAGAGAGTTTGAGACTGAATGAACAACCATGACAACTCCTACCTGGTGCTGAAGCGATGATTCGTAGCAGTACAGGACACTTGTGTCGTACAGAAGCACTTTGTGTGCAGCCAAAGCCAGCAGGCAGTTTCTCAACCGTGAAATCACCTCTCGATCTGACAAGTTAACAGGCTGAGAGGCCAGAGACAAACAGGGAAACAACTTTAATCTAGTTTATTTTAAAGTAGTGGAAATGTACAACAATCATTGTTAAAATAAATAATCTAAACTCTTTCCGTTCAAAGTTTCACATATAGTTCAAGGACAAAAAAAGCATCCGGTCCTCAACAGACTTTAAAATTAGTTCAACGTACACTCAAAACCGTAACACACTCACACGACTGGATATTTTACATATTTTTCAACACATTGCACACGCATTTTAGATTAAAACAGATTCTGCACTGTCGCCTCATCTTGAGCAATTTTAGATCTTCATGCAGAAACAGAACGACAAATGAAAGAATCATACCAATATTAATAAATATTTCTAAGTTTTATGCCGATCTGCTTTTTCTTACTGTATTACTTCAGTGAAAACACCACATTTTTCAGATCTTTTAACTATTTTAAAAGCACATTTTAAATACCGGTACTTTGTTCATTTTAAAATTGGTTCAACTCCTTGTTTTCCCTCATAAACTTAGTAAATTCAGTTTATATGGTGCCCCCATGAGACCCAGGGATGCGTTACATGCATAATTTTTAAAACATAAAGCTATTTATACGCACACTGATTGTTGTTTAATTAATTTTAGTAAAATAAATAGCCTAATGGTACCATAATCTTGGGAGTTTATTTTATTTTTTATTCAACTCATCCAGTTTGAATAGAGTAGTAGTGCACTGATGCAGATTTTCTTTGCAATGGGATCAGAGAATTACGGTCCAACCTTCGTTTATCATATCAAACAAAAATATTCAGATGTCGTTAGCAAATTTCAAGCAGAAACTGTTGGAAAATGGCTCTCCTACAATTAACCCCATACCATAAACTCTGAAGAACTGATGTTTGTTCTTCTGTAATGTGCACAAATAAACTATAAAGCTTACAGTGTAAACTGTAAAAAAATTTTTTTAAATAAAAGTAGAATGAGAGGCAGCCTTTCAGCCCCTTTCCTTTCTAACCATCTCTGTAAACAATGTCTTGAAGGTCAGGCCTCTCTCTACTTTCCAATCTCAGCTAAAAACTTTTTTCAAACAACTAAACTGCTGAGATTTCCCATGATGCATTGAGCACTTCTATTTTGTTCTGCTCATCCAATCATTTTCTTTAGCACCATACACAGAAACATTTGCCTAATGTTTGGTCACATCTAGCATTGAATGGATACCAAAACAAGCTTAGAATTGATGAATCTCTCAAAATATTGGGGAAGAAACTTCTTTGGCACTGTACGTTGGAAATAAATTGTATCTAAAAATACCTGTCTGCCTGAAAACATTGACGAAGAGATCAAAGCTTTGATTTTCCTTTAATAAAACTGGGATTATCCCATGAGAGCATCTTCTGTATTTTAATGCGCCCAGACATTTAAGAAAATAAGGATAACATAGTTTGCAAAACACTTTTCTTCATGGGTTCAGATTTTACCTCCAGACTGGTGTAGAAGCCCCCAGCTTCTTCCTCCTGTTGTCCCGGTGTCGGATACAACCACACAAAGCCATTATTGCCAAGGATGACGGATGCACCACAAGGAAGGTTGTGGAAATGGGTTTTCTGTCTCTTGATCAAAGAAGGTGAAAGCTGGACCAGCACTCCTTGACCCAACTAACAGAAAGAGCAGAAAAGTATTTGGTACAAGAAAACTGTTAATTAAAAACTGTAAATTAATTCATTATTGAATTCCTTATTTTTGTAGAAATGCAGTTTTACAAATTAGAAGCTTAGACTCGTATGCGTAAAGGTATAAAATGAGTAGAATTGTATCTAATGTAACAGTTAAGTTGCATTGAATCAAATTAAAGTGCTTCATTGTGTACTGTGACTTACTTTCCCATACTTTAAACTACGAGTGTGAAGTGAAAGGGCTCCATCTGAGTAAACTGACTGCACCTCTGCCTAAAACCCACAGTAAAAATACAACCATTATTATAAATGGGAACAAATGAAAAACAAGAAGAAGCAAATCAAAGATTATTAAGAAAAATCTGTCTTACACTGATGAGATCGCCTTCCTGAAGGTACTCTCTCATGGTGAGCTCATCTTCTGCGGATCGTCTTCTCTAAAAGTTAAAATCAAATAGTTCAACAAATGCTTTAAAGGAAGGAGTTCTGATAACTATAGGTCTTATTCGGACCATCTCACCAGCTCTCCTCCAGGCAGATTGACGGAAGACAACAAGAGTACAGAGTCTAGTCTGGAGTTGGTCTCAACCTTCCACCGTTTCTGTTGTACCTGCAGAAAACAATGCACACTGTGAACATTCCTGCTGAAAATGATAACGACATACAGGTGCATTAAAAAAATTAAAATATCACCAAAAAGTTCAAATATTTTGTCAGTCATTTTAGAAAGTGAAACTCATATATTACAAAGATACAAAAGTGCTTTATTTTCCATTTGTGCATAAGACCAACAATCCAGGTATATTGGAATTATTGTGCAGATATATCAAGAGTCATACTCAAAACACCTTCCCTAATCACATGGCAAGTGAAGTTAGGTAGTGTAAGGTTACTATTGCACCTGTTCAGTAGTTTTGTTTTACCCTCAGTCTAAAAAATATTTAAAAACCCTGTACTACAGGTGAGGATACTATCTGCTCTACTGTGTCTCAAGTTATATGAATTTTTTTTTGTGTCTGAGTAGTGAGCTGGATGGAGTGAGTCCTTGATGATTCCTTCTGCTCTTCTTCCGACAGTGCTTTGCATATGGTACATAGAGTCCATGGAAGGAAGTTTTGTCCCTGTGATCCTCTCTGCAGTCCTTATTACTCTTTGCAGTGCCTTCTTTTCTACTTGTATGGTGTTCCCATACCAGATAGTGATGCTCACGGTTAAGATATGCTCCATCAGTCCTCTATAGGCCTGGGTGACAGGGCGCTGGTTCAAACCAGCTTTGCAGAGCAAGCTAATGAAATAAAGCCTTTGCTGTGGGGTTTCCACTGTGGTTGTGGTGTTGAGAGAAGAGCTCAGGTCTGATGTAACCTGTAATCCCATGAATATATGACTGCCAACCCTCTCTACCTCAGTCCTTTTAATGATGAGAGTCTAAAATGTCCTGGTGAATTTTTGACTGTGGACTTCAGAAAACACAGTGGACCAACACCAGCAGATGACTTGTCACCCCAAACCATCACTGACTGTGGTAAATTCACCCTGTACTTCATGCAACTTGGACTCTGGGCCTCTTCACTCATCCTCCAGATTCTTGGACCTTGATTTCCAAGTGACATGCAAAATTTACTTTCATCTGAAAAGAGGACGTTAGTCCACTGAGCAACAGTTCTGCTCTTCTCAGCCAGGTAAGACGCTTCGGACATTGTCTATAGTTCAGGAGGGGTTTGACTTGAGGAATGATACATTTGTAGCCCATTTCAAGGAGTTAATCAGCTGATTAGGGTGTGACACCAGGAGTTTCCAATATTGAACTTCTTCACAGTAATCTAATTTGCTGACACACTGCATTTTTTTTTTTTCACTATTTATAAGCCATAATAATCTAAATTACAAGAAATAAATGCTTGAAACATGTCACTATGTGCAATTAATCTATTTGCGTTTCAATCTGAATTTTTTTTTTTTTTACTTTCATGATATTCACATTTTTTATGCACCTGGCCTGTATCTTGTCATGCAGAGCAGACCCTCACCTCAGTGATTCTGCCAACTACAACATCTCCAACCTCCCCATTAAACCTGCAACCACACAACAATGCATTTGCATACTGTTAGCCAAGGGAATTCTAAATGTTAGACCGTTTTTGGTTTTTTTGGATTGCAAATATTTTAGGAACCTCTGTTAAACGACTCACCTCGTCTTCAGCGGTCTGACACATATTAGTTTGTCCACTCTCTGCACCTTTCCAGCGACTGAAGCTGTCAGCTTGTCTTCATCAACATATGTCCCATGACCCCTGTGGAAAAACACGAGTGAGATGTTTATTAATACTTCTGCAGCAACGCCTCAAACAGAAGTACTTACATGCTTAGGTTATGATTTTGTTTATTTGCATTGTTGTTCCTGCTCCTTTAACCTAGTTAATTGGTTAATACTCTATAATGCTCGCCTCGTAGGTTTTTCTCTTTACTTTGCATGGCAATCTGAGTACTCACCTCATAAAACCAGTGTCTGAGGTAATAACGTCACCAGGCACGACCAGATCTTTTCTGTCGACTAAAGCAACTGGAAGAGACGTAATGATTTTTGGTAATCTCATGTCCACAGCCATGCCGCCTGTTTCTTCTTCGTGCCTTCCGTTTACGGCAGCGTCCAGAGAGCTTTACTTATAACCCACAAGATACTGAAAAATAACAATACTGAAGGTTTATTTTCAAAGGCAGTAGTTTTAAAAACTTAAGCCTTTACGAAATATGAGAAGTGTAAAATAAGTATAGCAGTAACTGAACATGCTAGGTTGCAAATCTTCTTCTTCTACTACTTTGATGGCGTTTATCGACGTCAGCGACCTCTACCGCACCCTTGTCGCACAGAGGGGATATGACAGGGTCAATACGTTCTTTCTTTCTCAACCAAACGTGATTTGTTTTTTAGTGTAGTGAATGAGAGCGTGGCATTTTTTTCCCTGCGTGCTGCAGTATTAAATTGAAATAATTACAATTAATTCGATTCAGTTTACTTTACTTTATTTATATAAGACTAGAAGTAACACATAAAGGTCGACGTGTTAAAGCAAATTCACTGGACTGAACTTGGAATCATGTTAATCCTATTATTTAAATGAAGTCCTACTCATCAAGTATCATTTATTACATAATTGTTAGATTTAGATCTAGCTCTAAATCCAAATAAAAATATTTTTCCTATTTGATAAATTCCAGAGAATTAATAATCACAGAATACCAATTTGTAAAATGTCTTTTTGCCAAGAAAGCCCATGGACTGCACCAAATATTTACTTTGAGTCAGTCTTGTAGCATGCATAAGGCTGCAGGTGACATGACTAACAAGAATATTTCTCTATTGTGGACTGCAAAAAAAACCTGAAGTGGATTAAAATTCCTTTTACAATCTAAGGCCAGAAAAGTGCATTAAAAATAAATACATGTACTGTATTCAGACCAATCAAGGTTTACTCTGACTGCAGTTTAATGTCACCCCCTTTGACTGATCGATCTATCAATTTGAAATAAAAACAATAAAACATTTATTCTTTGTTGTATCAGTTTCTCAATTACCTGGACTCTGGCTAATTTTCTGAACAATCCAGCTAACTACATGTCAACTTGTCGCAAGAATAAAACAAAAATACTGTGTTTGTTGTTTATTAGCCTAGGAATTTTTGACAAATGCTTTTATCCCAGACTGAAGTTCAGTATAGAAGTGCCGTGTTGTTGTTTTTTCTTTCTTTTAATCAAACATCTTAAACCAAACAAACAATTTTTTACTTATTCCGGCGCAGACATTGTAAAATACAATACTGTACAGTACTGTATTTTTAAAGTCCAATAACAGCCAATGTTTGTGTAATATTTTATTTTGACCACTAGGTGTCAGTATTGAGCTACGTTGCCTTTGTCGAAACGTTCACGCAACAGTGTGCTGACGTCAGATGTCAACACGTCCGTTTCGGCCAATCAGAGTTGAGTCTGAACATTCTTGTAAAAATGGCTTCGGTGAGGCACAGAGGAGTGCAAACTAAACGCCTAGCCGTTAACAAACACCGAAAAAACCGACGCGGCACCGGGATTGAGAGTTAATCGATTTTATTTGCCAAGTGCCGCTCGCTGTTTTATGGTCACCTCTTTCGGATCTTGGTTGCTTTTTGTTTTGGGCTACTCTGGTTCCCTTGAACCGCTCATTAGCTTAAGTTGTAAAACCGATGCTAACCCAGGGCTAGCCGCGTAGCTTCGTCGGCTGCTCTCTGCGGCGTCTGCGTGTTGATAACCTGAGCTGTGCCCAAACTGGGTTCAGTCACAGTTGTCGTTTTCCACTGAAAGAACCGCTCATGAGTCACCTGGATTAAAAAGGTAGCTACTTAAGGAGGATCTGGCACCGCCGCATTGTTCGGAGTGTCGAGGAGAAGGGAGTTTGCCATCATGTATTTTCTAACCGGCTGGCCCCGGAGGCTGCTTTGTCCGCTGAGGAGCGCAGAGGAGCCCTTCCACATCCAGCCCAGCTCCCAGAGGTTTTACTTCGCCCTGTTGTCAGAGACACAACTCAGCATCTGGTTCAGTCGGGTAAGTTAGTAAAAACAGCTAACATCGTTGGCTCCAGTGACTCAACGCCAGCAAGTGCTACTTTCACCTAATTTACACCTCCTCACCAACTACAGGTGGTTTATTTTCACTAATACACAACAGTTTTACTTCATCTTTTTTACTTTAAAATATAAATATTTAAGTGTAAATGCTGGTTGAAGCTTCCACCTGTACACCTGTCACATAAAATTACAGGTGACTTTAGGTCCTCGTCATCGAAGACGTAGGTTTGTACGCCTGCGCAGAATGAAGGATGTTCCTCGTCCATCATTCTTTCTTTTATTGGCACAGAGATTTACTGACTTCTCCTTTAGTCTTCCCATCACTGGCAACAAGTAAGCTTGGAGTTTCTCAGATGCACTGTTTACTTTTGAGTGTGACATGGACACACTTACAAAAATCAAGTACTAAGTTCATATTACCTTTTTAGGCTTCTCTATAGTGTTTTATAAATAAATACTGGCTCTGACTACTTGTTGACATGCTCAACAGTAAGGCCAACAGAAGCTGACTTATTATATATACAGATATTAGATCAGATGACTGATATGCAACACATAGATTATTTTTATGTAATGAAAATAGTGTATTTTTCTCAATCAAGTTTTAATGTCAGTTTAGGGAACAGAGATTAGAGAAGGCAAGTCTGTGGTTGGAAGGTCACTGGTTCCATCCCGCAGACCGACAACGTAAAAAATTGTGGGTGGGAATTGAAATGTGAAGCACCCACATCTGCGTCTACCCTCATTTGCCCCACTCTGGGCCCTTGAGCAAGGCCCTTAACCCCTAGCTGCCCTAGATGGCAGCTCTCTGCTCCACATAGAGGGCTGTTGTAGCTCTGTGGTAGCGTCAGAAAGAGCATCCAGCGTAAAAACAGTCGCCAAGTCTCCATGCGAGTTAATTCGCTGTGGCAACATCCTCCCATCATGTTGGAGGCAGATCTCTGCAGAGATGTTGGCACAAAGAGTCTCCCGTTGCTTCACCGCTTTATGCTTTTCCACAAAAATGTCAGCCACATGCAGTTTAAGTAGAGAAAATCCATTTTCACGCAGCACTTGCATCACACTGTTGGTAGGAGCTGTACTTGCAACACAACACATGCAAGCCTGTCGGCTCTATCATTGTTAGCTCAGAAGCTTCAGCCCCCATTCCACCTCCAGTCTTATAAACAGGATGGTAATACACATCCGTCCCACCGTAAATATGCTCTGTGAAAGAAGTGTTTGTTTTGCTACTGTACCTGCGCTTTTTTTTTTCTCAACCACTTCAGTTGTGATGATGTTTGGTCTGTTTTCCCTGGCCGGCTAATCCGAGGTCACCATTAACAGTGATGGTCCAAAGGTCTGTTGACCTTAAAACAAAAATATTGGCAGTTGCCTGCATGGAGGAAATGATTCAGTAAGGATGGTTGTGGGATGGCAATGTACAACGGCTGATGTGACATTTAGAGGACTAAAAAATTTATTATGTTTTCCTGACATGCATAATGATGATGACTTATTCAGTGATTTTAGACTTTTTGTCTTTCTTTATTCCTAGACATTTAAATAACGGCTGTTTTTTAGTATACTGTAGGTAAAATCATGAATGAGCAGAGTATTTCATTTATCTAACAATGTGATCTGCCAGGTTTTGTTTGCAGCTGATTAGTAGCCAAAGGAAGTCACTGATCCTCTGCATGCCTGCCCATTAATGCAAGTTGAACAGTTTAGACGTGTGCCATGTGGAAAGTGATGCATATGTATGTTAATGGGTCTGACCAGCAATGTGTTACAGAAAAATCACAGAGGGAGTAATTAAGATCTGACACAAACCTCAAGATGCTGTATTTTTAGTGTAGTGCATGTCTGAAGGCAGCCTAAATACTGTAGTTTATCCTAGGTTACATTTTAGTTCTTGATACATGCAGGTATTAAATCTGTCAAAGAAAGCCAGGTAATGAGTTGTGGGTGCCAAACCTAAAAACCAAAGAACAAACTGTGAAACTACCAGTAATCAGTTCAGGACAGAGCACCATCTGCCTTTTTTGACTTAAAACTCCAAACAAAGATGTTTGTTTTGACCATTTTTAATCGTGCGCTCTAATCCTCATTTGCCAGGAGAATTTCCTATAGCAACATAGAGGTCATTTTTGTCTTGATAACCTTGCATATTGTTTATACCAATCTTTGTTGAGCGGGCCGTATATTATTGAGATGCAGCAACAATGAATGGAGGTCACTGCTATTCTTCCGAGCTGCCTACAGGATGTGAAAATATTTTGCTTCCTTTCTTTTTTAGAGCTCTGCCTACAAGTACAAAAGAGGAATGTGAAAAGATGAACGTCCCTGCGGTGTTGATTGGAGCAATGTTCTCCTCCTGACATGCACCTTTTACATCTGTTATTCTCAAAAGTCCCTGAAATACTCAACCCAACAAAGAGTTATTGAATTCCTCTGTCCGTATTTCTTAACTACTTTTATAAACAAATATTACGAAGATTCAAATTAATTAGGGGAAGTGAACGCAAATTGAATTTAAAAACAAAAGTATAAATCTTAGGTGTTGGTGTAATGGATTTTGCAATATCAAAATATAACAACAGTATGATCCCAGTTAGTTTTTTGTTTTATACACGTCTGACTTCTTAAAGTTAACCTTCTTGTTTTTCTTCACAATCACTCCATGGCTCATGTGATTTAAAGTGATTGTAAAGCTCTTATTTCCCCTTCCTTTTCTTCAGTTGTTGCTTTGTACCATCGTCCCCCGGCCTCTTATTGATCCCATCAGTTTGTTGTCGCTAATCTTTAATTTATTCTTTTCCAAAAACAGTGGTTTCAGTTTTATGTGATTGATTAAATGAAACAAAAACAGAAGATAGTGCTTTATATGTAGGACAGTAAAGAAAGACTGGACAGCTAAACATCCCGTATGTTGTAGTTTCAGAGCTTTAAGAAGAAGAGAGGCTTCTCTTGTCCAGTCAGCTGTTATTAATTATTAATTTAGTGAAACAGACACTCCAGGACAGAAACTGTTAATACCTCTTCTCTAATTACAGTAACTAAAGGTATCATTATATCTAGAAATAGAAGCGTTTCCTGACTTGTTACCTGACCAGCACATAGTGTACTGGTTTTTTTCTTATTGGGACAAAATAAAAACAAAACATGTTGCTTTTTCTGTAAAGTTTGTTTTTAAATTGCATTTGATATACCGGTAATTAAGCTATAATTTTACCTGTGCTATAAGGTATACCGATTCATATAGTATCACTTTCCCTGATAAAACCACAACAAGGCATGACTAAACCATACGTCAGCTGCAGGGGTGGTAATCTTCTTAAACATCTAGTAATGCTCCCCTCTTCATCAATCATTTCATACTTTTCACTTTTATTAATTGTAGCTAAATATTTGTAAATAATACTTGACCTCTTGATGTGTGAGCTTAAGGCACAACAAAGGAAATACCATATTTTCTGGCGTATAAGTTGCTCCAGAGTATAAGTTACATCAGTCAAAAAAGCATCATGAAGAGGAAAAAAAACATATAAGCCGCTTCGGCAAATAAGTCACATTTATTATGCGTCACCGCTGACCCGTCGCGTTTATATTGCATTTATTTAATGGTCAAAATATTTTAATTTCACCTGGGCGGCACAGCGCCATCCATCCATTGCAGCCAGAGCCACTAGCTCTTCAGTGTTCCTCTGCCTGCACCAGCCGAGTGAAGCAAGCACGCACGGGAGGACTCGTTGCAGTTCCTTGAAATTTAAAGCATTAGTCAAAAATTGCCTTATGAATATGTGGGAAAAAATGTATATAAGTTGCTTCAGCATATAAGTCACAGGACTGACAAATCTATGCAAAAAAAAACAGCTGCTTATACGCCGGAAAATATGGTAAGCTCAAGAATGTTATAAAAGTTTTGTTACATTCAGGCATTAAAGCCATACAAATTTTAAAGTGGGTTTCTGGCAATGATTTGGCAAAAATAGGTTTTGAGTAAATATATCTTCTCAGTGCACGTCTTGACAAGTATAAATATTCACTGTCAAGTATCACAAGTACTGTATTGTCATACATCTTAGAAATGCCGTCTTTGAATGCTTTATTGTAATTTAGATCCATTATTGTTTTGTTTTTTAAGGTAGGATTTTATTTTGTGTTGCTTTTAGTATACAGTATTCAGTCTTATCTTAAAAACTGTGGAATAGACTATTTTCCAAATAAAATCAAATACTGTATATGTTTTGATGTGTATTATGATGAAAGTGCAAAATTACACGTCATACTCAGCCTTACAATTTTTTGCTTGTTTTTAGAGTTGATGTATGTTGGTGAAATAATGTAATGCTCAATAACAAAAAAGGTTGAATCATGTCATCTGGACTTCGTTTTTTTGTTAAAAAGAAACGTTTCGCCCCTCATCC
>JARVGV010000578.1:17152792-17165752 GCA_031762435.1 Hypsolebias longignatus | reverse complement strand
TATATACTGTATATACACTACTTTGTGGTTTTTAATCTCCTGCAATAAATGAGGGGCTACTGTAAAACCTTTTAAAAATGTACTCTGATTGTTATCACATGTGATGAGCAAACATTATCCAACACCTACTTGGGAAGCCACTTTTTACATAGAAGCACAAATATGTAAGCTTCTATTTGCGTTAAAAAATAAAATAAAAATCAAGACAGGGTGTGCTGATTTTACCTAATTTGTAACTTTTCTTTTTTTTTTTTTTTTTTTTTACACTTTCTTTATTTTAATTTCTTTCTGCTAGCTGGTTTTTGACAAATAATGCTTGCAAAAGTATTTTCAATCGTAATTTAGTGTGCTGCATTAAATTATGTTTTATATTCTGTCACACTGATCCTTCTCTGTGACTTTAAAGGCAGCGTGTTGTGTCATGTAAGGAATTCATTAGTTGTTTTGTTTGCTCAGATACTACATTTTGTGTGTTCATGTGCAGAATTACAACAATACAAACGGTTTGTGTAGTCAAGAGTTTACTCTTTTTTTTTTCAATACTTATATAAAACTGTACAAATATGAAAATGTCATTATACAAGTAGATACCATAAAATGTGTAAAACAATCAAACGTAAGTTTACTTGTCACTTAAATTTCTCTGTAAACACTTATTGTTTGCCTTATGAGACTGTATGTGTGTGTGTGTGCGCGCGTGTGCGTGCAGTTTGCAGCCATACACTCGGCAGGCCAGTGCATGGCTGTGGCAGGCAGGAGGGGCTTTGCACACTACTCCTTATTCACAAGGAAATGGAAGCTGTTTGGAAACATCACTCAGGTGTGCCGACACAGTCAACGGAAAAATATGAAAGTCTTTCTAATCGACCTCGTTGACAGTTTCGATTCAGATATTTAGAAATTAAAAGTGCAGCTGGACATTTTTATTTTAAAAACACAACTAAAAGCCTAATTTCTGTGTAGTTGAATGTTCTCGGTACATTTTTTTTATCAGTTAATTTGTACTGAATATATCAAAACTCTTTAAGTCCAATAGTTTTTTTGTTTTTTTTTACCTGTTTTAAGTAAAACTAAAATAAATGAGTTTTTTTTTTTTTTTTTTTTTTTTTTTTTTTGTTTGTTTTGTTTTGTTTTTTTGTAGGAACAGAACATGACGGTGACAGGAGGTCTCGCCTGGTGGAGTGACTTTGTAGTGGTGGCATGCTACAATTTTACAGACCAGCAGGAGCAGGTGGGAGGGATGCATCCTTGATCTCATCATATCTATGTAATTATAGTATTTTTGTCTCATTATGACTCTGTTTTCTGACTGCTGGCTCTAGTTGAGGCTGTATCATCGCTCATCCAACCTGGATAACGCCTTTGCCTCGGTCACCAAGCTGCACTCCGACACTCTGCTGCTCAATGTCTTCAGAGACATGGTCATCCTGTTCAGAGCCGACTGCTCCATCTGCCTCTATAGTATAGAGAAGAGGAGTGATGGGTGGGTTATTTCTATGCAAAACACCTTAAATAACCTCAGAACTCCCATCAGTTTTATATAAATTATTCTCCCAAAGATATTATTTAAAGCTGAATTAACACCTGTATATGTTAACCCCCCTAAGAAGTTCTTTTCAAAGTTGCAGTTTTTAAAAAATAAAAAAATAATTAACCCTCCACGGCATCAGGGAAGTACCTTGCTTCTATACCTTTTAAGTTTTTCCTCCAGAAAAGAAGCTTAAGTAAAAGCTTTTAATAAAAACTCTTCAGTTTGTTTTTTTTAATTGAACCTGCTCTTTGATGTTTTTGTCTCCCCCTTGTGGTGACTAGTTGAGAATCAAATGTGAAATCATATACTGTACTGTACAGTACAGTAATGAATTTGAGCAGCATTATTCATAAATGATGAAGTTTTAGACATCATATATTTCCCTTGCCAAATTTCATTTTTATTTCTATAATAAATAAATAAATAAATAATTAATCAGTGTAATAAGTTCTTTCTCACCAGAAGCTCCAGGATTTGTTTCAGAAGCATCCCAGAAGCAGCTTTCCTCCTTATTAAAATAAGCCCTTCCAAAGAGCCTAACCCTGTTTTAACGTCTCACCAACATTATCCCAAGTGTGTTCCTTGGTCTTCCTGATGCTGTTATCACTGATGTTTTGTAAAAGGCCTTCAAAGAACAGCTGGATTTATTAAATTACACACAGGTGATCGCTGAAAGGTATTTGGTTGCACTGGATTTTAGCACTGCATTTTGGATTAATAATCTGTTCGTGTGCGCTCATCTTTGCAGTCCAAACCCGTCAGCTAGTGTAGAGTTGCTGCAGGAGGTGTCAATGTCCCGCTACATCCCTCACCCAGCTCTCGTGGTCTCCGTCACGCTCACATCTGTGCGCACAGAGACCGGCATGACTTTGAAAGCGCCGCAGCAGGTATCAGCTGCTCTCATAAATCTAGAGCTCACCCAGATAAAACCAGAGGCGTATTAATCTGTGTGTGTGTGTGTGTGTGTGTTTTCGTCAGGCCTGTACGGCAGAGAGCATCATGCTGAATCTGGCTGGCCAGCTGATCATGCTGCAGAGGGACCGATCAGGACCACAGGTACGAGAAAAGGAGACGCCTGCCACCAACAAGAAGCTGGTAAGTCCAAACTCCTCTCTCAGATGCGTCCAGTTTGGTTCAAAACGTTCCTCTCAACAGTTTCTCTCCATCTTTAGCTACCGTTCTGTCCTCCAGTTGTGCTGGCCCAGTGTGTGGAGAACGTTTGGACCACCTGTCGCTCAAACAAGAAGAAGCGCCACCTGCTGGAAGCCCTCTGGTTGTCCTGCGGAGAGGCAGGAATGAAAGTATGGCTTCCTCTGTTCCCCCGAGACCATCGGAAGCCTCACTCCTTCCTGTCCAGGCGCATAATGCTGCCCTTCCACATCAACATCTACCCTTTGGCTGTGCTGTTTGAGGACGCCCTGGTACTGGGAGCAACCAACGAGTCCGTGCTCTACGACGGGCTGCAGGGATCCTCCGAGCCTCTAGAGGCACTGTTCCCCTACTGTACCGTAGAGAGGACCTCCCAGATCTACCTCCACCACATCCTGAGGCAGCTGCTGGTTCGAAACCTGGGCGAACAGGTATGTGGACCTTCGCATCAGCTTATGAGGATTTTTGAGAGGAAAACAACTTGTTTCCTCATTAATGTTTATTATTTTGTTCAGGCTTTAATGCTGGCTCAGTCATGTGCCTCCCTGCCCTACTTCCCCCATGTCTTGGAGTTGATGGTTCATGTGGTACTGGAAGAAGAAGCAACCTCACGGGAACCAATACCGGACCCCCTGCTTCCCACAGTGGCCAAGTTCATCACAGAGTTCCCGCTCTTTCTCCAGACGATCGTTCATTGTGCCAGAAAAACGGAGTACGCTCTGTGGAACTACCTGTTCGCAGCCGTGGGAAACCCCAAAGATTTGTTCGAGGAGTGTCTCATGGCTCAAGATCTGGACACGGCAGCCTCCTATTTGATCATCCTGCAGGTTGTTACAGGGAAATACAAACATCATGGAAATGCTCATTAAAGTTTTAACACAGAATGGAAGAATTAAAGAATTTTGGGCCCAACTTGTGATGTAAAAACCTACAATAAAAATCCAAACTAGCTTTAAAATAGCACTTTTTATCATTGTCATTTAAATGCATTCATTTTTATTTGTCTTTTAGTTGGTGACTAATTTTAGCAATGTTGCAAATTTAAACACAACCCGCCCTTTATTACCTTTTTGAGTCTAATTTTCTTGCCTGCTTGCTGCTTTCTTTAAGAATATGGAGGTTCCAGCGGTGAGCCGGCAGCACGCCACTCTTCTCTTCAACACGGCGCTCGAGCAGGGCAAGTGGGACCTTTGTCGGCACATGATCAGATTCCTCAAAGCCATCGGCTCAGGGGAGATGGAGTCACCGCCCTCCACACCGTCCACTCAGGTGAGGAGCTAAACATTTTCAACGTAAACCTTTAATTTCTGTGCAGCTAAATTAAACAAGATTGAACTGCAAATATTGTAAGTGGCTCAGATTTTTTAGCTTTTAGAAATCAGGAATATGTGCTAAAATATATTTTTCTTTTTTTCACCCCATACCTATCCAGACCTGAAGTATTTATTTATTTATTTTTAAAAGAATGAGCAGGTTTCCTGCATTAACAAATCCTATAGTACAGGGGTCTCAAACTCAACTTACCTGGGGGCCACTGGAGGTAGAGTCTGGGCGAGGCTGGGCCACATTAAGTATTCCACAAAAAAAAAAAAAATTAAGTAAAAATTACAATGCTGTTATTGCTAGTATCACTCAGCCCCCTGTGAATAGCAAGTGGACATCAGGGTACTAATGAGACATTTTTAGGCTGATGATCCTCTTTTGCATTTGAACAGCTGGTTTTGAACGTCAGCAGCAAACTGGTTGATCCACTATGAGAAGGTGCTATTTATAAGACTGAACTTAGTACAGCTCCTTCGGATGAAAGACGAAACATTTCTACAATTTTATTTTTTCAACCCATCCAGAGGACCTGACTTGAATTTTTTTTTTTTCTACCTGGATTATTGAGCATGCATCAGGATAATATTTTCAATTGATTTTACCGGCATACAAAACTTCCTTACCGTTTTAGCATCAATACAAAAAGTACCAAAACACATTAAAAAATATAACTAATGCGTCAAACAACAATTGGTTGCATATATCAGACCTTTGTCCACAATTCGGCTTCCATTATTTATCCAAAAATAATTGTTTCACCTCTGCAGCGGAGCGAGGAGTACTTAGCCTCAATGCGCGACCCGGTGGCTATTAACGGCAGAATCCCAATGGAGTTCTGAATTAGCGGCGACGGAAATTCTGTTTAAAAACAACGCTTCAGTGAGAAATCTGGTCGTTTTAGACATGAAACAATGCTGCTACAAGATGACAACACACTCACCATATAATCGAGTTTGCAGATGCAGGTTTGAAGTGCGTCAATTTGTTTGGGCGACGCAGGAACAGAGCACACCACAGCAACAGTGGACACTGAGGAGGAAGTGAACGTGGCTTTTAAAAAAAAAAATGTTAGAGAGTTTGGGGGCAACACAGGAAGTGGGCCCGCAACAGTAAAAGTCATCAAGCTAGGAAAAAACGAGCAGGCTGCACTAAAACCAAGCATTGATTTCAGGTAGAGGGCCACAAAATATCGGTCCGCGGGCCGCACTTGGCCCCCCGGCCCGTGAGTTTGAGACACCTGCTATAGTAGGTCTGAAATGGTCTATTTTTCCTCAGGAACCCAGCTCAACCGGAGGTTTTGAGTTCTTTAGAAACCGCAGCATCAGCTTGTCTCAGTCAGCAGACTCCATCGCGACAGGAAAGTTCAACCTGCAGAAGACCTTCAGCATGCCCACTGGAGCGTCTGCCAAGGGGTACGATCAGCTGAAGCATACTGGATAATGTTGTAAAGTTTACATACAGCCGTTGTGTCATGTCTTCCCCTTTCCTTCCAGTCGGGATGTGGAGTGTGCAGAAAACATGTACATCGACATGATGCTCTGGCGCCACGCCCGCCACCTCCTGGAGCAGGTGCGCCTTCGTGACCTGGGGTGCTTCTCCGCTCAGCTGGGCTTCGAGCTCATCGGTTGGCTGTGCCGCGAACGAAACCGCGTGGCTCGAGTGGACGATTTTGTTTCAGCGCTGAAGAAACTCCACAAGGATTTCTTCTGGCCTTTTCCCGTTGTTCCTGTGGGAAGCCTCAACTCGCCACTGAAGAACGGAGGCTGCCGCGCAGGTGAGGTCACTGCACGAGATTAGGCTCTTCTCTTGAATGTATGTAGCTCAACATGTGTTTTTTTTTTTTTATTTTATATGCAGTTTTGAGCACACAGCTGCTGAAGTCTCAGTCTGCAGACAGTCTGCTGAACATGGACATGGACACAGCGCCTTCGACAGCCCCCACCAGCCACACCTGGATGGGCGGGCTCGGACAGAGAGCCAAAGACATGGACACAGCCTCATCTGTTCACTCCGGCCAGCACTCACCACAGACACAAGACGCCTTCCTGTCACTGCTCACTAACAAGGGTAATAACCACACACACACACACACACACACCTGTCCTTTGAAATATAAAAAACAATCAGTGTTTTCATCAACGTGTTTTTTCTCGTCTAGTTGAGGAGTACAGCATCGGCTCGGCCACAGACCTGACAGAGACCAGCTCGGTGGTGGACGGCGATTGGACCATGGTGGACGAGAACTCCACCCTGAGCCTGAGTCAGGCTGAGCTGGAGCACATCTCCATGGAGCTGGCCAACAAAGGCCCGCACAAGTCTCAGGTGCAGCTCAGGTGAGAGGAGCTCCTTTCACGGTCGGATTTAGTTTGGTGTGAAAGCAGAGAGCTGGTTTCTGACGTTCCTCCGCGTCCTTCAGGTACCTCCTTCACGTGTTCATGGAGGCGGGCTGTTTGGAGTGGTGCGTCGTGATTGGTTTGATCCTGCGAGACGCAAACGTCATCAAGCAGGTGATCAGCTTCCTGGACCACCCCGAGGTTCCCTCAGACACCGTGCAGAGCGTCCGACACGGCTTGCTGGCTGTGGACGCCTGGGCCTCCGCAGACTGGTGGGTCTAACGCACATCATCAACGTGATGCTTCTGCTTCCACTCTTCTCTGAATGTTCTCTCCGCGCTCTCCAGCCTGGGCTACAAACCATTCCTGAACCTGATCCAGCCGCAGCTGCAGCAGCTGATGGAGTCGACGTCCGAGCAGGTGCAGCCCGAAGCGTTCCAACCTGCCAGCCAGACCTCAAAGCTCAGCGCCTCCGAAGGGCTGGGCGGGGCCGCCGCCCCTCGGGTCGAAGACGGCAGAGGCGCGGCCGCTCCTCTGGGTCTGGCCTTGCCCTCAGTCGAACCTGCGGGAGTTTTCCCCCGCCCCCACTCCGAAGACGCTCCTGAACAAACCGAGGAGCAGGCAGAGGAGGAGGGAACCTACGACTGCACCTTGTCCTGAACACCAGGATTCAAACTGGGAGCTTCAGACTGAGCGGGGAGACGTGGAGAAGCAGCAGCGACTGACTGAAAACACACTGTGTGTTTGTGTGTAGGCACAAACAGCACCACCCTGCAGGGTCTTTCTTCAGTCAGTATTATCCAACCTTTGAGATCTGCCTTTATTGACAAGTAGAGCTCCTGCGCATCCAGCTGGGTTGAAGTCCAACATTTCGCCAAATGTGCTGTTCGGATAAAAAAGGGTCAGTTTTTAACTCAAGTGTTTGCAAGCTGCAGAGCGGTGTGTTTCAATATTGCAAGACTGCTCAGACAGGAAGTGTCTGGTTCAGTGGGTAAATCAGTTTGATTGTGATGCTGCATCGATTAGCTCCTTGTAGAACGAGACTTCAGCGGTGAACCATTGGCAGGATGCTCTGAAGTATCTGAGCCTGCAGCGAGCGCGCACAAGAGGCGTTTCGTACTTTCATACCTCATGGTTTTAATATTTTTTGATACTTTTCAATAATGTTAAAAAAAGGATGAACGAGATTATTTTTCTACAGACTCTTGACTTTCCCTGTGGAAAAAAAACAAAACAACAAAAAAAAAAAACACTTTATGGTGTGAATTCTGTGCAAGTCTTGAAAAGTCATAGGACATCTGTTGATGCGAGCACATTTCCCGATCAGTAGTTCGTCTTGTCCGTCACGACCTTGCTGAAGGTCACTGTGTCGGACAAGCAAAGCAGATCGGCGTTAACCCCCTCCTGACCGAAAACACTACGAAAACCAAATCATACGACACTTTATCCAGCTTTTAAATAACACAGTTCGATTGCGACATCATTCGTGTGCGACCACTCACTTTTGGACCTTGGTTCCCTCATCAGCAGTGTTAAGAGTGAGGCATCCTTTTGAATCTTATCATCTGATTATGAATTGTAATTTATCCACTCCCAGATTTTCTGAGTTTGTGTGAAGCCACGTGGATTTCTCGTTGCCACGTTGTGTTCACAAAGTATTAACGATTGGAGTCTTCGATCCCTCAGAGCTGATTTTATTGTATTAGTCTTCATCATTATTGTTATTTATTGGCATTGTAGCTGATTGAAGAGTGGAGATTAGTTTTTATTTTAATGACTGATGACCTTTTTTTTTTTCTACTCTGAGTGAAGCGTACAATCACTAAAGGTTTGTCAGACGTGTCAGTATTACGTTGTGCAATGCTTTGAAAATGTTACTCAAGCTTTATGTTTTTACCACTTCTTTCTGGTTTCTTGTCGTCCTAGATCAAAACACGTACAGTATAGGTTTGTGTAATTGTCTCTTCAACGGTTCGTTTCCTCATTTTAAAGTACCCTCTATGTGCACAGAAGGTTCTGTCCTTGACTGATGTCGGCTCGGTGGGTGTCGTCTCCACAGAACAAAGCCCACGGCCACACCACGCCGCTCGGCTGGGAGCTGTGCCCCACTTGAAAACAGTAACCAAAGACTTCTAGAGGCCTTTCTGTTGAAACCGTTTTAACTGAACAAAAACTTTCACCCCCTCCAAAACAAACTATCAACGCTCCAAACTCATGCTGACAGAATAACTATTTCCTATGAGAACAAACAGAAATGTTGCAGGTGTTTTAGTTTTCTTCTCTACAGGACGAGGGGGTGGGGTCGGTTGGTCAGGTGTCTCATTATGGCTCCTCCCCCCTGTTGTGTACAGATTCAAAGTATTGCCTGGTCAGAGTAAAGTTATATCTCGGAGGCAGCGGACATCCTGAATGCAGTGTGAAGATGCTCTCTTGTACATTTGCTTTTTCTACTCGTGTTCCTTTTTTTTCTACTTTTTCTTTTTTCTTCCTGTACATAAAAAAAAAAACCCAATAAATTATTTTTAAAATTAAATGCCTTTGAAGGAATTCACATCACTTGCTGTCATTCACGCCAACACCTTCAACTACAGGTGCTGGTCATAAAATTAGAATATTGTGGAAAAAATTTATTTCAGTAATTCCATTCAAAAAGTACAACTTGTATATTATATTCATTTCATGACACACAGACTGATATATTTCAAATTTGGATTTATTTTAATATTTTTGATTGTAACTGACATCTAATGAAAACCCCAAATTCAGCATCTCTGAAAATTAGAATACTGTATTGTGAAAAGTTTCAATATTAAAGAGACGTGTCTGTCACACACTAATCAGCTAATTAAATCAAAACACCTGCAAAGACCTTAAATGGACTCTGTCTAGTTCTGTAGGCTCATGGGAAGACTGCTGACTTGACAGTTGTCCAAAAGACGACCATTGACACCTTGTACAAGGAGAGCAAGACACAAAAGGTCATTGCTAAAGAGGCTGGCAGTTCACAGAGCTCTATGTCCAAACATTATAGAGGTGAAGGGAAGGAAAGTATGGTTGGTAGAAACAAATTGTACAAGCAGTAGAGATGACCACATCCTGGAGAGGATTGTGAAACAAAACCCATTCCAAAATGTGGGGGAGATTCATAAAGAGTGGACTGCAGCTGGAGTCAGTGCTTCAAGAACCACCATGCACAGACATATGCAAGACATGGTTTCAGCTGTCACATTCCTTGTGTCAAGCCACTCTTGAACAAGCAACAGCATCAGAAGCATCTCGCCTGGGCTAAAGACAAGGACTGGACTGCTGCTGATTGGTCCAAAGTTATGTTCTCTTATGAAAGTAAATTTGCATTTCCTTTGGAAATCAAGGTCCCAGAGTCTGGAGGAAGAGAGGAGAGGTGCAGAATCCACGTTGCTTGAGGTCTAGGGTCAAGTTACCACAGTCAGTGATGGTTTGGGGTGCCATGTCATCTGCTGGTGTTGGTCCACTATTTTCTGAGGTCCAAGGTCAAGGCAACCATCTACCAGGAAGTTTTAGAGCACTTCATGCTTCCTCCTGCTGACCAACTTTATGGAGATGCAGATTTAATTTTCCAGCAAGATCTGGCACCTGCACACAGGTGTCAAGATTCATCTGTTTTCCTTGGCATTTGATCCACACAGAGTCTGAGAACAAATTTTGACCTGATTTTATTGTGTGTTATATTAATTTTATTATGTTTCAGTGGCACTAGATACATTTTTACTCTTTTTTTTTTTTTTAATCTGTCTGAACTGTAAAGCACTTTGGCCAGCTTCTGTTGTTTTGTGCTATATAAATAAATTGACATTGACACCATGCCAAAACTACCAGTACCTGGTTTAAGGACCATAGTGCCTGACCTTAACCCCATAGAAAATCTATGGGGTATTGTGGAGAGGAAGATGTGATCACCAGACCCAACAATTCAGAAGAGCTGAAGGCCACTATCAGAGCAACCTGGGCTCTCATAACACCTGAGCAGTGTCACAGACTGATCGACTCCATGCCACGCTGCATTGCTGCAATAATCCAGGCAAAAAGAACTCCAACTAAGTAATGAGTACTGAACATGCTCATACATTTAATGTTAATACTTTTCAGTTGGCCAACATTTCTATAAATCCTTTTTTTAATCGGTCTTAAGTAATACAGTATTCTAATTTTCTGAGATCCTGAATTTTGGATTTTCATTAGTTGTCAGTTATAATAATCAACATTAAAAGAAATAAATATTTGAAATATATCAGTGAGTGAAATGAATGAATATACAAGTTTCACTTTTTGAATGGAATTACTGAAATAAATCAACTTTTTCATGATATTCTAATTTTATGACCAACACCTGTATAATACATGCACTGACAGTGGTTCCTGCCAGCTATCTAACTGATGTCTAGGCAAATAAGTCTTAAAGCAGCATTTAGGTCATTCAGTCCCCAATACACAGGGGAGAGAGCCGGGAGGAGCTTAAGGCCGACAAATGGAACACCTTCAAATGTAGCTCTTTCTCTCTTTTTTAGAACTTCTTTCTCTCAGTTGCACACTTGCAGTGCAGTACAACTGGTCTATTTTCATCTAGATCGAAGTCTAAGTATTTAGGTTGTGATGCATGAGGTCATCTTGGTTTGCTTTATTTTTATTATTTTTGCAGGACCTGAGCAAATGGAAGAGCCGGCGTCGGAGTGTAAACTCTGATATTGTAAAGAAGAAAGAAGAAAGAGAGAAGATAGAGCAGATTACGTACGGCAGTGAAAGAAAGTCCATGACCTTCAAGGAGATGCAAGAGGAGAGGTGAGGGAAAGCGCTCCTTCTCAGGTAGCTTCAGTGGAGTGAGGCTAATAGATTATGGTGTGGGACTGCATACTGAATTTGTTCCTGTTCATTCTTTTTTTTAACCCTCAGAGGGGAATTCTTTACTAAGGTAACAACTTAAAAACAACAGGTTTGTGTGAGGACTTGACAGACAGCATGTTTGTTTTAGCCAGAGTGGATGAGGAGACTGTGTGAAAGTGTAATTACTTGGCTTAGCCTTCCATTTTGTTCTCCACATCTAGTCATCCTCAGTCTGTGCTCTGATTTCAGCCTACATTCATCTTGTTGCTTTACTGCCACATTTAAACTTGTCCATCATGTATTTCATCCCACTCTTTCATCCACAGAGAAACTAAAGGAAAAGGCAGCATCGGCAGTCGTCTCAAGTCCCTCTCCTACTTGAACGACGAGGACGAAATATTTGAAAAACCTGTTACTCCATACACCCATCTTTCCAGGAGCTACACTATTGACACTCCGTTCCATTCCTCAGAAAGCTTTGAGCCTTCTCGAACACCAGAACCCCCTGCTGCTTCCTCACCTACTCTTAGACCTGATTCCCCTCCCATTTCACAGGAAGTGGAAGAGGTGGACAGTTCTGCAACTACAAACTCCAGTGCCACCACCATCATCACTCCCACTACTACTCCTGCCAGCCACAACTCCATCAACAGATCCCACGCTCCAGCAGCTGCACCAGAATCAAAAACCAAAGCAGACGAACACGTCATCACGACCAAAACACAGGAGGCTGCAGAAGTTGTCTCCTCTTTTAGCCTCAGACAGGAGCAGCCCAAGCCCAGGCCTTCATTGTTGGGCACACAGACTGTGGTGGGAGCCCCCTCCTCTGGTTCTCTGCACAAACAAGCACCACAGTTCAGCTCAATGGAGCCCAAGCCCCCTGGGGTGTCTCGAATTTCTGCCTCCCTCCCTAGGAGCTACCAGAGATCGGATAGCGCTCGTCTAACCTCAGTTGTTGCACCGAGGCCCTTTGGGAGCCAGTCCTCCCGCATCACCTCTCTTCCAAGAGCCTATACAGTGAGTTCTGCAGTTTTACTGGTAAACACAAACCACCAGTGCAACACTAGGGGGCAGGATTACAGTTTATTTTTCTACTGGAGATTCTGAGCTTGTTGGTCAAGGTGATTTATTCAGTGGTCATCAGCAATACTCTGTGGTTTAATTTGATTACAGTGAGAAAAATGAAGGTTTGTCTTTTAAATAGTATCTGACTCAATTTTAATGACTGATAACGAACTGAACAGCAGTCAATGGCCGATTTTATAAAGCTATGTGTTTTGGCTCATAAATCAACAGTTGTTCTTATACAGTATATTACAATGTACCAGATTAAAAAATACATTAAAGGAATTTGGTCCATTGCTTAAAATGGAGTTTCGCTTAAAGGAATAACAATCTCAAAACAAATCTGTAGAAACTTTGATAAAGTTCTGTCAGGTCATCATCCTGCTGCTCATTTCTACAATATTAAAAAAACTGCATGGGCCACTAGTGATATCATCCAAGTCAAAAGTCACTTTCTTGTCAAATGCACCACATGTGATGCATGTGTTGGAACAAAATTGTTTATGCAGGGTCCCAGTTGCATCCAAAAAAAGTATAACATGTAAAAGAGAAACAGTAATAAGATGTAAGATATGAACTAAAATGTTAAACTAAAAATGCACTAGTTGCACAAAAACAATACGCTGAACAGCAGCACGAACATGAGTCTGTGTGAGCAGATGAGCAGGAATGAACACAGCAACATGAAACAGATCAGCAGCA
>JARVGV010000578.1:17070643-17081507 GCA_031762435.1 Hypsolebias longignatus | reverse complement strand
CAGGCAGGAGGTGGAACACCTGGAGAGCTGGTGCAGGAAGAACAACCTTCACATCAATGTGAAGAAGACGAAGGAGATGGTTGTGGACTTCAGACGGAAGAAACACACCTCCCCCCACCCCCCCTCCACACACACACACACACACACAATTATAAGAGAATCTGTGGTTGAATTTGTCTCCAACTACAAGTACTTTGGTGTGCAAAGTATCTGACTTGAGTTAATGTATCTACTAATATCGGCCCTTGTCTTGGACCAAGTTTTTAATTTTCTCCATTTTGTAACCAAGGTCGACACCCCTGCAACACTACTGTGCTTAAAAGGTGTTTCCTAAAGTAATACCATGTCCATGTTATTGTATTAGCCACTGATGATTAAAAACAGACCAAAAATAAGTGTGTACTGATTAATAAGGTGTATTTAATGAGACAAAACAATGTATTTATTTATAAAACACTGTTTTAAAATAGGTGTGTTAACCACATGGTTTCAGCTTTTTCTGATTCAGAATGATTCTTTTTAATGTTGTATTATGCATTTGAAATAATATTTCTTTAAACTGACTCAAAACTTTTTTACGGTATTGACTTGAGCCTTCTTATTCTTGCCATGATGTTTTTGGTCATATGTAGCTGGTTTGCAGCAACCTAGATGAACTGCGAGAGCTGATCAGTAGGACTGAAGATGAGCTTGATGAACTGGAGAGCATGAAAAAGAAACTGGTAGGTGACAACCATGCATCTGTTAAAGGTGATTTACCCTCATCATGTTCTAGAAAATGTAAAGTTCAACTTCTAAGAAGGCTTTATTATTTTTATTTATTGTTTGTATTTGAACCCACAGGGTCGGTGGTACTATAAGAAAGAAGCAGTGAAAGAACTCCACAGCACTCTAATCAGACTTTTGAACGAACTTTTACCATGGGAACCAAAACTTGTTAAGGCCTACCAAAGAAACAGGTTTGAAATTTTAACAGACTTATGACATTGTTATTAGCATCTGAATAATGTACAGAAAAATCACTATTCTTGCGCAACTAGCTTAAATAACTTTTTGTAATGTAATTGTCCATTGTTAAAATGGAAGACATTTTCAAATATTTTGTTTCACCAACACAGGCTTCGTTTAAAGAAGGAGTTTGATGATTTCAAGAAGCATCCAGAGTACAATAACTTTGTGCGTGAGGAGTGTGTTTCATCGTCGTCGTCATCAGATGATGATGATGATGATGATGATGATGAAGGGAGAGATTTGGAGGATGGTTGTGGAGAATTAGAAGAGGAGGATCAGGAGCATGTTCCTAGAGGCCTTTGGAGTGGAGGTAAAGTAAATAAACTTGAATTACTAATGTTTATATTTTTGTTGCTGTAATAACAGATTAAAGTTTTTATTTGCTGGACTTAACCTCAGTAGTGAGGATGTTGTAATGCACCAACTGGCCAGTGACTGAATTAAAACAGTTACAACTTTATAAGTTAAACTGGCAACTAGACTATCACTTGTCAGCTATTATTTGAACTCACAAGAGTCCAGATTTGCAATTTGTGCAAACATTTTGGTTAATTTTTGTCAGAAAAGGTCTATGCAGCACAAAAAAGACACATAGCATTAAAAGTTAAGGAGACATTGACAAGAATAAATTTTAATAATCATACCTTTATCTTTGCAGTAGAGAGATGTGTCTGTGTCAACATGTAATTATTTATATTAAGTCTTAAGTCATTTTTTAAATGAGTCTATTGAATTTAAAAATGTATTTTAGCAGGTAAGTATGTTTGTTAATTAGAACATTAATATTTGCTGACCAGCCTTAAAATATTTGGAGTCAGACAATTTTTTTTTTTACATTTTAAAAATTACAATTTTCATCTATGTTTTTGTTGTCTTTGAAGCTTCGCACTGCCAAAGATGCCAATGTGGTCGTATTTGTGCAAGCATTTGATGTGTGATAACATCGTACAGAAACCCGAATATATTTTATCGACAAAACTCTAATAATCATTTTTATGTTTTAGCAATCACCAGAGAATTTGGTGCTGAGCCTGCTGCAGAAGAACCCACTCTGGCCAAAGAGAAAGATGTAGGTCTGTTGCCAAGAATTCAAGGTGCTGGCACCAATATTCCTTCTGCGGAGTCGAGGGGAGAGTTGCAATCTGTGTTGGTCCCAACAAGTCAATCCAGGGATTCATCATGGGCAACAAACATACCAGCACATAATACAGTTTCACCCACATATCCCACCCTGATCCCACACTTTGGACTACCCAAGGGCTACACGCCCATTCCTACCCTGCTGGCTAAGAGTGTGGGAAACAAAGTGACCTTGATGAAAAGACCAACTGCTTTCCCAGGTTTGTCCAGCGTAGATGGACAGAGAAAAGCATCTTTGGTTTCGCTGCCTACCTCTTTAATGACAAACCTAAAAGTTTCAAAAGCACAAAGTTTTCCATCCAGTCACCAAGATAACTTGCAGAAAATACCATTACAAACACCCCAGCAGACACAAGTCCATGAGCAGCCAGATATAAAAATGGCAGCTCTTCTTAAAACACCACAGGCTAAATCATGCCAGACTGAGCCAAAAAGTCCTATCCAAGTGGTGTATAAGGCACCCGAGGGACTGAGTCACCTTGTAAGAAAAGACAGTGGCAGCCAAGTCAGGATGTCTGTTCATTCTATTGTAGACCAGAATGCTGCAACAAAGGTTATGCAACAAGTAGTGTTTCTACCTTCTAACCTTCTCATTCAAAAGACTGAAACAAAGACGGCAAATGTGAATCCAGAACAGACCAAGAGCATTCAGGTTCCAGTTTCTAAGGTGGCCAGCCCTGTATGTATATCAACCGATGTTTCTGGATTCAGCATTCCTGAAAGTAAAATCCCTGTTCAACAGTTGGACCTGATAAAAGATGCCAAAACAGGGAAAAATCCTATTTTCTCTTTCACCCCTCGTTTGCAAAGAGGGCCTCTAAACATGTCAGGATGTAAGGAATCACAAACTTGCAGTATTCAAACCAATGCACCAAAAGGTAGCTTGACAAGTTCTTCAACCATCACAACTCATTCCAGAGCTGTTTTTACTGATAGTGTTACATTTACAGAACCTAAACAGGAGCTTAAGACTGTGTGTATCCGTGACTCCCAGTCTATCTTGGTAACAACTAGAGGAGGAAACACAGGCATTGTCAAAGTCCAGGCATCCTCAGACCAGAATTTACTTGGGTCTTTCCCTACCAGTCCAGTTATCACTATTTCTCCTCAGTTAAAAGCCTTTCTTGTATCTAAGACAGCCACTTTGTCTGCTTACGCCCCCTCTCAGACATCACCTACTGTCCCAGCAGAGACAAGCATCTCAACGGCCCAAACCCAAAAGCAGGTTCCCAAATTGATGCTCACAACAGGAACAAGTAGCATTCCTTTAAATGGCCCAGAACACCAAACAGGCACTGCTATTGCTTTGAGTCAAGGCTCTAGCTTTTCAACTGCTGAAACAAATCTGTCTCAACTGGTGCACACAGCTTCTTCTGGCTCTACGTTTTCAGTTTCAACAATAAAAAATGTTGTTGCCGTTCCATCATCAAGTAGCTCTGGTGTTTCTCCAGTTCTCACAGAAGAGTTTTTAAGCAAGACTGGTGTGAAACGTGCCAGTACAGATGGGAGATCCCATGTTACTAAATACATTTTGGTTGCTCCATCTTCCTCCTCAACCGCAAGCAAAGCAACACCAAAAAGCACACCCTCTTCCTCAAAGTCGTTTACCAGTTCAAGAATGATGCTCGCAGGCCAACCCATGGTGACCTCATCTACCACCTTCATGGGACACTTACCAAAGCCGTTGATGACAACTGGGAGCGGACAGACATTGAACTCTTCAATAACTGGCCAAACTCCAAAGATGGGATCAAGTTCAGCTCAGCCTGTTTGCAGTGTCGCCTCAGAGGCATTGTCCAAGACCACCACCAACACTCTGCCCTCAGGTAAGCTTTGTGTTTAAACTTTGTATAGGAATGGATTATTTTTGTCCTTGTTATATTAAACAACAATGGGCATCATGTAGTCTGACCTCACTCAAAATTTTACAAACAAAACTGGACTCCTATTTTGTATTTGAAGGTGTTTTACTTCCCATCCAGTGAAGTAAAACACCTTCAACTACAAAGTAAAAGTCCAGTTGTCTTTTTTTTAATGTCCTGGACGACTTAGAATCTACACCAGGATGTAGCTGGAGGAATGAGAAGCTGTTTTTTTATGTCATTGTACTGAACTGTATTTACAGTTACCTAAAAACTCAATCAGAATCAGTATTGCATGAAATAGACAGTTTTAGGGTTATTAATTAAACTTTATTTTGTTACCAGGTATTGGAATCCAGTTGACAGGAAAGACTACATCTCTTGGGCAGACAATTGGTGCACTGTCATATTCTCCTTCACTGACCATGCCAGTGTCCGTAATAGGAACCAGCTATTCAGCAGCTGCCACCACCACTGGGCTGGTCCCATACACAACCGTAATAACTGCCACAAGCTGTTCAACCCAGCTTGATTCTCACAGCTCTCTTACCACCAGCTCGCCGCTCCATGGTACACCCTTGGTTTCTGTTATCTCTCAGACGAGCTGCTCTAATTCTACTGCTCTCACCTCACTAACAGGAAATGAGAACAAGAAGGACTCTGGTATACTTGCAGGTACCTCGTCCAACAGCTTTCCTGCTGAAGTAACCATTGCTACTGCGGGTAGCTCAGCCCAAATGCAAATTCCTGTTCCTAACCCAAAGTCCTTATATTTTAAAAGCAGTGTTCATGAGGAGAACACTTCTTTATTATCTTCTCAACTTGCCAGTAATAAAACTCAAACCACCTTCTCTACACCATCCGCTTGCACTCCAGTCACCACCTCCACCACTGGCACAGTTCAGCAGAGGATAATCATCAACACCTCTACGCAACTTACTGCTGGCACACAGATCTTCCTGAACAATTCACGCTTTGTAGTCCCTCCCCAGGGTTTGGGTCCAGGCAGCCATGTCCTTATCATCTCTAGCCCTGCACCACAAGTGCCTACCACCACTCCTATTAGCACTAGATCACCATTAGCTCCCAAAGGGGCAAGTCCTGTCAATGTTGTACCTCGAGCATCAGTTTTGACCCAGACTACAGCTAGGCTGCCTAGTGTGCCAGCTGTAAGTTCTCCTTTTGTAGCATGTGCGCCTGCTGTTTGTCCGCCTTTGATGGGAAGCACTTCACATGTCATGCCATTCAGACTTGCAGGAACACCTGGCTTAGGCTCAACACTGATACCCAGCAAAACAAATGTATCAGCCCTTCCTAGGTTTCCATTTGGTCATACTGGTAACTTTGGATTATCTCCTGTTTGTACACCCACTTTGGTCTCTTCCTCACCAAGGTTGGACAGTGTACCATCCATAGTTCCCCCAGTAAAAACTAGTGTCCCTGCTTTTATTTCAGCACCAGCTACAATCAGGATAGGTGCTGGTACAGCTACACAGGCAAAATCTTCATCCACCTTATCATCTGCAACATCAACTGCCTTGCCCAAATTGTCAGGATCTTTATCATCTTTACCTGTATTACCCAGCTCATCAACAGGTGCCTTGTGTAGCCCTGTCATACCAGTTTCTGTACCCCACTCTTCAGCTGCAGCTTCAAAAGTAACAGACACACCAGCTTTGCATAATTATCTTCCCAGCCAGCAGATGGTTGCAGTGACTACTACTGAATCTTCAATACAGCCAGAGCCGACAAAAGTTGAAGTCGCTGGACCCTCAACTGTTTGTCCACAGGGTTCAGAGCAAACTGGACTGGACAACACTTCACACAAAGAGCAGATGCCAGTTATGCAAGCAGTGCTTTCTGGTGCAAGGACACAGGTACTGCCAACAGTGGCTATCCCACCAATCATAAGTGCAGCATCCAGGATGCAAGCACTACCCAATGCTACTGTTCCACATGTTGGAAGCACTGTCGGCACCTTTGAAGTGGCACCTGCAATACCAAGTTCAGCTCAAGCAATCACTTCTCAAACTCAAACACCATACACACACCTGTCATACTGACCAATACAGTGCTTAGAAATGACTGTGCAGACCTCAGCCTTGGATATGGATGCCAGTGTACTATCCAAGCTGCTCATTAGTCCGGATGGTGCTGTTTTGAACACTGATCAGTGCCAGGTTAATTCAGCAGAGCTGACAGACTGTCCCAGTCTTAATGCACTGGTGGTTTCCTCCAATGGTTCCAGTGGAGCCCTATAAACACGATTCCACTTTACAGTCTCCTTAGTAGACGGACCCACCAGAACAACACTGATCCTGCTATGAAAGTCCAGAAACAGTTTTCCACTTGCCTAATTTTGACAGGACTCATGTTGCATTCAGTAATTGCTATACATGTACAGTATATTGATTCTTTCACATTTTGAACAGATTTTAACCTCTGGCTTAGATAATCTTTTCATATAAACTTGTGTTAACTACACATACTGAAACTGCATACTGTGATGGGTTTCTCATATAAAAACTGAGATTATCCTGATTTGAACGTTGTGATCTTTTAGAGATTGGTGGCCAGTAAATTACAACAAATCAGTAAAGTGTGAAAGTGAAATAAAATTTCAAGATGAGCATTTTTCTGTTTGTAATGTAAATACAGCTTTAAGACCTGTTTCTTGGTTTGATTCATTCATTCGTACAAGTTGATCTGTCATCGGATCATCATTGTCCAATCTTTTCAAATAGTAGTTTGAAAACTACATTTTAATTTTTCTAGAAACAAATCTTATAGGGGAATTTTTACTACATGTTTGAATCCATGTAAATGTTTTAGAGTCACATTTATTTATTTTTACCATATAGATTTTTCAAAAATATATTTACTAGGTACATTTTCATTTAACATCTGTGGACATTTCTGCATGGAAATAAACAATGCAACTGTCCCAAACAAGCGTGCTTGAGGTTTTTTATTTTTTTCCATTTTCACAGAATTGTGAAATAATTTAGTGTCCTGGAAGGAAGCTTATTATTTTTCAGTGTAAATTGTTTATTCATGTGTAAAGTGATTTTTACAAAGTAAGTTGTACAGTATTTGTTGCTCATATCTTTGTATTTAGCTATAATGCATTATGTTGACAGTAGCATGTACTTTCATTAGACAACAGTTTAAATTCTGAGGATGGCCTTTCCCCATTTTTCTGTAGATATCTTGACATTCCTCCTTTAAGGTGAGTAGGGAGGTGGCAGTTGTTCTGAAGGCATCTTTTCATAGGCCGGAGGAGCATTAGGAATCTAGAGAAGAGCACATCAAGAACATATAAGATCAATGAGTTGTTGCTGAAAGTCAATTTTTACAATGTAATGAAAAGTTTTGCAAAATATTCAAATTATTATTATTATTATATTGCTCAGGATTAGAAACAGTAAAAGTGAGTTGATAAAGTTTTTTTTTAATTTACATATGAATGGGCTTAGACATAACTTGGGAACGAGATGTGTTTAATCACTTTGCCTAGTTTGGTGAAAAAATAATCTCCCTCGTGCATCGAAGTGCATTGCATTGGCTTGACATGCCCTTAAGCACACAGAACTCTGCAGTTTGTTCTGAACAAGTGCTCTCTGTAATGAACATCAGTAAACGGCTGACTGGTGTACACGAACATCTAAACAGAACTAAGTGCCACTTTGTAGAGACAGTGTTTAACAGTTTTATAGTTTTCCTTCTATTAAAGATTCAAGAGGGCGGCCAGTTTAGACACAAGGTCAACTGTTCATCCCTCACCACAGATCGGATGCTGCCAAAGTCCGTGAGAGGCATTTTGTTCCCTGCTGAAGCTCCGTCCTCAGAGTACTGGCCTCCTGTATACCCTGGTGATCCAGATCTGGAGCTCTGCTAAAATATATATATCAAAAGATATGCACTAATTAGAATTTGATAAACACAATAATCATAGCTAATAAACTGATAAATGAGTGATTAAATTGACTGTCACACCCTGATTATTCTGTAGCCGCTCCTCTTCTTGAAGTACCAGCAGCCCAGGATGAAGAGGCCTGCAAGGATGACCACCAGGAGAGCTATGCCCACTGCCCTGTGATACATAACACACTAGTTAGGCCTTTACTGTATCTCTTTAAGTTGCACTTATCATTTTCTCCACAATAAACTGGAGCTTTACAAAAGGAAACCTGTAATCTAGAGTACATAAAGGTCTGAGCTACATTCAGAACTCTGAAAGCTGTAGAAGACCAGATGTTTATTCAAGGTTTTAAAAAATACTGCTTACTCCTCAACTCTGACATTTCCTCTTCGGCCGCTGGCAAAATAAATGTTGAAGTCTCCTCGAGGCATCCCACTGGTACGATTGCACAACATCAAGCTGAAAGTCAGCAGAAAACTACTTCAGTATTCAACTAGACGTAATGGGTATCATACATTCTTAAATGAAACTAAATTGCATGATTATTATTTAATGAATTAATTAATGCAGATTGTAAATCAAACATTGTGGAGGTAGTCACTTTCAGGCTGGAAGGTCCACACAGCAGACAAATATTAAATTGTAATAAGAGTCGGCCTGAAATTTTGCATATGTGTTTAGAAATGTATGCACCCTTAAGTTTTTCTAGTAGAAATTTCATGCATTTGGTTGCTTTCGTCTTCTTTAACAACCAGTTAACATCCATCAGAAAATTAATAGGAAAAAATGGCTATCAGTCATGAAAAGTGATTTTGATGATGAAGCACAAAAACCTGTTGCAAAAGAGAAATAAGCCTTCCTCAACTGTTGTAATTTTCTGGTTAAGTGTTAAAATATATTTCAGTAACCTTTACATTAACTCACTGTCTCCCACCTTTTCCTGAAGATAAAACAAAGAAGAAGAAAAAAGCAATTGTCTTACCAAATTTAATTTGGGATGGCAGAAAGAAAGCTTCCTCTGGTTTCACAGTCTCTTCAGACTTGGGTCCACAAAGCTCTGAGTTATTTCACTCCTCATATGTTTTGCCTCAATGTGTGGCGAGCAGAGAGGGGCAAATAACCCCTCATGATCGTCACGGGTTTGAGACTCATGGTTAAATCCATTGAAGCAAGGTAATTACCGTGAAACCCAGGGGCTTTAAACGCAACCTTTCTGTCCACTCGTGAAACTCCAAAAACGTCAGCTGCTGGCTTTTCATGTAAAGGATGAAGTGTGTGTGTGCATTTTTAGGTCTTTAATTCCTGGAAATGCATTTAATTTACACTGACCAGCAAAACTCTGCAAAATGTAAATTTTTATCGGAGACCCAGACTCAATATTAGTTCTTAAACTTGCTTTTTATGGTTGCTTTAGTTTAGAATTCAACAGATTTAAAGTTGGGTGGAAAAGAGTTGTTGAGTTGAAAGTAATGAAAATAATTCTGAAAATAATTCAGTTCTAGAGTGGCTGCATCTACATGTAGCTTTGTTACTTTCATTCTGAGTTATTGCTTTTGAAAACTTTATTTCCTCTTTTTTCTGGATATAAATCGCTTTTTTTCGGATGGTTGTTTACTCTGGTATTGGATGCTGTGCAGCTGGAAGGATTTTTCTGAAATCTTTTAACTTTTGGGGTTTTGTTATGGTGCGTAACCACGGCAACAAAGTGTTTTTTAATAACCAAGAGCAGCTGATTAACACCTCAAAAGCTCAAATAACTCAGCTACAGCCCCAAATCCCAAATGAGTTGAAAAGGAGGTGCCGTGGATGAATTCCCGTCAACCTGGCGACGGTACTCGAGTACCTGACCACCGAGATCATGGAGCTAGTGGGAAACTTGGTTCGTGACAGCGGGCGGACCGGGGATATCCCCCCGGCACCTTCAGCTGTGTGTCTGTGGCAACGAGGAGCTTTCAGGCAGTCCTGCTGCCCAGGAGGATCGAGATGCCTACTGGATCAGACAGCAAGCTGGATCCAGGTGGATGGATCAGTTTATGTGGCCAGATTCTTCGGATTCACAGCAGGAGATTCTTCCTGCCCACAGCTATCAGCATCTATAACAACTCCTGAATGAAACCAGGATGATGAATTATGACTTCACTTAATTTCCCTTTGGGATTAATAAAGTATTTTTAAACTGAATTGAAAAAAGTAAAGTTTCTTTAAAGACAACAAAGTTTCTTCACAGATTACTTATAAAAAAAAACTATCTGATATTTGCCACATTAAAAAACTAAATCTGAGTAAAACAACTCACAAAAATGAAATATGGAGTCATACATGTATACATTAATAAAATGATATTTGACTCATTTGTAGGAACAAATATTAAGAAAATGTGCCCTTTTCATGACATTTGGTGTGAAATATTGCAATATAAACTTTCACAGGATGTTACACTGATCTTTTTATGGATTATAGAATGTTGCATAATTATTTGCACTCACAGCCCACAATTTAGACAATCATCCTATAAATGGTTGGAATAAGAAATAGGTATTCCCATTTGTGACTAACTGCCCTGCAAACAGTACATCACAGCAAAATCCATCCATCTATTATCTTTACCTGCTTCTTCCATTTTGGGTCACGGGGGTCACCGGTGCCCATGTCCAGCAATCACTGTGCAAGGGGTGGGGTACACCCTGGACAGGTCGCAAGTCCATCACAAGGACACTTAGAGACAAACAAACATTCAGTCTCTCACTCACACCTAGGGACAATTTATAGTTACCAATCAGCCTAACATGCATGTTTTTGGACTGTGGGAGGAAACAGGAGTACCCAGAGAAAACTCACGCATACATGGAGAGAACATGCAAACTCCACCCAGAAAGGCTCCTGGACTGAGATTTGAACCAGGGACCTGCTCGCTGAGAGGCAGCAGCTC
>JARVGV010000578.1:17036161-17060506 GCA_031762435.1 Hypsolebias longignatus | reverse complement strand
ATATATACCGTATATATATATGTATATATATATGTATATATATATACATATATATATAACAACTTTTCTGTTTCTGCAGGGTCCAGGCCTCCCCTCATTGTGCAGTCACCTCCAATTGAAGTGCCACAAGGTGCATCACCTGACCTTCTCCTCACAGCAACCGATCGCAGAAAGAAACATAGAGACAAGAGTAAAGTGGATAATGAGCATGTGGACAAAAATGTCTTCTATGATATCGTTAGTTCTCCATCTAAGGACTCTGCCAAGCTGACTTTAAAACTTTCCAGAGTGAAGATGCCAGACCTGAATCAAGCTGAAGAACTGTCCCCGAGATTAAATTTGGACTCAGACCACAAAACGGTTATATTGAACAATAATAATCAGTTGTTCAGTACTCCTCAAGACTTTCCGCACAAATTAGAAGCAGAGGAGGAGAAAAACTGTCAACAGGTTGCTGTGCAGCCAAATACCAAGGAAACGGGAATCATCAGTGTGTTTGATGACTCTGAGATTGAAGCACTTGCAGAAATTGACAGAATAGAACCTGAATCAGCTAGTGAGAGAGAACGATGCTCTAAAGAGGTCCAGGACAAAGGTAACGTTTAATTTTTGTCTTTTTCTCATTTATTTTATGCCCCTAAGTTGTTTGAGGAAGTTCTAAGTTAGACTGTGGTTTTTTTTGTTGCAGATAAGCCACTTAAAAAACGTAAACAAGACACATATCCTCAGGAACATGAAGCTGAGACAAGTGAGGGGCCTACCGTACAAGCAGCCAACAGCATCAGCAAGCTGACACCCAAAAAATCAAGTACAGCAAGTAACGGTGCCATTCGGCCTGCCTTGATGGTCAGTATTGATCTGCAGCACACTGGCAGAATAGTAGGACAGCCTCTAGTGATCTTGGACCCACAGCCATTGTGTGAAGATCACGTACATCACATCAAGACAAATGCTGATGAAAAGGTCAATAATGTTGCTGAGAACAGACCTGGGATCATCAGACAGCTTCCTGACACCTCCCATATATCTGTCACAGATGAGCATAAAGACACCCATAAGCAAAAGCAGGAAAGCCGACGTGAATTAAGACACAAACACAACTCCAAAACTGACAATGACAGGGGACTCTCAGATGACACACAGCCGGACATGACATGGCAGAAACATGACAGGCTTTCAGATCCGCATCACAAAGAGGAAAAGAACAGCAGTCACCAATCCCACGGCAGCATACCTGAAACTCCAAAATCCACAGGCAAGGTGGATTGTAACTCTAGACATGAAGACAACAAAGACGGGGGTATAGAACAAGATGTGGACAGAGAGACGCAGAGGAACAGAGACAAAGACAAACTCAGAGATGGAAGTAAAGCTCGAGATAAGGTCAAACCTAGAGAAAGGGACAAGGACAGAGATAAAGACAGATGTAAAGACACAAACATAGATGAAGATAAAGAGATAAACATAGATAAAGACAAAGACAGGAATAAGTTAAAAAACAGAAATATGGACAGAGAAAAAATCAAAGAAAGGACTAAAGGGAAAAGAAAAGACATGGACGCAGAAAAAGACAAAGACGGGAATGGTGGCAAAGAAAAGGGGATAGACAGAGAAAAAGACAGGAATGGAGACAAAGTCAGAGATGAAGATAAAAAGATGAACAAAAATAAAGACCAAAATATAGTCAGAAACACAGACATGGACACAGTAAAAGACGAGGACAGGAGTAGAGACAAAGAAAAAGACAGAGACAGAGAAAAAAACAAGGATAGGAATAAAGGCAAAGAAAAAGATAAAGTTATGGACAGAGAAATAGACAAAGACAGGAATGGAGACTCAGACAAAAATGAAGTTAAAGAAAAGAACAGACATAAAGACAAAGACAGAAATAAAGTCAAAAACAGAATCTTGGACAGAGAACAAGATAAAGGCAAGATTAAAGACAAAGAAAAAGACTTTGACAGAGAAAAAGACAATGGTAGGAATAGAGGCAAAGATAAAGATATGGACAAAGAAATAGACAAGGACAAGATTGAAGACAGAGAGGACGATAAAGAGGTGCACAAAGATAAAGACAAAGACAGAAATAGGGTTAAAAACAGAAACATGGACAGAGAAAAAGGCAAGGACAGGAGTAGAGGCAAAGAAAAAGATGTGAACAGAGAAAAAGACAAGGACAAAACTAAAGACAAAGAAAAAGACGATGACAGAGAAGAAGACAAGGACAAAACTAAAGACAAAGAAAAAGATGTTGACAGAGAAAAAGACAAGGACAAAACTAAAGACAAAGAAAAAGAAGTTGACAGAGAAAAAGACAATGGTAGGAATAGAGGCAAAGATAAAGATATGGACAGAGAAATAGACGAGGACATGAATGAAGACAAAGACAGAGATGAAGATAAACAGTTGCCCAGAGATAAAGACAAAGACAGACAGAGAGTCAAAAACAGAAATGCGGACAGAGAAAAAGTCAAGGACAGGAGTGGTGGCAAAGAAAAAGATACATACGTGGACAAAGAAAAAAACAGAGACAAGGATGCAGACAGAGACAAAGACGGCGACAGGAACAGGAAGCACAGGACATTATCAAAAGAAGTGTGCAGCAAAACCTCACATGATCAGAACACTAAACCTGAAAGCCCAAGAATGAAGCAAGATGGAAGCAGAAAATCAGCTAATCTGAATGGTGGACAGAAGACAGGCAGCTCCACAAATAAGGACCATAATACTGTGGATGTTAGCTGCCTACCTGGAAACAAACAACCAGCTTCTGAGTCAAAGTCCAGCGAGTTCCCTTCATACCTGCTGGGTGGCAATACAGGAAGCCTTAAAAACTTTGTGATTCCTAAACTAAACAGAGATGGAGCAGATAAGGATCCCAAAAGCGCACTGGTCTGTGGATGGACCGAGCCACGTGTGAGGTTGGAGAGGGTGTCGCTCAAAGAGACATTAAACAAAAGATCTAAACCAGTTGTTGTGCTTAAGAGACTCAGCATCGAGAGCGTTAAAAGGATAATTAAGGAAACCAAGAATGCACACAGCTCCCGGTCCAAATACTGGTCCTCGTTTGAAAATTCAACCAGAGGTACGAGCTAGGGCTGCATGATATTAGAAAACTTGAGACGTGGGACATTAATGTGTAATATAGCGATGACGATAACTGCGTTCTACATCTCTAGTCTGGGATGCTTTTAGTTAATCTACAAATAGGATCTAAAAATCAAAGTGTTTGTTTTATTGACTCTTTTTCTTTGCTGATAAATTGTTCTCTTGGTTTTTACACACAGTTTGATTTGAGGTTCAACACTCAAAGAACGTGTGTGAACAGTTATGTGGTTTTAAAAAAAATCAGTTCATTTATGTAGTGCCCAAAAACAACAGTAAAATTATCTAAAATATGTCTTTAAACTTACATAGACCTTTGTAAGGACACTTCCTAAGAATAAATTAAAGTGAAAATATTTGTATATATGGGTGAATAAGACCATTTGTTACTTATTAACACACCCTAAATAATAATTTTGGATAAAAATTCACTTTTGCCTTTTGCTTACAGGGATGTTTCGTGAGAGAGCAAATAAGCGACGGCACAGCATGATTACTCAGAGGTCTAAATATGCTGAGACAGACTCGGATGATGAGAATAATAGTAGTGAGGAGGACTCTGATAACCAGTGTGAGTATTATTTAAACCCCTTAAAAAAAATTTATGTGCACATCGCATTGCTGCAAAAGTCATCAATGCCATATCCACGGGCAGCAGTAACTGTGTAATAGTGTTTAACAAAAAACAACTTCCACATATTTTGAGTTTATTGTATTTTATGTTGTTTTTTTAGCTGCAAGAAAAAGAAAAAAGAGCAACCATGACAGGACATGGAAGTTCGAAGAGAAAAGGGGTTCGAGGGACCACCGGCGTGGTGGAGGCTTTTCTAACTCACGTAATCGATATAGGAACTCAGACGATTCAGATGAAGACTCTCCACCACCAAGGCTGAATGATGGTGAGAATTTTCTGGGTTTACATTACCGGTAGTCCCTCGCTACTTCGCTGTTCGTGGACTCGCTCTATCGTGATCAGCATGGAATTTTTATTTAAAACAAATTATTTTAAATCATTTAGCACCTGCTGCACCTTTGTGCAGCCCACACCGCGGGAGAATCGTCCTCCTGGGCTCCTCTTCCTCCTCTGTGATCTTCATTCTGCTGAGGAGAAGTGGGCGTGGCCGATAGCGCAAAGGCTGAGAGCTGGAATCATGACATTCTGTGCTCTTTTAGAGCGTTTAAAGTTTAGAAACATCGTTTAGAACATTGCAAGAGTGTGGAAATGGTTTAAAATGCCTTTATATAATATATATACTGTATATACTAAAATAAACTATGGCTAACTACTTGAACTACTATTCCTACTTCACGGTTTTGCACTTATGGGTCTTCAGGGTACGGATTCCCCGTGATAAAACGAGGGACTGCTCTATTAGTTTGCAATATCTACAGTGTTTCCACTATCATTATACAAAGAGGGTATGATGGATGGATGGAATGCCTGCCTGCCTATTCTTTAAAATTTCTGCTTTTATGTCTACAAACATTCATAGGATTGATTTGTATATTTTTACCACACATTTTTACTAAACTTATCTTTAAACTTTGTGAAAAACACAAGCTGTTCTTTATATTTTGATCTCTTTTTTTTTTTATTTTTTTTTTTATTATTGTTATTTTTATTTTTAACTTTTTGAGATTTTTTTTTACACAATTAAACATCCAATGTTTTGGTCTCTTTTAAAGGAAAAAATTGGTCTTTTTAGACTTTTTAGACATGCATGCTTTTAGTCACATTAACAATCTACTTTCTCATCTTATGGCAGCTGATTGTCATTATTATGTTTGAATGAGCACCTGGTGTTTTTGATAAAGAATTTGCAATTGCAGCCTTACTAAGTTGGTTATAGCACACTCGACAAGTCCTAAATGCTGCTCTTATATTATCTGATAGACAATAACGGTTGCAGCATAAAATCTGTTGTCATAAGAATTTGACAGATCGTATTAATGAAACGCACATACCAGGCAAAGTTTCTTCCCTCTTTATTTATATTATCGGTAATAATATTTACCTCAAACCCTAAGTTTTTCTTTTACAACACTTAAATGGGATGAGTAAAAAACCGAAGACAAGAAACTTTATTTGCTGTCATCTCCAAAGTTGGTATGTTTACCACAATTATTAGTGAGCTTGAAATGCTTAAATTGATTTGCAATTTACTGTGTCAGTTTGACATGCATGAACATTTGGACTCTTTCTAGACAGGTGATATTCCACACTTGATGTTTACAATACACAAATGGCAAACAGGACTTCCTCCCTCCGTCGCTGCCATAACAGAGAGAAACGGTGATGTAAATGTGACAAATGGAATATCTTTGCTTTAACTCATTATTGAATCAATTATGGTGGCTGCTGGGAGACTAGTTGGTAATGCAAAATTGACAGAAACTTGATTTTATTTTTTGTTCTCACTGTTTGTGACCAAAGGACCAGTGAGCTGCAGTTTGAGCCACCAGTTTCTAATAATCAGTGTTTGTTGTGTGTGTGTGTGTGCGTGCGTGCGTGCGTGCGTGCGTGCGTGCGTGTGTGTGTGTGTGTGTGTGTGTGTGTGTCTGCACAGCTTGCAAATCTGTCGTCTTGCCTGTGCACATTATTTGGTTGTTCACCTCAGCTCAATTTGTACACGCTTTGGCAGCCGCCCCATGTTCATGATTTCTTCTGTTAAAGTTCTCAAAGATGGGTTCAGGAACCAACTATGAGTCACAAAACACCAAGTGGTGATCTTAACACGATCTTTAGTAACCTAAAAATATTCATTGTTGCACATTTATGCCATATTAGAACATTTTAATACTTTTGGTGGATGTAACTGGGACTCTGTGTGCACTGTGTGCACAGTTTTGTTCCACCACATGTACCACATATGGTGTGAATGACGAATAAAGAACCCTGAATTTTTGAAGAAAAAACAGTATTCAATTGTAAAATGGCTGTTAAGACTGTTTATGTTGCCATAATGTCCTTGTTTAATTGGCTTACAGGTGTTCTTTTTTACTTCAAGTCTCTACCACTATTATTTTGTGGATTGATAGTAGTAAAGTTTGGAAATTATTGTGGTGGAGTACACTTTTGAAATGAAGACACATTGATTTGTACGGTACTAATATTTTTCACTTACTATAATCAGCATTTTTTTAATACTTGGAGAATGGCCTTGAATGTTTTGTGTTAGAGGAGAGCTCCCACGCAGGTGCTTTAGCCTTCTTCAGACAGGTTAAACCCAGTGCTAGTGACACACTTAAGGGGGATTTGTCACAGGCTGGAGATGCCTAACATGGCTCTGTGACTGTTAGAGTGAAAGTTGTTACAGAAATGTTTTGAACATTTTTTTAAACCAAAGCCATGGGATTGCCTCTGCAACTCACTATAAAATTGCGATCTCTGAGAAAGTTGCCAGACATTCTGAAGACTCCCTCGTTATTTGCCAACTGGTCACAGCTCAAAACTATACCACCTTTAGTATTACTTTTCTCATTAATTTGTTCATTAATTTGTTTAGTTTCCAGGAAAATGAAGAAAAAAGAGAAGCAGAAAAGCAGAATGATGTATGATTCCATGACTTTAGAAGGTAACACAGTTTTACTCCTATGACATGATTCTAATGATTGTTTAAAAAATCACACTCTAAAGAAAACATACTTTTATATTAATCACTGATTTATATTGTTTCATTTTTAGAAAAGTTGGACTCTTCTACATTCAAGAGATTTACATCCAGCGTGGACAACATTCTTGAGAGCCTTGAGGACGTAGACCTCACTGCAACAGGTAGATGCAAAGTGTTGAACATTTTTCAAACGTCGACTCACATGTTGGATCAGCAACCTGACTGACATCCTCTGGTTCCTTAAATAGATGATGATGAGATTCCTCAAGAGCTTCTCCTTGGAAAGCAGCAACTGAGTGAGCTGTGCAGCGATTCCACCAAGATTAAAGCTATGGGCGTCTTCAACAAGGTTTTTATAAAACCAATGTCTGATTCACACTAAGGCTCCCAGCAGCACTGTTGGAAAATAACCATCTTGTAACTGTTTGTGTTTCACAGTTTTCATCAAGTAAACTGGTGAAGATTTTAAATATTCTGGAGAAGAACATTCAAGACAGCGTCACTCTCTCCACCTTAATGAGTCAGGTAAGTTCTCAATCTTATAATATTGATAAAACTCAAGTTAAAAAGTGTTTTAATTATTTCTGTATGTTTAAATTAATCTCTAGGATAATGACTCCATGGATGAGGAGCGTTTGTGGCGTGATCTCATCATGGAGCGTGTGACCAAGTCTGCAGACGCCTGTTTGACTGCACTCAACATAATGACTTCTCCACACATGCCTAAAGTCGTTTATATAGAGGACATAATCGAGAGGGTGCTGCAGTTCACCAAGTTCCACCTGCAAAGCACTTTGTACCCTCAGTATGACTCTGCCTACAGAAATGGAGGTCAGCAGCAGTTTCTCTCTTCTTTTAAGCTTCTCCGCAGGGTTCCTGCAGTCTTGAGTCATTTGACAATACAGTAATTGTTTTAGGACCATATCTGAAATCTAACTAAAATAAGTCAGATTAGCATGTTATAGTGAGGATAATTTATAACGTTGTGATCGAAAAGTTTTATATCTCGCTCCCGAAAAACTATTACCGTATTTTCCGCACATGCATCACTCTGGAGTATAGGTCGCATCAGTCAAAAAATACATCATGAAGAGGAAAAAAAAGCATAAATAAGTCGCTTCAGAGTATAAGTCACATTTATATAGGTGTATTTCACAAGGTACAAGAACAGATATTTCATCTAAAATAACAATAACACACATGGGCTGGCTGACCGTGGGGATTGCTGGGACATTTCCCGGTCGCCTGGCGCTCAGTGATCGACGAAGGACTGGACTAAAGGCTCAGTTTGGGTCGCACTTTATTATTTTAAATAACCAAGCCGCTCTTGCCCGTCTCATTCAATAGCTATGTTTACATGCGCAAAATTCTTTGACCGGATTGAAATGTTTTCAGATTAAATTATTCAAATGTATCGTTTACATGGGCACAATCCGTTCATGACGACGTTTACATGCAGCGGGCTTTTATTCTGAACAGACGTACTAACATGCGCAGAGTGGTAAACTCTCCTTAAAAAAACACAGAAGTTCTACTTCCGGTTTACTTCTGGGCTGAACGTAAACAAACCTGAGCACCCAAAATGGACCCCCGACAGGTTTTAGTGACGTGGAGACTTTACTGCACTCCCTGACTGAGCTACAGGTAATAAAGATAATTTTGAGCTCTTTCAAAGTTTCTAGTAAAAAAGTTGTGTTGCCCACCGATCAGTTTTGCTTCCTCGACGTGCTAATATTATTAGCATTAGCCAGGCGGAAATGGCATAGGTTGCACATGCACTGTCAGGTCAGTTTTTCACGATCGGGAAAAAAATGAACAGAGTAAGTGTTTGCATGCACACCGTTTGGATTATGAATCGGCGTAAACCACCCGTCTCATTTGTTTACATTACATATTTTTATTCCGAATGGCCGTTTAATCTGATTACTTATGTCCATGTAAACATAGCTAATTTCTCATTGAAGCTGCAGCAGCTATGGGGAAAGACAGCCCCCCCCCCCTCCATTTCTGATTCATAACCGCCCCCCAATGGACTTGCGCTCCCGACAGTTATATGTTCATGCGCGGCGCGCACGCACACAACATACCTGGGATCCTGAGCAAGCTTAATTAACATAACAAGCCAACGAGTCGACAAGCAAGTTACCACCCTTGGTGTCACTTCTGAACAACTCCGCCAACTCCAGAGGAAGATTTGGGGAGGGCTAGCAGAAGAGGTTCATGTCAGTATGAGTGAACATTTAACGTGTCAGTCAAAAATTGTGTCATGAATAGAAAAACAAATACGTATATAAGTCACTTCGGACTGTACGTCACAGGACTGGCCAAACTGAAAAATAGAGCGACTTATAGTCCGAAAAATACGGTACACGTAAAATTTTCTAAAAATTTAAGGAAAGCAGAGGCTCTTAATAATTGGGAAGGAACAATAAAATAATAAAAAAAAAAAACATTTAGGAAATAAAACATTAATTCAGGGGGAAAAAAAATCTTCCCACATAATTTTTATACATTTGCATACAAATAAAAGCAGCACTTTTCTGCAAACATTTTAAGTCGCAGTAAATTTTACTGAGTCTTAGATGTCAACAAATGGCTCCGTACTGGATAAAAAGTTTGAGAATTTGCGTCTTGAAAAGTATAATAAAATTTCAAGATGAAAAATTATATGAAGTTTTTACTAAATGTCAGATCAACTCAGACATGCTTCCTATGCTGTCTCGTGTTTTTATTTATTTATTTTTGTTATTAATTCTTGTTTCTTATTTATTCTTCTCATCAAGGTGGCACACATACATCAAAGTCCAAGAGAGCAAAGTCTTCCGTTCACAAACAGAAAGTGGTCGTGGTGCTCTACAGTAAAGTGTGTGATATTATCAGCAACATCTCCGAGCTCCTTGAAATCCAGCTGCTCACCGACACAACAATTCTTCAGGTGCGATTTTTGAAACTTTCCTTTTTCATATTTTTCAAAATGGTGGCCTTCTGTCACGTCTGACTGTTGAGCTTCTGCCATATCTGTCTGCTTTTGTGCCTTTTTAGGTGTCCAACCTTGGAATCACACCCTTTTTTGTGGAGAACGTCAGCGAACTGCAGTTATGTGCCATCACACTTGTGACAGCAGTAAGTTGGCTGTTTTAATGTTGCTTGCATTAGTTTTGTAATTGATATATGAAAGGTTTTCTTGAACTGTCACCCCTGTGTGGCTTCTTACGTGGCTGTGTTTCAGTTTAGTGCTTCAAACATATTTTTTTAGGTGTTCTCTCGTTATGAGAAGCACAGACAGCTCGTTCTTGAAGACATTTTCACCTCCATGGCTAGACTTCCTACAAGTAAACGCAGCCTCAGAAACTTTAGGTAACTAAAACCTGTGCATATTTTTGCTTCGTTCAGTTACATAAATCAATGCAACTTGTTATGAAACTCTTCGTACACCCAGTGATCTTGATGTCTTCCCTTCCTTAGGCTAAACAGCAGCGATTCAGATGGAGAGCCCTTGTATATCCAGATGGTCTCAGCCCTTGTTCTTCAACTCATCCAGTGTGTGATTAACTTTCCCTTTGAGAAAGAGACCGAGGAGGAACGCAATAAAAAGGTAACTCCAAAATGTGATCTGATTTATATACATATTTATTAGAAATTCATTTATTTACTACTATTAATTTTGGCTTATTTTTCTAGATGGATAAAGACGCTATCATTACAAACTCTTATGAAACTGCCATGAGGACCGCTCAAAACTTTCTCTCAGTGTTTCTGAAGAAGTAAGTCACTATTTCTGCTCTGACTCATGACATAAAATGTATTTATTCTCTTGTTTATTCCTTGTTAACCTCCAGCATATTAGACCCTGTTATAGGCTGTAACCAGGTCACCATTCAGCAATTAGTTCTATGAAAGGCTGTAATTTGTTTATTTCAGATGTGGCAGTAAACAAGGAGAAGAAGACTACAGACCTTTGTTTGAGAACTTTGTTCACGACCTGCTGTCTGCCGTCAACAAGCCTGAGTGGCCAGCAGCTGAACTGCTGCTCAGTTTACTGGGCCGACTTCTGGTGAGTAGCGTTGTTCTCTCCAAAGGAACCGTCACTCATCCACTGTCTTCATTTTGACATTTCCATTACCTCCTTTTCCACTCTAGGTGCACCAGTTCAGTAATAAGCAGACAGAAATGGCTCTCAGGGTGGCATCGCTGGACTACCTTGGCACTGTTGCCTCTCGCCTGCGTAAAGATGCTCTCTCTAGCAGGATGGACCAAAGAACTATTGATCGCATTCTCAAAGAGGTGCACCAATTGTCTGAATGGATTAATACATGTAAATTTACAGAATTTCAATATGTATTTATTATGCTCCTGTCATATCTGTTTCTTTACAGACTCCAGGCAGTGATGAGATACAGCAACTCCAAAAGGCTTTGTTGGACTTTCTAAATGGAAACATCGATGCAGATCCAGCTTTACTGGTAAGAGTTTGAGTTTTGTATTCCTAATGCTTTTAAGAATTAAACATACTCAATATAACCCTGTCATTACATGTATGCATTTGTTTTATCCAGTTTGCCAGGAACTTTTACATTGCCCAGTGGTACAGGGACAATACAGTGGAGGTAGAAAAAGCGATGAAGTCTCAAAATGAAAATGATGAGGACTCTAAAGATTGGCGACGTTCCAAAAATGTGGACCCGACTGAGGAGATTGCACAGTTCGCTGAGGCAAGGAAGAAATTCCTTCGTAAGATCATCAGGACTACACCTTCAAATTTCAGCTCTGTGAGGTTAGTACATCACTTTGAGCAACTTTTATTTATTTTATTTTTATTTTTTCTTATTCTGGCATTAAAGTGTTTTTTTTATTATTATTGCAGAGCAAAGTCTGACTCAATAGACTATGAAGAATCCTGTCTGGTTGTCAGATATCTGGCTTCTATGAGACCGTTTGCACAGAGCTTCGACATTTACTTATCACAGGTAAGATGCTTATTTTATGCTAAAGGTTATAGAGAAATCACATTGTGCCATATGTGTTATTTGTGTTAAATAATGTTATTGTAGATTCTGAGAGTCCTGGGTGAGAGTGCCATTGCAGTGCGAACTAAAGCCATGAAAAGTCTGTCAGAAGTTGTGGCTGTGGATCCAAGTATTTTAGCGCGAGTAAGTGTTGGACAGTTCTTACACTATTTGTCACAGATGACATATTTAGCAGCAGCTGTCAATGATTTGTCTCAAGCTTGTCAGCCACAGCAGACACTCCATTGTTCACTCCAGTTGTCTGAACGGCATGTAAATTATTAAGGTGTTTTTATTTTTATTGTGTTACTGCAGTAATTGTGCGTCAAGATCTGAGCACTTTTAATATATTGTGGCTTACAGCTGCTCACCCAATCCCTGAACACACGCCTTTAGGTCACTAGACGGATAGCTACACTTCTAGCTGTGTATAAAAAAAGCAGCTAAAATGAAAAGTTTGTGTCTTGCTCACCCTTTATATCTGTTTTACAGGTGGACATGCAGCGCGGAGTGCATTGTCGCCTCATGGACAACTCCACAAGTGTACGAGAAGCAGCGGTGGAGCTTCTTGGTCGCTTTGTGCTGAGTCGACCAGAGCTTATTGAACAATACTACGACATGCTCATCGAAAGGATTCTGGTAATTACTCAAGCCTCATTGCTGCCCGTTTAGCACAAGTGTGTCATACACATGAGCACAAGACTGAACTGATTTGTGTTTATTAAAGTTGATCTCAAGTTCATCCTCGAAATGTGTTTGAAAAGTTCATTTAAGATGCAAAGGGTCAGCTGAGGTTAAATAGTTTCCCAATACCGCCACCTAAAGGTCAAATGAAGAGCTGCAGGCATTTGCAGCTTACCGGTAATTTCTTGAAGAAATTAAATTTATACTTCTTGACTGTTAATCCTGAGCAGTTTGTCTGCCATAAATATGCTTTTCTTTTTGCTTTTTTTTTTTTGTCAGGGTTGGTGGGGGGGCGATGATTGTATTATTTAACATGTAAAAAGGTGCTTTGTTTATTTATATTTAACTCTTTTTACAGGACACTGGTATCAGCGTGAGAAAAAGAGTCATAAAGATTCTGAGGGACATTTGCTTGGAGCAGCCAGACTTCCACAAGATCACAGAGATGTGTGTTAAGATGATCCGAAGGGTCAACGATGAAGAAGGGATCAAGGCTTGTGTTTATTTTATTGTTTACGCATATTTTGCAAATGGGACGTTGTAGTTTTTAATACACTGTTTTTACACTTTTTAAATGTTTTGTTTTTGCAGAAACTGGTGAATGAGACATTCCAGAAACTCTGGTTTTCTCCCACACCGAGTCACGACGAAGACGCCCTGTCCAGGAAGATCTTGAACATCACAGATGTTGTGAGTACTATTTAGGGAAAAATAAAGTACAGTATTTCATTGAAGCACCATGTATGGTTTTGATGTAATCTGATTCTTGTTTTGTTTTGGCTTGTTCCAAGGTGTTGGCTTGTAAAGATTCGGGTTATGACTGGTTTGAGCAGCTTCTGCAAAATGTAAGTTGTGTGACTTTTACAAAAATTATTGTTTGTGTACTTTTTCCCTCCATTATAACCACTATACTGTGACTGTGTAGCTTCTGAAATCAGAGGCAGATGCTTCATACAAACCAACCAAGAAGGCCTGCACCCAGTTAGTGGACAATTTAGTGGAACACATAAAACAAAATGAGGAGTCTATTGCAGGTAATTAGAAATCTATTACCATAATATTATTAGGAAAAGTAGATGTTTGTGGTATTGGTATACTGCTGTGTTTACCATTATCTGGCTCTGATAAATAACTTGTTTTTTGTTTGTATATCAGACTGTGAAGACAAAGGGGTAAACTCAGGCCGTCTGGTAGCCTGCATCACCACTCTCTACCTAATTACTAAAATCAGAGCCCAGTTTATGGTCAAACATGCCATGACAATGCAGCCTTACCTGACCATCAAATGTAATGTAAGTACCATGCCTGTTGTTTTAGTTTGGCAAAGTTACTCCTTACTTCACTGTATGTAGGATAATTAAAGTTAATTTGGAGTCAACCCCAAAAAAACAGAAATAAAGACGTAAAATGTATTTTATGCAACGAGGCCATCTAGTGGCAGCTTTATCGAAATGCAGTTGTTGAACACAACAAAACCACTAATCTTGGTCTGCAGGTTACAGCTGTCCTGTGTTTCCTTTCTTTCATTCTTAGACCCAAAATGACTTCATGGTAATTTGCAATGTGGCCAAGATCCTGGAGCTGGTCGTGCCTCTGATGGACAACCCTAGTGAGACATTCCTCACTACGATAGAGGAAGACCTGATGAAGCTTATCATCAAATACGGCATGATGGTTCGTCTCAATTACAGAAACGTCATCCATCCATTATCATTACCCGCTTCTTCATTTCTGGGTCGCAGGGGTCATTTATGCCCATATCCAGCAGTCGCTGTGCAAGAGGCGGGGTACACCCTGGACAGGTTGCAAGTCCATCACAGAGACAAACAAGACAAGCAACTATTCACTCTCTCACTCACACTTTAGAGTTAGGACAATTTAGAGTTACCAATCAGCCTAACATGCATGTTTTTGGTCTGTGGGAGGAAACCGGAGTACCTGGAGAATATCCACGCATGCACGGAGAGAACATGCAAACTCCACCCAGAAAGGCCCCAGATTGGGATTTGGTCCGGCGACCTTCTCGCTGAGAGGCAACAGCTCTACCAACCACTGTGCCACCTCTGAAATGTCATCAAAATAATAAAAAAAAAGTCAACATGTGATGCAGAATCATAATATATTTTATTGTGTCTGCTTCTTAGGTTGTGCAGCACTGTGTGAGCTGTCTTGGTGCCATTGTGAACAAAGTCACACACAACTACAAGTTTGTTTGGGCTTGTTTCAATCGATTTTACGGTAAGAAGTATGAACGAGCATCATGATTCAGAACCCAAACAGAAATTTCAGATTGCTTGGGTTTTTGCTTTTTGTTATATTGTCAATTTTAGTGTGTATCGCAAATTTTGCTTCAAGGAAATGATCATATTATCAAAATTTTAAAAAAAGTCTAAATGCTTAGAAATATTAGTTTATACTTAATGTGTTGTTTTGTTTTACAGGAGCTCTGGCTAAACTCAAGACGCAGCACCAGGAGGACTCCAGCAGCTCCACGCTGGCTGCTAACAAACCCACCCTGCTGCGCTCCCTTTTTACTGTGGGGGCTCTCTGTCGACACTTTGATTTCGACCAAGAAGAATTCAAGGGTACTAACAAGGTAAAGACACGTCTTTTGATTGAAAAGGGTTTTTAGATCTATTGTTGAATTTATTTTGATGGATCCTGCTATCTTCTCTTGTGTCTTTTAGATTGTCATTAAGGAAAAGGTGTTGGAGCTTCTGCTGTATTTCACCACTCATGAGGATGAGGAAGTCCAGATCAAGGCCATCATAGGATTAGGTATATTGCACATAACATATTGTTCATACATTCACTGATTTATTGTCTACTACATTTAAATTGTTGTTGTTGTTATATTGACTTTGATCTTCTCAGTTATGACTTGCCTGTATGTACTCTGTCAAGGGTTCCAGTTCATCATGCACCCAGAGCTCATGTTTGTGCAGGACATAAAGGTTCTGTATAACAACAGGCTGTCAGATGACAACAGTGCAGTCAGTTTAAAGATCCAGGTGCTCAAAAACCTGCAGACGTATCTGCAGGAGGAGGACTCTCGAATGCAGGAGGCTGACCGAGAATGTGAGTTTTACAAACACTGTTACATGTTGTTAAAAATCACTGCGGTATGTACATTGAGCAAACATGTCGAACATGCTTATGTTCTTGTACGTTCAGGGAAAAAACAAGCCAAACAGGAAGATTTGAAGGAGATGGGGGACATTTCATCAGGCATGAGCAGTTCCATTATGCAGATTTACCTCAAGCAGGTGCTGCAGTCCTTCTTTCACTCACAGTCCACTGTTCGGCACTTCGCTCTGAGTGTCGTTACTCTCACTCTAAGTCAGGGTCTCATCCACCCTGTGCAGGTGTGTTCACCATCTTAATAAAGAGCTTAAATTTACTTTATGATTCACAAACAATATGCAAAAAACCATTTTTGTTTCCTGCTTTTTTTGTGTGCAGTGCGTGCCCTACTTGATTGCCATAGGAACAGATCCAGAGCCAACCATGAAGAACAAAGCGGACCAGCAACTCGTGGAGATTGACAAGAAATATTCAGGTTTCATCCATGTGAGTGGATAATGGTTAACTTTTACTAGAATGGATGTAAAATTCAATTCAAAATACTTTATTAATCCCAGAGGGAAATTAAATGTTGTTGTAACTCATACTGGTTTCATTAAAGAGTTGTTGTAGATAAAAGTAGGGAAACAAGGGGCTGTTTCGATAAATTGTGTGAAAATTCATTAGAGGGACTCAAAGGTAGTCTGCTCATCACCTGCTCATTCGGTAATACCAAAAAATGCTTTATACTGTAGAAAATGTTATTGTTAGAGTCCTCAACAACAAAAAACAATGTTTACTCTACATTACCTCATTAAAACCTGTTTTTTTAATGTATGTATGTATTTATTTATTTATTTACAATATTATTTAGTCATTTCCATTTCCTGCCATTTCCTTCTAATTAAGTATGGTAACTGTTGTACACCGGGAATAATTTTTGGAGTTGATGAGGAAAATGATCAAAACTACTCTATCACAAATGTATATCATCAAAATAATAATTGAACTGTTTTTGTATAATTTCTTTAAAACCATGAGGAAACTAATCTTAGTGTTGGACTCAGATTGAGTTTTGCTATTTTTAAATATTTTAAACAACTGTTACATATACAGGCCATGTAATGGAATTGCAACCATCTAAATGTATTTCTGTTTTTATCGTTGTTGTACTGTGTGAATAGTATGCTTACTACTTTCTATGTATGTGTATGTTCCTGTAAAGTGCCCTGAGACAACTTTGTTGTGACATGGCGCTATATAAACAAACTGAATTCAACTTAAACATAGGATTTGAAGAAATGAATTGAAATATTATCGTGTTGCAGTATCTGTGTGTTTGATGAGTGATGAAACTCTGTGCGTTCACAGATGAAGGCAGTTGCAGGGTTGAAGATGTCCTATCAGGTGCAGCAGGCCATAATCGGAGGCAAAAGTGCCGTGATCCGAGGTTTTCGTTGTGATGACTCGGACTCTGCTCTCTGCTCTCATCTCTACACGATGGTCCGGGGGAACCGACAACACCGACGAGCCTTTCTCATCTCCTTGCTCAACCTGTTCGATGACAGCTCTGTAAGTTCTCTTTGTTGTTGTGGTTGTGAAATTGAGGTTATTATTTCAGTGTACAGTATTTCTAAAGAAGACGGAAAGTATTGATTTAACTTGTGTTTTATTCTCTGCAGAAAACAGAGGTGAACATGCTGCTCTTTGTAGCCGACAACCTGGCCTGCTTCCCATACTTAACCCAGGAAGAGCCTCTTTTCATCATGCATCACATAGACATTACTCTGTCTATCTCTGGTAGCAACCTGCTCCAGTCTTTCAAGGAGGTAGGAACCATTTACACTTAATGCTTGAGGTGATAACTATCTTTTGCAAGTAGCATGTACCGGTATTTACTAAAAAAAATAAATAAATAAAAAAACAACAAAAAAAAAAACATTTTTAGTAGATCATAAAGAAGAATTAAACATAGTCACAAACACATAATTAAAGCAATATTTTTATTTATTTTTTTACTTTTTATACCTCAGGTTTTATCAGTTCACACAGTTCTCTTTATGAGATTAAAACTGTCACTGAAAATAGTAGTTTATACTGAAAATCAGCATGTGAATAGATGCTCTTTTGGGACAATATCGATTGCTGTCTTTGCCTTGTTTACTTAACAAAGCCGACATATTTGCACACACACAGCTTCTGCCTGGTGAGCAGCTGAACACATGAACAGTAGCTGACATTCATAATGTAGGAGCTGTTGCTGTTTCCTGCTACTCAGTGGCCACAAACCTTTTAGCTTTTGACCCACAGACTGACAATGACAGAAGCTTGTGACCCCATCAATAATTTATAATATACAAACTTTGACAGAATACCTATAAAAACATATTGTCACCCTGTCTCCTCCTATAAATAAATATGCAAATTAGTGTAAATACACAGCAGGCTTCCACTCTGTGTCCAAATAATCATGGCAAAGGCACTGAGTCAAGCCAAAAAACAAAAAAAAAAAGCTTTACTAGTGTCAAACGGTAACGTTTTATTTAATAGTAATCCCTCCAGGGTTGGCGTTTATTAATAAAAGGGGGAAAACAAGTTGAAGAAGATATCAAATACTTTTAATCCAGCAGGATCTGAATTTGAGTCCTTGCCTGAAATGTAAAGTAAATGGTTTGACATCAGAGAAACGAATTGCTGCGCATCGACAGAGTGTTTCTGGGCGTCATACAGATAAGGCTGTCCCAAACAGCTGGCACGGCCCAGGAAGGACTGTGAAATACTTGACCTGTCAGCCAGCTCCCTCTGAAAGGCTCTGGTTGCAAGGAACCCCAACGTGGTGAGGACTTCAGTGCAGAGCTCCAAAAGAGTTGCTTTAAATCAGAAAAAAAAAAAAAAAAAAAACAGGCATGATCCTTTGTTAGCAGGTCAGTGTGATCCCTAAAAACACACCGACTCCCCCAGCAGCACCACAGCTGCCATTGTTCCACAATTACAACTTTGCCCAGCTATTTATGGACACGTGTCGTTGTCTACACCTTGTGGACCGTAGGAATCATCACGTGAGATGTCCTGGATTAATACACTGATCCAACACATTTCTTTCTAAGTGAGAATGGAAGTTCCCCCCTTAGACAGTTCACATGCATCTTATGTACCTCAGCTGTCTGTGTGCCTCGCAGGCGTGCAGTCACTGATGCATGTTTGTATGTACATGTGACAAAAATAGAGGACTTTACAGTTCGCATTGTAGGGAAATTGTTTTGGTCATTTTCGAGGTGTGTTATGTGTTGTGGAAGATGAGCAGGTCAAAGGTTTGCATGCAGTGTTCGTTTTGATACATCTCGACATGTGCATAAAACATGACATGCACAACCTGTTTTTTGCAAACACACCGTTTAGACATGAAGCACCTGGACCTCCACTTGATGTTTCATGGCTCACAGTGGGGCCCAAACCTCAATAAGCAGCTTTTGCCTTATTGTTTAAAAGTTAGCTTTTTTTGTTGTTGTTGTTGCTCTTTGTTTATGCTTAATTTAGGAATTTTTCTCTTAATTAGTGTGTTAAAAATCTAATTATCTATAAAATCAAGATAAAAAGTATTTGATAGCATTGTACAAAGTGTTTTTGTGCTTTTCAGTGAATTAAAAAAAAAACTTATTTGGAGCCATGTTTGTGAAATGTTTTATATTTTCCTATTTTTGGTCCCAAGTTATGCTTTTGGTATTTTTGTACCATAATAAGTTTTAAGCCACCTTCAATGGCTGTGTATCTGTGATTGAGTTTTGTGTGTGTGGGGTTTATTTTCCAGTGTTTACGGAAAGAGCCCATAAGGCATGAGAAGAAGGTGAAGACAAAAAAGAGAAAAAAGAAGCATTCTCGCAGGAGGAAAAACAGTTCAGATGAGGATGAAGACGAGGAGGAGGAAAAGCAGAGCAGCAGCACATCCAGCAGCAGTGATGAAGAAGAAGAAGAAGAAGTGGTCCACAGGCGAAAAAAGCCCGGAGCCCCCGACTCTGACTCAGACTTGGAGGACGAGGAGGCTGTGATGGACCGTTTGCCTGATGACACCACCCCTCTGATGGACTTTGCGAGTGCTTCGCAGGGTGTTCTGCTCCTGCTGGTCCTCAAACAGCATCTGAAAAACCTTTACGGCTTCTCAGACAGGTTGGTCACGTCGTGAAGATTCATTTTATTATTATCAACTTGCACAGTTCTGTGAACTTCTTGTTTGTTTTTCAGCAAAATCCAGAAGTATTCACCAACAGAGTTAGCCAAAGTCTACGACAAGGCGGTGAACAGGAAATCTAAGGTGCACTTCAACCCTCGTCAGACTCTGGATTACCTGAAGAGCGATCTCACTAAGAGAGAACTCAGCTACGAGACTAAGAAGAATATCGTCAAACAGTATTTGGATGTAAGCACCCAGCGGCAAAATGTGTCTGTGATTTACATGATAACTTATTATTTGATCTAAATTAAATCTTAGTTCACATCTGACACAGTTAAACATTTTCCCACCTTTTGCCTCATAGTTCAAGGTACTGATGGAGCACTTGGACCGTGAAGAAGAGGATGAGGAAGGGGGTGAAGCGAATGCCAATGCCAGAAACAAAGCCATCAATTCGCTGCTGAAGGGCCCGAAACCCCAGAACCACAACCACAATGATTACACTGCTCCAGTGGAGACAGACGATGAGGAGAGTGAGGAAGAAGATCCTCCTGCGGTAAGAACTGAACACTGCCCATTTTCATCTTCAGCCAAAAATAGTTTTGGTAAACTGTTTATTGTTAGTAACATGTTTTATTTATTTAAAGGGGACAATGAGCATGGATGAACATGGGATTACCCCCGTAAAGGTGCCATTTTAGCCTAGCAGTGATTCCCAGCCCTGGACCTTGAGGAATGGTATCCTGCATGTGTTAGTCGTTTCCCTGCTACAACTCACCTGATTCAGTGATTTAGTTATTTCCTCAGGTTCTGCAGAAGCCTGTTAGTCACCCATTTGTTCAAATCAGGTGTGTCAAAACAGAGAAACAACTAAAACATGCAAAATTGTGTTCCTTGAGGACTAGGGTGAAACCATTGGCTTAGAGGGCAAATTTTTATCTATAGTTCCTGGCAGGTTGGGGGGAAACACTTAAAAAAAAAAAAAAAAGGAATTACTATATAAAACACTCTAATATACAAATACAAACGGCATACATGCATTAATAAGATTGTAAAAGTGACCAAAAAAACAAATACAGTAATCCCTCGCTACTTCGCGGTTCAACTTTCGGGGACTCGATCTTTTGCGTTTTTTCCACGTAAGATTGGAAATGACACACAACTGGCTGATTGATGGATGAGCCACTCGATCGGCAGGGAAATATTTAAATTAAATTATTTAAAATTATTTAACACCTGCGTGCAGCCCACAGGTGCAGGGAAAAGCTCCCTCTTGCAGCATATCATGATCTCCGTTCTGCAGCGTAGAAGTGAGCGTTGGCAAGTGGCAGAGCAGAGGAGGCAGAGAGCTGATTTCATGACATGCTGTGCTCTTTTAGTGCGTTTAGAAACATTGTTTAGAATATTGCAAGAGTAAACTACTACTTACTACTTGTACTACTGTTCCTACTTGACGGTTTTTCACTTATGTTGGGGCGCTGATAACGGAAACCCCTGTGATAGACGAGGTAGTATTGTACAGTAAATCATATAAAATAAAACTGGGGGGAATTTATTGTTAATAATAAAGCTCAGCAAAATGATGACAAGTCTGAATGCTTTGAGTCCTCGTGACTCATTGAGACTACTTGTACTTGTATAAATAAAGGTTATAATAAAATGTTTTTTAAAAAATGGGGATCACAAGTTAAGCTAATGTTTCAGATGAGCCTTAAAGATGGAAGACTTAAAGTTGCTGTTAAAATATTCTCAAAATGTATTCAATATTTTCCAAAATGTTGCAATAATGACATGAAAATTACTTTTTGTCAAAAACTTTTAGGCATGCTTGGAAAACGTTTATTATTTGTAGTTTTGATCTCTTTATCAATGACCAAAGTTCAATCAATATGTGACAAAAAAATTCACTGAATACAAATTCACCTGAGCAGCATCAGCTGTGAGATATGACCTTTTTTGTTTCAAGTTTTGCAGATAGAATTCACCAGAGTTGGACCTTTCTTTATAGATTTTTTTAAAGGTTTGGTAAATTTGTTTGTATTCTTAAGCTCCTCTTCTCTCTTCAGTCTAACTTTTGCTTAATAAATGCACTTTGACAGTCCAATCTGCTGCATTTCAAAAGATGATACGCGGACTGTGCAGAGGGACGAGTCGCTGTGCATTTCTTTGGAATTTAACAAGATAAGCACCTAAAACAATTATTTGTTTGCTAGACGTTATAGTACAGGTGTGTCTCAGGAGAACTTTTACTTACGGTAATAAAAGAACTTAAACGGTTAAATCAGCTGTATTTCAAAAGTATTCGCTGCCACGGTGCTCCAGGAGTGCGCAGACAGGGAGGAAATCAGGAAGGAGGAACGCTGCGCATTTCTTAGAAATTAAACAAGATACACTCCTAAAAACAATTGTTTGCTCGACATAGTAAAGGTGTTGATGCAGTTGAACTTTTATTTAATAAATGCACTTCAGTGGTCAAATTAGCTGCATTTCGCCGAAGTGGTGAAGCGAAATTAAGCTGATTTGACGGTTGCTCCAAGCGAACTGGACGAAGGTGGCAGGCTGTGGCAAGCCGATTGTGTCATTAATAGTCACTTTTTACCTATTACATGACACACCAGCATGCCACAATACTCGAGTGCCATCTAGCAGCTGAAAATGGTAGTGTTCGATATTTTCAGTCAGAGTGAATGAAAATGGTCACATCTCAGACAAAAATTAGTTTATAAATATGGGGGGAAAAAATCCATAAGTAAGTAGCTTCGGTGTATAAGTCGCAGGGCAAAAATTGTCTTATAGGCCGAAAAATATGGTAATCCAAGTTGAAGCATTACATCGTTTTCAACCTCCTTTTTGGCATCTGCTTTTAGTACCAGGCCAAATCGACAAAGACCATGCAGAATAATGTAGTAATTTAATTCCACCGCAGAGAAAGTTATGTAGTCTCTGTAAGTAGGTCTAGGGAAAAAAATATCTGTATTGGTATCGGCCAAATAAGTTTTAACATATTGGCATATTAGCCAAAAATCCAATATATTGCATCCCTAATCTATACTCAGAGCTGTGAGTGAAAGGTAACTAATGCTGCCTCTTTGATCCACAGCGCAAACCGAGAAAAGGTGCTGCCGAGGATTCAGGTCAAATGAACGAGACAGTGGAAGAGATGGACGTCGTCGCCGTCTTCCGTCCCAAATACAAAGACAGGCCGCAGATCGCCAGGGTCATCCAGAAGACCAGAGGTGGTTACAGTATACACTGGATGACAGGATCGTACTCCGGACCATGGTCTACGGCAAAGAAAAAGGACGGTCGCAAAAAGGTGCCTTGGGTCGACACGATCAAGGAGTCGGACATCATTTGCAAGAAAATCTCCTTGACGAGCGGACAGAAGCTGACAAACAAAGTGGCACAGACGTTACGGGCGCTGTACGCTGCCAAGGACAAGAGTTAACTCCCCTAAAACAGCCTGGATCTATGGGTCTTCTATACAGAGAAAGAAAGGAAGCCTGATCAGATTTTAAAGTTCTGCTGGAGTGAAGCGCATCGCGAGCAGCTCACTTTGTCACACGTTTCAATTTAAACGCAGGAAAAACAGAGAAGGAAATGTTTGTGAAAACATTGTGTGGGAGTTCCTTCGCTGTTGTGCAGCCACTTGGATGTTTGGTTTTTACTCCCACTGTATCATAGTTTAACGAAGAAACATGTTTATATCTGAATATAATTCTGTAAAAAAAAAAAAAAAAAAAAAAATTAAAGTGAATGTTGGAAACTAGTGTATTGATGATGTTCTTAATAAAGTGTTTTTGGAAATAAAAGTACCCCCACCAGACAAATTTATTTACTTGACCTAAACGCTCAAAGACTTTTAACATTTAGATGTTTGCCCACCTGTGTTAGATTATCTTTGATATAATTTATGTTGAAAGTCGTGCAGTAAATGTGCCCCGAGTGATCTGAATAGAGACTTGGATGTTCTACAACACAGGGAAACCATAAAGCTAACCCTGCGGCACTTCTAGTGGAACAAATACTGCAATAAACTTTTTTTTTTTTACATCTTTATTACTTGGTTGAGCTTCTTTTCTCTTACATCAGATTGTTGTGCAACTGGCTTTTTTTTTTTCTTTTAGACCTGACGCTGCACGATATGCCATCATGAAAAGATACAGAAAATGGGTGAAAAACTGTTAAAATCTAGTTGCGAAACTTTAAAGTGCCTTCAGAAAGTTTTGAAAACTGTAGCTCAACACCATCCTGTATGTTTTAGTCGTTTCTGCAGAACTTTGATTACTGAGCAACAACTAAAACATGCAGGACAGAGGAAGGCCCTCCAGGCTCAGGATTGGGCACTGCTGCTTTAAAAGATCTTGAAAGCAAAATATAGACATTAAAAGCAAGTTTTAAAACTTTTGCACTGTCCTGTACAAAAATAAAGCTGTGCATTAAGACATCTCTGCTGACTAAATAAGATGCAGATTTGATATTACCAGTAGATGCAACATACTGAGATCAAAATAAATACTTGAACTAGTTTTCCAGTTAAGACATGTCCAAAAAGTGGGCACATATATATGGATGAACTTCCAAATATTATTGAGAAGTAAAAAATATGTTTCAGTATTTCTTCTATGAGTTATGTAGCCAGTATGTAATGAGTAAAAAGCAGACTAAATTAGTGGCTCGTCGAAAGATGGCACTCTTTAAATAT